>OX328014.1:34465718-34832718 GCA_946811545.1 Netelia fuscicornis | reverse complement strand
AAGACGACGCATGGACCCATCGGGGCTCGGAGACGGCGTGTGGACCGATCGGGGCTTAGGAGACGACGCGTGGACCGATCGGGGTTTAGGAGAGGACGCGTCGACCAATCGGGGCACAGGAGACGGCGCGTGGACCGATCGGGGCTTAGGAGACGACCCGTGGACCGATCGGGGCTCAGGAGACGGCGCGAGGAGCGATTGGGCTCAGGAGAAGACGCGTCAATTGATCGTGGCTCAGGAGACGACGCGTCGACGGATCGGGGCTTAGGAGACGACGCGTGGACCGATCGGGGCTTAGGAGACGACGCGTGGACCGATCGGGGTTCAGGAGACGGCGCGTGGACCGACCGGGGCTCAGGAGGCGACGCGTGGACCCATCGGGGCTCGGAGACGGCGTGTGAACCGATCGGGGCTTAGGAGACGACGCGTGGACCGATCGGGGTTTAGGAGAGGACGCGTCGACCGATCGGGGCAAAGGAGACGGCGCGTGGACCGATCGGGGCTTAGGAGACTCACGTTGATCGATTGGGGCTCCGGAGGCGGTGCGTGGACCGATCGGGGCTTAGGAGACTACGCGTGTACCTATCGGGGCTCAGGAGACAGCGCGTGGACCGATTGGGCATCAGGAGACGGCGCGTCGATGGATCGGGGCTTGGGGACGACGCGTGGACCGATCGGGGCTCAGGAGACGGCACGTGGATCGATCGGGGCTCGGAGACGGCGCGTGAAATGATCGGCGCTCGGAGACGGCGCGTGCACCGATCGTGGCTTAGGAGAAGGCGCGTGGAACGATCGGGGCTCAGGAGACGGCGCGTGGATCGATCGGGGCTCCGAGACGGCGCGTGGAATGATCGGGGCTCGGAGAAGGCGCGTGGACCGACCGGGGCACAGGAGGATACGCCTGGACCGATCGGGGCTCGGCGACGGCGCGTGGACCGATCGAGGCTCGGAGACTGCGCGTGGAACGATCGGGGCTCGGAGACAGCGCGTGGACCGACGGGGGCTCAGGCGGTTGCGCGTGGACCAATTGGGGTTCGGCGACGGCGCGTGGACCGATCCGGGCTCAGGAGACGGCGCGTGGACCGATCGGGGCTCGGAGACGGAGCGTGGAGCGATCGGGGCTCAGGAGACGGCGCGTGAACTAATCGGCGCTCGGAGACGGCGCGTGGACGGATCGGGGCTGAGGAGAAGGCGCGTGGTCCGATCGGGGCTTATGAGACGGCGCGTAGACCGATCGGGGCTCGGAGATGGCGCGTGGAATGATCGGGGCTTAGGAGATGGTGTGTGGACCGATCGGAGATCAGGAGACGACGCGAGGACCGATCGGGGATCGGAAGCGGCGCGTGGAACGATCCGGGCTTAGGACACAACGCGTGGACCGATCGGGGCTCAGGCAACGGCGCCTCGACCGATCGTGGCTCGGAGACGGCGCGAGGAGGCATCTGGGCTTAGAAGACGACGCGTGGATCGATGGAGGCTCAGGAGACGGCTCGTGGACCGATCGGGGCTTAGGAGACGGCGCGTGGACCGACCGGAGCTCAGCAGATTTCGCGTGAACCGATCGGCGCTTAGGAGACGGCGCGTGGATCGATCGGGGCTGGGAGACGGCGCGTGGATCAATCGGGTCTCAGGAGGCCGCGCGTGGATAGATCATGACTCGGCGACGGCGCGTGGACCGATCGGGGCTCGGAGACGACGCGTGGACCGATCGGGGCTCGGAGACAGCGCGTGGACCGACTGGGGCTCAGGCGGTTTCGCGTGGACCAATTGGTGTTCGGCGACGGCCCGTGGCCCGATCGGGGCTTAGGAGACGGCGCGTGCACCGATCGGGGCCCGGAGACGGGTCGTGGACAGATTGGGGATTAGGAGACGGCGCGTGGACCGATCGGGGCTGGGAGACGGCACGTGGACCGATCGGGGCTCGGAGACAGCGCGTGGACCGACTGGGGCTCAGGCGGTTTCGCGTGGACCAATTGGGGTTCGGCGACGGCGCGTAGACCGATCGGGGCTCAGAAGACGGCGCGTGGACCGATCGTGGCTCAGGAAGCGGCGCCTGGACCGATCGTGGGCCGGAGACGGCGCGAGAAGGCATCTGGGCTTACAAGACGACGCGTGGATCGATCGGGGCTCGGAGACGGCGCATGAACCGACCGGGGCTCAGGAGACGGCGCGTGGACTGATCGGGGCTCGGAGACGGCGCGTGAACCGATCGGGGCTCAGGTGACGATGCGTGGACCGATCGGGGCTCGGAGACGGCGCGTGGACCGACCGGGGCTAAGGCGGCCGCGCGTGGACGGATCGAGGCTCGGCGACGGCGCATGAACCGACCGGGACTCATGAGACGGCGCGTAGACCGATCGGGGCTCCGGTGGCGATGCGTGGACCGATCGGGGCCCAGGGAACGGCGCGTGGATCGATCGGTGCTCGAAGGCGACGCGTGGACCGCCCGGGGCTCAGCAGCCGATGCGTGGATCGATCGGGGCTCAGGAGGCGGCGCGTGGACCGATCGGTGCTCGGAGACAGCGCGTTTACCGACTGGGGCACGAGAGGTTGCGCGTGGACCAATTGGGGTTCGCAGCGGCGTGTGGACCGACCGGAGCTCAGTAGACCGCGCGTGGACCGATCGGGGCTCGGAGACGGCGCGTGGACCGATCGGGGCTCACGAGACGACGCGTCGACCGATCGGGGCTTAGGAGACGGCGCGTGGACCGATCGGGGCTCGAAGACGGCGCGTGGACCGACTGGGGCTCAGGCGGTTGCGCCTGGACCAATTGGGGTTCGGCGACGGTGCGTGGACCGATCGGGGCTCGGAGACGGCGCGTTAACTGATTGGGGCTTAGGAGACCATGCGTGACCCGACCGGGGCTCGGAGACGACGCGTGGACCGATCGGGGCTCGGAGACAGCGCGTGGACCGACTGGGGCTCAGACGGTTTCGCGTGGACCAATTGGGGTTCGGCGACGGCGCGTGGACCGATCGGGGCTTAGGAGGCCGCATGTGGACCGATCGCGGCTCCGCGACGGCGCGTGGACCGATCGGGGCACAGGAGGCCGCGCGAGGACCGATCGGGGCTCAGGAAACGGCGCGTGGACCGATTGGGGCTCGTATACGGCGCGTGAACCAATCGGGCCTCAGGAGGCCGCACGTGGCCCGATCGCGGCTCGGCGACGGTGCGTGGACCGATCGCGGCTCGGCGACGGCGCGTAGACCGATCGGGGCTCAGGAGGCCGCGCGTGGACCGATCATAGCTCGGCGACGGCGCGTGGAACGATCGGGGCTCGGAGCGGCGCGTAGACCGATCGCGGCTCGGCGACGGCGCGTGGACCGATCGGGGCTCAGTAGGCTGCGCGTGGATCGATTGGGGCTCAGGAGACGGCGCGTGGACCGCTCGGGGCTCGAAGATGGCGCGTGGAACGATCAGGGCTCAGGAGACGTCACGTGAAATGATCGGCGCTCGGAGACGGCGCGTGGACCGATCGGGGCTCAGGAGAAGGCGCGTGGACCGATCGGGGCTTAGTAGAAGGCGCTTGGACCGATCGGGGCTTAGGAGACGACGCGTGGACCGATCGGAGATCGGAGACGGTGCGTGGAACGATCGGGGCTCAGGAGACGGCGCGTGAACCGATCGGCGCTCGGAGACGGCGCGTGGACCGATCTGGGCTCGGAGACAGCGCGTGGACCGACTGGGGCACAGGCGGTGGCGCGTGGACCAATTGGGGTTCGGCGACGGCGCGTGGACCGATCCGGGCTCAGGAGACGGCGCGTGGACCGATCAGGGCTGGGAGAAGGAGCGTGGAGCGATCGGGGCTCAGGAGACGGCGCGTAAACTAATCGGCGCTCGGAGACGGCGCGTGGACCGATCGGGGCTCGGAGATGGCGCGTGGAATGATCGGGGCTTAGGAGATGGCGTGTGGACCGATCGGAGTACAGGAGACGACGCGTGGACCGAGAGGGCTCTGGAAGCGGCGCACGGACGGATCGTGGCTCGCAGACGGCGCGTGGAGGCATCGGCGCTTTGAAGACGACGCGTGGACCAAACGGTGCTCAGAAAACGGTGCGTGGAGCGATCGGGGCTCAGGAGACGGCGCGTGGACCGATCGGGGCTCAGGAGCCGGCGCGTGGACCGATTGGGGCTCGGATACGGCGCGTGAACCAACCGGGACTCAGAAGCTCGCGCGTGGACCGATCCCGGCTCGGCGACGGCGTGTGGACCGATGGGGCTCAGGAGCCGCGCGTGGACCGATCATGGCTCGGTGACGGTGCGTGGACCGATCGGGGCTTAGGTGACGATGCGTGGACTGATTGGGGCTCAGGAAGCAGCGTCTGGACCGATCGTGGCTCGGAGACGGCGCGAGGAGGCATCTGGGCTTCGAAGACGACGCGTGGATCGATCGGGGCTCGGAGACGGCGCGTGAACCAACCGGGGCTCAGGAGACCGCGCGTGGACCGATCGAGGCTCAGGAGGCCACGCCTGGACCGATCGGGGCTCCGCGACGGCGCGTGGACCGTTCGAGGCTCGGAGACGACGCGTGTACGGATCGGGGATTCGGCGATGACGCGTGGACCGATCGGGGCTCGGAGACGGGGCGTGGAATGATCGGGACTCGGAGACGGCGTGTGAACGTATCGGGGCTTAGGAGACGATGCGTTGACCGATCGGGGCTCATGAGACGGCGCGTAGACCGATCATGGCTCCGGCGGCGACGCGTGGACTGATCGGGGCCCAGGAAACGGCGCGTGGATCGATCGGTGCTCGAAGACGACGCGTGGACCGATCGGGGCTCAGGAGCCGATGCGTGGATCGATCGGGGCTCAGGAGGCGGCGCGTGGACCCATCGGGGCTCGGAGACGGCAAGTGGACCGATCAGGGCTTAGGAGACGACGCGTGGACCGATCGGGGCTCAGGAGACGGCGCGTGGACCGATCGGTGCTCGGAGACAGCGCGTGGACGGACCGTGGCTTAGAATGCGTCACGCGGACCGATCGGGGCTCGGATACGGCGTGTGGACGTATCGGGGCTTAGGAGACGATGCGTGAACCGATCGGGGCTCAGGAGACGCCGCGTGGACCGATCGGGGCTCGGAGACGGCGCGTGGAACGATCGGGGCTCAGGAGACGGCGCGTGAAATGATCGGCGCTCAGAGACGGCGCGTGGACCGATTGTGGCTTACGAGACGGCGCGTGGATCGATCGGGGCTCGAAGACGACGCGTGAACCGATCGGGGCTCAGGAGCCGATGCGTGGATCGATCGGGGCTCAGGAGGCGGCGCGTGGACCCATCGGGGCTCGGAGACGGCACGTGGACCGATCAGGGCTTAGGAGACGACGCGTGGACCGATCGGGGCTCGGAGCCGACGCGTGGACCGATCGGGGCTCGGAGACAGTGCGTGGACCGACTGGGGCTCAGGCGGTTGCGCGTGGACCAATTGGGGTTCGGCGACAGCGCGTTGACCGATCGGGGCTCGGAGACGGCGCGTTAACCGATTGGGGCTTAGGAGACGATGCGTGGCCCGATCGGGGCTCGAAGACGGCGCGTGGACCGATCGGGTGTCAGGAGGCCGCGCGTGGACAGATCATGACTCGGCGACGGCGCGTGGACCGATCGGGGCTCGGAGACGACGCGTGGACCGATCGGGTCTCGGAGACAGCGCGTGGACCGACTGGGGCTAAGGCGGTTTCGCGTGGACCAATTGGGGTTCGGCGACGGCGCGTGGACCGATCGGGGCTTAGGAGACGGCGCGTGCACCGATCGGGGCCCGGAGACGGGTCGTGGACCGATCGGGGCTCAGGAGACGGCGCGTGGACCGATTGGGGCTCGAATACGGCGCGTGAACCAATCGGGGCTCAGGAGGCCGCGCGTGGACCGATCGCGGCTCGGCGACGGCGCGTGGACCGTTCGGGGCTCGGAGACGATGCGTGGACCGATCGAGGTTCGGCGACAGCGCGTGAACCGACTGGGTCTCAGGCGGTTGTGCGTGGACCAATTAGGGGTCGGCGACCGCGCGTGGACCGTTCGGGGCTCGGAGACGGCGCGTTAACAGATCGGGGCTTAGGAGACGATGCGTGAACCGATCGGGGCTCGGAGAAGGCCCGTGGACCGATCGGGGCCTAGGAGACAACGCGTGGACCGATCGTGGCTCAGTAAGCGGCGCCTGGACCGATCGTGGCCCGGAGACGGCGCGAGAAGGCATCGGGGCTTACAGGACGACGCGTGGATCGAACGGAGGCTCGGAGACGGCGCATGAACCGACCGGGGCTCATGAGACGGCGCGTGGACTGATCGGGGCTCGGAGACGGCGCGTTAACCGATCGGGGCTTAGGAGACGGCGTGTGAACGTATCGGGGCTTAGGAAAGGATGCGTTGACCGATCGGGGCTCATGAGACGGCGCGTAGACCGATCGGGGCTCAGGAGACGGCGCGTGGACAGATCGGTGCTCGGAGACGGCGCGTGGACGGACCGGGGCTCAGGAGGCGGCGCGTGGACGGATCGGGGCTCAGGATACGGCGCGTGGGCCGATCGAGGCTCAGGAGACGGCGGGCGGACCGACCGGGGCTCAGGAGACTCGTGTGGATCGATCGGGGCTCCGGAGGCGCCGCGTGGACCGATCGGGGCTCAGGAGACGGCGCGTGGACCGATCAGGGCTTTGGAGACGACGCGTGGACCGATCGGGGCTCAGGAGACGGCGCGTGGACCGATCGGTGCTCGGCGACGGCGCGTTGGACGATCGGGGCTCAGGAGGCGGCGCGTGGACGGATCGGGGCTCAGGAGACGGCGCGTGGGCCGATCGAGGCTCAGGAGACGGCGGGCGGACCGACCGGGGCTCAGGAGACTCGTGTGGATCGATCGGGGCTCCAGAGGCGCCGCGTGGACCGATCGGGGTTCAGGAGACGGCGCGTGAACCGATCGGCGCTCGGAGACGGCGCGTGGACCGATCGGGGCTCGGAGACAGCGCGTGGACCGACTGGGGCTCAGGCGGTTGCGCGTGGACCAATTGGGGTTCGGCGACGGCGCGTGGACCAATCCGGGCTCAGGTGCCGGCGCGTGGACCGATCGGGGCACGGAGACGGCGCGTGGAGGCATCGGGGCTAAGAAGACGACGCATGGATCGAGCGGGGCTCAGGAGACGGCGCGAGGACCGATCGGTGCTCGGAGACGATGCGGGGACCGATCGGGGCTCAGGAAACGGCGTGTGGAGCGGTTGGGGCTCAGGAGACGACGCGTGGATCGATCGGGGCTCGGAGACGCCGCGTGGAACGGTCGGGGCTCAGGAGACGGCGCTTGAACTTATCGGCGCTCGGAGACGGCGCGTGGACCGATCGGGGCTTAGGATACGGCGCATGGACCGATGGGGGCTCAGGAAGCGGCGCCTGGACCGATCGTGGCTCGGAGACGGCGCGTGGAGGCATCGGGGCTCGGAGACGGCGTGTGGACCGATCGGGGCTTAGGAGACGACGCGTGGACCGATCGGGGTTTAGGAGAGGACGCGTCGACCAATCGGGGCACAGGAGACGGCGCGTGGACCGATCGGGGCTTAGGAGACGACCCGTGGACCGATCGGGGCTCAGGAGACGGCGCGAGGAGCGATTGGGCTCAGGAGAAGACGCGTCAATTGATCGTGGCTCAGGAGACGACGCGTCGACGGATCGGGGCTTAGGAGACGACGCGTGGACCGATCGGGGCTTAGGAGACGACGCGTGGACCGATCGGGGTTCAGGAGACGGCGCGTGGACCGACCGGGGCTCAGGAGGCGACGCGTGGACCCATCGGGGCTCGGAGACGGCGTGTGAACCGATCGGGGCTTAGGAGACGACGCGTGGACCGATCGGGGTTTAGGAGAGGACGCGTCGACCGATCGGGGCAAAGGAGACGGCGCGTGGACCGATCGGGGCTTAGGAGACTCACGTTGATCGATTGGGGCTCCGGAGGCGGTGCGTGGACCGATCGGGGCTTAGGAGACTACGCGTGTACCTATCGGGGCTCAGGAGACAGCGCGTGGACCGATTGGGCATCAGGAGACGGCGCGTCGATGGATCGGGGCTTGGGGACGACGCGTGGACCGATCGGGGCTCAGGAGACGGCACGTGGATCGATCGGGGCTCGGAGACGGCGCGTGAAATGATCGGCGCTCGGAGACGGCGCGTGCACCGATCGTGGCTTAGGAGAAGGCGCGTGGAACGATCGGGGCTCAGGAGACGGCGCGTGGATCGATCGGGGCTCCGAGACGGCGCGTGGAATGATCGGGGCTCGGAGAAGGCGCGTGGACCGACCGGGGCACAGGAGGATACGCCTGGACCGATCGGGGCTCGGCGACGGCGCGTGGACCGATCGAGGCTCGGAGACTGCGCGTGGAACGATCGGGGCTCGGAGACAGCGCGTGGACCGACGGGGGCTCAGGCGGTTGCGCGTGGACCAATTGGGGTTCGGCGACGGCGCGTGGACCGATCCGGGCTCAGGAGACGGCGCGTGGACCGATCGGGGCTCGGAGACGGAGCGTGGAGCGATCGGGGCTCAGGAGACGGCGCGTGAACTAATCGGCGCTCGGAGACGGCGCGTGGACGGATCGGGGCTGAGGAGAAGGCGCGTGGTCCGATCGGGGCTTATGAGACGGCGCGTAGACCGATCGGGGCTCGGAGATGGCGCGTGGAATGATCGGGGCTTAGGAGATGGTGTGTGGACCGATCGGAGATCAGGAGACGACGCGAGGACCGATCGGGGATCGGAAGCGGCGCGTGGAACGATCCGGGCTTAGGACACAACGCGTGGACCGATCGGGGCTCAGGCAACGGCGCCTCGACCGATCGTGGCTCGGAGACGGCGCGAGGAGGCATCTGGGCTTAGAAGACGACGCGTGGATCGATGGAGGCTCAGGAGACGGCTCGTGGACCGATCGGGGCTTAGGAGACGGCGCGTGGACCGACCGGAGCTCAGCAGATTTCGCGTGAACCGATCGGCGCTTAGGAGACGGCGCGTGGATCGATCGGGGCTGGGAGACGGCGCGTGGATCAATCGGGTCTCAGGAGGCCGCGCGTGGACAGATCATGACTCGGCGACGGCGCGTGGACCGATCGGGGCTCGGAGACGACGCGTGGACCGATCGGGGCTCGGAGACAGCGCGTGGACCGACTGGGGCTCAGGCGGTTTCGCGTGGACCAATTGGTGTTCGGCGACGGCCCGTGGCCCGATCGGGGCTTAGGAGACGGCGCGTGCACCGATCGGGGCCCGGAGACGGGTCGTGGACAGATTGGGGATTAGGAGACGGCGCGTGGACCGATCGGGGCTGGGAGACGGCACGTGGACCGATCGGGGCTCGGAGACAGCGCGTGGACCGACTGGGGCTCAGGCGGTTTCGCGTGGACCAATTGGGGTTCGGCGACGGCGCGTAGACCGATCGGGGCTCAGAAGACGGCGCGTGGACCGATCGTGGCTCAGGAATCGGCGCCTGGACCGATCGTGGGCCGGAGACGGCGCGAGAAGGCATCTGGGCTTACAAGACGACGCGTGGATCGATCGGGGCTCGGAGACGGCGCATGAACCGACCGGGGCTCAGGAGACGGCGCGTGGACTGATCGGGGCTCGGAGACGGCGCGTGAACCGATCGGGGCTCAGGTGACGATGCGTGGACCGATCGGGGCTCGGAGACGGCGCGTGGACCGACCGGGGCTAAGGCGGCCGCGCGTGGACGGATCGAGGCTCGGCGACGGCGCATGAACTGACCGGGACTCATGAGACGGCGCGTAGACCGATCGGGGCTCCGGTGGCGATGCGTGGACCGATCGGGGCCCAGGGAACGGCGCGTGGATCGATCGGTGCTCGAAGGCGACGCGTGGACCGCCCGGGGCTCAGCAGCCGATGCGTGGATCGATCGGGGCTCAGGAGGCGGCGCGTGGACCGATCGGTGCTCGGAGACAGCGCGTGGACCGATTAGGGCTCGGATACGGCGCGTGAACCAACCGGGACTCAGAAGCTCGCGCGTGGACCGATCCCGGCTCGGCGACGGCGTGTGGACCGATGGGGCTCAGGAGCCGCGCGTGGACCGATCATGGCTCGGTGACGGTGCGTGGACCGATCGGGGCTTAGGTGACGATGCGTGGACTGATTGGGGCTCAGGAAGCAGCGTCTGGACCGATCGTGGCTCGGAGACGGCGCGAGGAGGCATCTGGGCTTCGAAGACGACGCGTGGATCGATCGGGGCTCGGAGACGGCGCGTGAACCAACCGGGGCTCAGGAGACCGCGCGTGGACCGATCGAGGCTCAGGAGGCCACGCCTGGACCGATCGGGGCTCCGCGACGGCGCGTGGACCGTTCGAGGCTCGGAGACGACGCGTGTACGGATCGGGGATTCGGCGATGACGCGTGGACCGATCGGGGCTCGGAGACGGGGCGTGGAATGATCGGGACTCGGAGACGGCGTGTGAACGTATCGGGGCTTAGGAGACGATGCGTTGACCGATCGGGGCTCATGAGACGGCGCGTAGACCGATCATGGCTCCGGCGGCGACGCGTGGACTGATCGGGGCCCAGGAAACGGCGCGTGGATCGATCGGTGCTCGAAGACGACGCGTGGACCGATCGGGGCTCAGGAGCCGATGCGTGGATCGATCGGGGCTCAGGAGGCGGCGCGTGGACCCATCGGGGCTCGGAGACGGCAAGTGGACCGATCAGGGCTTAGGAGACGACGCGTGGACCGATCGGGGCTCAGGAGACGGCGCGTGGACCGATCGGTGCTCGGAGACAGCGCGTGGACGGACCGTGGCTTAGAATGCGTCACGCGGACCGATCGGGGCTCGGATACGGCGTGTGGACGTATCGGGGCTTAGGAGACGATGCGTGAACCGATCGGGGCTCAGGAGACGCCGCGTGGACCGATCGGGGCTCGGAGACGGCGCGTGGAACGATCGGGGCTCAGGAGACGGCGCGTGAAATGATCGGCGCTCAGAGACGGCGCGTGGACCGATTGTGGCTTACGAGACGGCGCGTGGATCGATCGGGGCTCGAAGACGACGCGTGAACCGATCGGGGCTCAGGAGCCGATGCGTGGATCGATCGGGGCTCAGGAGGCGGCGCGTGGACCCATCGGGGCTCGGAGACGGCACGTGGACCGATCAGGGCTTAGGAGACGACGCGTGGACCGATCGGGGCTCGGAGCCGACGCGTGGACCGATCGGGGCTCGGAGACAGTGCGTGGACCGACTGGGGCTCAGGCGGTTGCGCGTGGACCAATTGGGGTTCGGCGACAGCGCGTTGACCGATCGGGGCTCGGAGACGGCGCGTTAACCGATTGGGGCTTAGGAGACGATGCGTGGCCCGATCGGGGCTCGAAGACGGCGCGTGGACCGATCGGGTGTCAGGAGGCCGCGCGTGGACAGATCATGACTCGGCGACGGCGCGTGGACCGATCGGGGCTCGGAGACGACGCGTGGACCGATCGGGTCTCGGAGACAGCGCGTGGACCGACTGGGGCTAAGGCGGTTTCGCGTGGACCAATTGGGGTTCGGCGACGGCGCGTGGACCGATCGGGGCTTAGGAGACGGCGCGTGCACCGATCGGGGCCCGGAGACGGGTCGTGGACCGATCGGGGCTCAGGAGACGGCGCGTGGACCGATTGGGGCTCGAATACGGCGCGTGAACCAATCGGGGCTCAGGAGGCCGCGCGTGGACCGATCGCGGCTCGGCGACGGCGCGTGGACCGTTCGGGGCTCGGAGACGATGCGTGGACCGATCGAGGTTCGGCGACAGCGCGTGAACCGACTGGGTCTCAGGCGGTTGTGCGTGGACCAATTAGGGGTCGGCGACCGCGCGTGGACCGTTCGGGGCTCGGAGACGGCGCGTTAACAGATCGGGGCTTAGGAGACGATGCGTGAACCGATCGGGGCTCGGAGAAGGCCCGTGGACCGATCGGGGCCTAGGAGACAACGCGTGGACCGATCGTGGCTCAGTAAGCGGCGCCTGGACCGATCGTGGCCCGGAGACGGCGCGAGAAGGCATCGGGGCTTACAGGACGACGCGTGGATCGAACGGAGGCTCGGAGACGGCGCATGAACCGACCGGGGCTCATGAGACGGCGCGTGGACTGATCGGGGCTCGGAGACGGCGCGTTAACCGATCGGGGCTTAGGAGACGGCGTGTGAACGTATCGGGGCTTAGGAAAGGATGCGTTGACCGATCGGGGCTCATGAGACGGCGCGTAGACCGATCGGGGCTCAGGAGACGGCGCGTGGACAGATCGGTGCTCGGAGACGGCGCGTGGACGGACCGGGGCTCAGGAGGCGGCGCGTGGACGGATCGGGGCTCAGGATACGGCGCGTGGGCCGATCGAGGCTCAGGAGACGGCGGGCGGACCGACCGGGGCTCAGGAGACTCGTGTGGATCGATCGGGGCTCCGGAGGCGCCGCGTGGACCGATCGGGGCTCAGGAGACGGCGCGTGGACCGATCAGGGCTTTGGAGACGACGCGTGGACCGATCGGGGCTCAGGAGACGGCGCGTGGACCGATCGGTGCTCGGCGACGGCGCGTTGGACGATCGGGGCTCAGGAGGCGGCGCGTGGACGGATCGGGGCTCAGGAGACGGCGCGTGGGCCGATCGAGGCTCAGGAGACGGCGGGCGGACCGACCGGGGCTCAGGAGACTCGTGTGGATCGATCGGGGCTCCAGAGGCGCCGCGTGGACCGATCGGGGTTCAGGAGACGGCGCGTGAACCGATCGGCGCTCGGAGACGGCGCGTGGACCGATCGGGGCTCGGAGACAGCGCGTGGACCGACTGGGGCTCAGGCGGTTGCGCGTGGACCAATTGGGGTTCGGCGACGGCGCGTGGACCAATCCGGGCTCAGGTGCCGGCGCGTGGACCGATCGGGGCACGGAGACGGCGCGTGGAGGCATCGGAGCTAAGAAGACGACGCATGGATCGAGCGGGGCTCAGGAGACGGCGCGAGGACCGATCGGTGCTCGGAGACGATGCGGGGACCGATCGGGGCTCAGGAAACGGCGTGTGGAGCGGTTGGGGCTCAGGAGACGACGCGTGGATCGATCGGGGCTCGGAGACGCCGCGTGGAACGGTCGGGGCTCAGGAGACGGCGCTTGAACTTATCGGCGCTCGGAGACGGCGCGTGGACCGATCGGGGCTTAGGATACGGCGCATGGACCGATGGGGGCTCAGGAAGCGGCGCCTGGACCGATCGTGGCTCGGAGACGGCGCGTGGAGGCATCGGGGCTAAGAAGACGACGCATGGACCCATCGGGGCTCGGAGACGGCGTGTGGACCGATCGGGGCTTAGGAGACGACGCGTGGACCGATCGGGGTTTAGGAGAGGACGCGTCGACCAATCGGGGCACAGGAGACGGCGCGTGGACCGATCGGGGCTTAGGAGACGACCCGTGGACCGATCGGGGCTCAGGAGACGGCGCGAGGAGCGATTGGGCTCAGGAGAAGACGCGTCAATTGATCGTGGCTCAGGAGACGACGCGTCGACGGATCGGGGCTTAGGAGACGACGCGTGGACCGATCGGGGCTTAGGAGACGACGCGTGGACCGATCGGGGTTCAGGAGACGGCGCGTGGACCGACCGGGGCTCAGGAGGCGACGCGTGGACCCATCGGGGCTCGGAGACGGCGTGTGAACCGATCGGGGCTTAGGAGACGACGCGTGGACCGATCGGGGTTTAGGAGAGGACGCGTCGACCGATCGGGGCAAAGGAGACGGCGCGTGGACCGATCGGGGCTTAGGAGACTCACGTTGATCGATTGGGGCTCCGGAGGCGGTGCGTGGACCGATCGGGGCTTAGGAGACTACGCGTGTACCTATCGGGGCTCAGGAGACAGCGCGTGGACCGATTGGGCATCAGGAGACGGCGCGTCGATGGATCGGGGCTTGGGGACGACGCGTGGACCGATCGGGGCTCAGGAGACGGCACGTGGATCGATCGGGGCTCGGAGACGGCGCGTGAAATGATCGGCGCTCGGAGACGGCGCGTGCACCGATCGTGGCTTAGGAGAAGGCGCGTGGAACGATCGGGGCTCAGGAGACGGCGCGTGGATCGATCGGGGCTCCGAGACGGCGCGTGGAATGATCGGGGCTCGGAGAAGGCGCGTGGACCGACCGGGGCACAGGAGGATACGCCTGGACCGATCGGGGCTCGGCGACGGCGCGTGGACCGATCGAGGCTCGGAGACTGCGCGTGGAACGATCGGGGCTCGGAGACAGCGCGTGGACCGACGGGGGCTCAGGCGGTTGCGCGTGGACCAATTGGGGTTCGGCGACGGCGCGTGGACCGATCCGGGCTCAGGAGACGGCGCGTGGACCGATCGGGGCTCGGAGACGGAGCGTGGAGCGATCGGGGCTCAGGAGACGGCGCGTGAACTAATCGGCGCTCGGAGACGGCGCGTGGACGGATCGGGGCTGAGGAGAAGGCGCGTGGTCCGATCGGGGCTTATGAGACGGCGCGTAGACCGATCGGGGCTCGGAGATGGCGCGTGGAATGATCGGGGCTTAGGAGATGGTGTGTGGACCGATCGGAGATCAGGAGACGACGCGAGGACCGATCGGGGATCGGAAGCGGCGCGTGGAACGATCCGGGCTTAGGACACAACGCGTGGACCGATCGGGGCTCAGGCAACGGCGCCTCGACCGATCGTGGCTCGGAGACGGCGCGAGGAGGCATCTGGGCTTAGAAGACGACGCGTGGATCGATGGAGGCTCAGGAGACGGCTCGTGGACCGATCGGGGCTTAGGAGACGGCGCGTGGACCGACCGGAGCTCAGCAGATTTCGCGTGAACCGATCGGCGCTTAGGAGACGGCGCGTGGATCGATCGGGGCTGGGAGACGGCGCGTGGATCAATCGGGTCTCAGGAGGCCGCGCGTGGACAGATCATGACTCGGCGACGGCGCGTGGACCGATCGGGGCTCGGAGACGACGCGTGGACCGATCGGGGCTCGGAGACAGCGCGTGGACCGACTGGGGCTCAGGCGGTTTCGCGTGGACCAATTGGTGTTCGGCGACGGCCCGTGGCCCGATCGGGGCTTAGGAGACGGCGCGTGCACCGATCGGGGCCCGGAGACGGGTCGTGGACAGATTGGGGATTAGGAGACGGCGCGTGGACCGATCGGGGCTGGGAGACGGCACGTGGACCGATCGGGGCTCGGAGACAGCGCGTGGACCGACTGGGGCTCAGGCGGTTTCGCGTGGACCAATTGGGGTTCGGCGACGGCGCGTAGACCGATCGGGGCTCAGAAGACGGCGCGTGGACCGATCGTGGCTCAGGAAGCGGCGCCTGGACCGATCGTGGGCCGGAGACGGCGCGAGAAGGCATCTGGGCTTACAAGACGACGCGTGGATCGATCGGGGCTCGGAGACGGCGCATGAACCGACCGGGGCTCAGGAGACGGCGCGTGGACTGATTGGGGCTCGGAGACGGCGCGTGAACCGATCGGGGCTCAGGTGACGATGCGTGGACCGATCGGGGCTCGGAGACGGCGCGTGGACCGACCGGGGCTAAGGCGGCCGCGCGTGGACGGATCGAGGCTCGGCGACGGCGCATGAACTGACCGGGACTCATGAGACGGCGCGTAGACCGATCGGGGCTCCGGTGGCGATGCGTGGACCGATCGGGGCCCAGGGAACGGCGCGTGGATCGATCGGTGCTCGAAGGCGACGCGTGGACCGCCCGGGGCTCAGCAGCCGATGCGTGGATCGATCGGGGCTCAGGAGGCGGCGCGTGGACCGATCGGTGCTCGGAGACAGCGCGTTTACCGACTGGGGCACGAGAGGTTGCGCGTGGACCAATTGGGGTTCGCAGCGGCGTGTGGACCGACCGGAGCTCAGTAGACCGCGCGTGGACCGATCGGGGCTCGGCGACTGCGCGTGGATGGATGGGGGCTCAGGAGACAGCGCGTGGACCGATCGGGGTTCACGAAGCGGCGCCTGCACCGATCGTCGCTCGGAGACGGCGCGTGGAGGCATCGGGGCTTAGAAGACGACGCATGGACCGATCGGGGCTCGGAAACGGCGCATGGACCGATCGGAGCTCGGAGACGACGCGTGGAGCGGTCGGGGCTCAGGAGAAGACGCGTGGATCGATCGGGGCTCAGGAGACGACGCGTCGACGGATCGGGTTTAGGAAACGACGCGTCGACCGATCGGGGCTCAGGAGACGGCTCGCGGACCGACCGGGGCTCAGGAGCCTCGCGTGGGCCGATCATGGCTCGGCGACGGCGCGTGGACCGATCGGGGCTCGGAGACGACGCGTGCACCGATGGGGGCTCGGATACGGCGCGTGAACCAACCGGGGCTCAGGAGGCCGCGCGTGGACCGATCATGGCTCGGCGACGGCGCGTGGACCGATCGGGGTTCGGATACGACGCGTGGACCGATCGGGGCTCGGAGAGTGCGCGTGGACCAACCGGGGCTCAGACGGTTGCGCGTGGACCAATT
Source organism: Netelia fuscicornis (assembly GCA_946811545.1). Taxonomy (NCBI): domain Eukaryota; kingdom Metazoa; phylum Arthropoda; class Insecta; order Hymenoptera; family Ichneumonidae; genus Netelia; species Netelia fuscicornis. The sequence continues at coordinate 34,816,291 of OX328014.1, read as the reverse complement.
GGGGTTCGGCGACGGCGCGTGGACCGATCCGGGCTCAGGAGACGGCGCGTGGACCGATCGGTGCTCGGAGACGGCGCGTGGAGCGATCGGGGCTCAGGAGACGGCGCGTGAACCGATCGGCGCTCGGAGACGGCGCGTGGACCAATCGGGGCTGAGGAGAAGGCGCGTTGACCGATCGGGGCTTAGGAGACGGCGCGTGGACCGATCGGGGCTCGGAGACGGCGCGTGGAATGATCGGGGCTTAGGAGACGGCGCGTGGACCGATCGGAGATCAGGAGACGACGCGTGGACCGATAGGCCTCTGGAAGCGGCGCACGGACCGATCGTGGCTCGGAGACGGCGCGTGGAGGCATCGGGGCTTTCAAGACGACGCGTGGACCAAACGGTGCTCAGAAAACGGCGCGTGTAGCGATTGGGGCTCAGGAGACGGTGCGTGGACCGATCGGGGCTTAGGAGACGACGCGTGGACCGATCGGGGCTCGGAGACGACGCGTGGACCGATCGGGGCTCGGAGACAGTGCGTGGACCGACTGGGGCTCAGGCGGTTGGGCGTGGACCAATTGGGGTTCGGCGACGGCGCGTGGACCGATCGGGGCTCGGAGACGGCGCGTTAACCGATTGGGGCTTAGGAGACGATGCGTGGTCCGATCGGGGCTCAGGAGCCTCGCGTGGACCGATCGGGGATTAGGAGACGACGCATGGACCGATCAGGGCTCGGCGACTGCGCGTGGACGTATCGGGGCTCAGGAGACGGCGCGTGGACCGATCGGGGCTCGGGGACGGCGCGTTAACCGATTGTGGCTTAGGAGACCATGCGTGTACCGATCGGGGCTCGAAGACGGCGCGTGGACCGATCGGGTCTCAGGAGGCCGCGCGTGGACAGATCATGACTCGGCGACGACGCGTGGACCGATCGGGGCTCGGAGACGACGCGTGGACCGATCGGGGCTGGGAGACAGCGCGTGGACCGACTGGGGCTCAGGCGGTTTCGCGTGGACCAATTGGGGTTCGGCGACGGCGCGTTGACCGATCGGGGCTTAGGAGACGGCGCGTGCACCGATCGGGGCCCGGAGACGGGTCGTGGACAGATTGGGGATTAGGCGACGGCGCGTGGACCGATCGGGGCTCAGGAGACCGCGCGTGGACCGATCGCGGCTCGACGCCGCGCGTGGACGGATCAATGCTCAGGAGACGGCGCGTGGACCGATCGGGGCGGGGAGACGGCGCGTTAACCGATCGGGGCTTAGGAGACGATGCGTGGACCGATCGCGGCTCGGAGACGGCGCGTGGACCGATCAGGGCTCGGAGGCAGCGCGTGGACCGATTGGGGCTCGGATACGGCGCGTGAACCAATCGGGGCTCAGGAGGCGGCGCGTTAACCGATCGGGGCTTAGGAGACGATGCGTGAACCGATCGGGGCTCGGAGAAGGCGCGTGGACCGATCCGGGCTCGGAGACGGCGCGTGGAATGATCGGGGCTTAGGAGACGGCGCGTGGACCGAATGGGGCTTAGGAGACAACGCGTGGACCGACCGGGGCTCAGGAAGCGGCGCCTGGACCCGTCATGGCTCGGAGACGGCGCGAGGAGGCATCTAGGCTTAGTAGACGACGCGTGGACCGAACGGGGCTCAGGAAACGGCCCGTGGAGCAATCGGGGTTCAGGAGACGACGCGTGGATCGATCAAGGCTCAGGAGACGACGCGTCGTCCGATCGGGGCTCAGGATGTGGCACGTGGACCCATCGGGGCTCGGAGACGGCACGTGGACCGATCAGGGGTTAGGACACGACGCGTTGACCGATCGGGACTCAGGAGGCGGCGCGTGGACCGATCGGGGATCAGGAAACGGTCCGTGGAGCGATCGGGGGTCAGGAGACGACACGTGGACTGATCGGGGCTCGGGAAGCGGCGCCTGAACCGGTCGTGGCTCGGAGACGGCGCGTGGAGGCATCGGGGCTTAGAAGACGATGCATGGCCCGATCAGGTCTCAGGAAACGGCGCGTGGACCGACTGGAGCTCGGAGACGACGTGTGGATCGACTGGGGGTCAGGCGGTTGCGCGTGGACCAATTGGGGTTCGGCGACGGCGCGTGGACCGATCGGGGCTTAGGAGGCCGCATGTGGACCGATCGCGGCTCCGCGACGGCGCGTGGACCGATCGGGGCTCAGGAGGCCGCGCGAGGACCGATCGGGGCTCAGGAAACGGCGCGTGGACCGATTGGGGCTCGTATACGGCGCGTGAACCAATCGGGCCTCAGGAGGCCGCACGTGGCCCGATCGCGGCTCGGCGACGGTGCGTGGACCGATCGCGGCTCGGCGACGGCGCGTAGACCGATCGGGGCTCAGGAGGCCGCGCATGGACCGATCATAGCTCGGCGACGGCGCGTGGAACGATCGGGGCTCGGAGCGGCGCGTAGACCGATCGCGGCTCGGCGACGGCGCGTGGACCGATCGGGGCTCAGTAGGCTGCGCGTGGATCGATTGGGGCTCAGGAGACGGCGCGTGGACCGCTCGGGGCTCGAAGATGGCGCGTGGAACGATCAGGGCTCAGGAGACGTCACGTGAAATGATCGGCGCTCGGAGACGGCGCGTGGACCGATCGGGGCTCAGGAGAAGGCGCGTGGACCGATCGGGGCTTAGTAGAAGGCGCTTGGACCGATCGGGGCTGAGGAGACGGCGCGTGGACCGAACCGGGCTCGGAGACGGCGCGTGGAACGATCGGGGCTCAGGAAACGGCGCCTGGACCGGTCGGGGCTTAGGAGACGACGCCTAGACCGATCGGGGCTTAGGAGGCGGCGTGTGGAACGATCGGGGCTCAGGAGACGGCGCGTGCACCGATCGGCGCTCGGAGACGACGCGTCGACCGATCGGGGCTGAGGAGACGACGCGTGGACCGATCGGGGCTTAGGAGAAAACGCGTGGACCGATCGGGGCTCAGGAAGCGGCGCCTGCACCGATCGTGGTTGGGAGACGGCGCAAGGAGGCATCTGGGCTTAGAAGACGACGCGTGCACCGATCGGGGCTCACGAAAGGGCGTGTGGACCGACCGAGGCTCAGGAGGCCACGCCTGGACCGATCGTGGCTCGGAGACGGCGCGTGGAGGTATCGGGGCTTAAAAGACGACGGATGGACCGATCGGGGCCCACGAAACGGCGCGTGGACCGAACGGTGCTCGGAGACGACGCGTGGACCGATCGGCGCTCAGGAGACGGCGCGTGGAGCGATCGGGGCTCAGGAGACGACGCGTTTACAGAGCGGGGTTTAGGAGACGATGCGTAGACCGCTCGGTGCTCGGAGAGAGCGCGTGGACCGACTGGGGCTCAGGAGACGACGCGTCGACCGATCGGGGCTTAGGAGACGACCCGTCGACCGATCGGGGCTTAGGAGACGACGCGTGGACCGATCGGGGCTTAGGAGGCGGCGCGTGGACCCATCGGGGCTCGGAGACGGCGCGTTAACTGATCGGGGCTTAGGAGACGACGCGTGGACCGATCGGGGCTCAGGAGACGGCGCGTGGACCGATCGGTGTTCGGGGACGGCGCGTGGACGGACCGTGACTTAGAATGCGTCACGCGGACCGATCGGGGCTTGGAGACGGCGCGTGTACGGATCGAGGCTTGGAGACGGCGCGTGGACCGATCGGAGCTCGGAAACGCCCCGTGGGCAGATCGGGGCTTAGGATACGGCGCGTGGTGGCATCGGGGCTAAGAAGACGACGCATGGACCGAGCGGGGCTCAGGAGACGGCGCGAGGAGCGATCGGGGCTCAGGAGAAGACGCGTCAATTGATCGGGGCTCAGGAGACGACGCGGCGACGGATCGGGGCTTAGGAGACGACGCGTTGACCGATTGGGGCTTAGGAGGCGACGTGTGGACCGATCGGGGCTTAGGAGACGGCCCGTGATTCGATCGGTGCACAGGAGACGGCGCGTGAACCGGTCGGGGCTTAGGAGACGACGCGTCGACCGATCGGGGCTCAGGACAAGGGGTGTGGACCGTTCGGAGCTCAGGAGACGGCGCGTCGACCGATCGGGGTTCGGCAATGGCGCGTGGAGCGATCGGGGCTCGGAGACGACGCGTGTACGGATCGAGGCTTGGAGACGGCGCTTGGACCGATCGGGGATCGGAGACAGCGCGTTTACCGACCGGGGGTCGAGAGGTTGCGCGTGGACCAATTGGGGTTCGCCGCGGCGTGTGGACCGACCGGAGCTCAGTAGACCGCGCGTGGACCGATCGGGGCTCGGCGACTGCGCGTGGATGGATCGGGGCTCAGGAGACAGCGCGTGGACCGATCGGGGCTCAGGAAGCGGCGCCTGCACCGATCGTGGCTCGGAGACGGCGCGTGGAAGCATCGTGGCTTCGAAGACGACGCATGGACCAATCGGGGCTCGGAAACGGCGCCTGGACCGATCGGAGCTCGGAGACGACGCGTGGAGCGGTCGGGGCTCAGGAGAAGACGCGTGGATCGATCGGGGCTCAGGAGACGACGCGTCGACGGATCGGGGCGTAGGAGACGACGCGTGGACCGATCGGGACTTAGGAGCCGATGCGTGAACCGATCGGGGCTCAGGAGACGCCGCGTGGACCGATCGGGGCTCGGAGACGGCGCGTGGAACGATCAGGGCTCAGGAGACGGCGCGTGAAATGATCGGTGCTCTGAGACGGCGCGTGGACCGATTGTGGCTTACGAGACGGCGCGTGGATCGATCGGGGCTCAGGAAGCGGCGCCTGGACCTATCGTGGCTCGGAGACGGCGCGTGGAGGCATCGGGGCTAAGAACACGACGCATGGACCGAGCGGGGCTCAGGAAACGGCGCGAGGAGCGATCGGGGCTCAGGAGAAGACGCGTCAATTGATCGGGGCTCAGGAGACGACGCGGCGACGGTTCGGGGCTTAGAAGACGACGGATGGACCGATCAGGGCTCAGGAAACGGCGCGTGGACCGAACGGTGCTCGGAGACGGCGCGTGGACCGATCGGCGCTCAGGAGACGGCGCGTGGAGCGATCGGAGTGCAGGAGATGACGCGTTAACAGAGCAGTGTTTAGGAGACGATGCGTGGACCGATTGGTGCTCGGAGACAGCGCGTGGACCGATTGGGGCTCAGGAGGTGGCTCGTGGACCAATTGGGGTTCGGCGACGGCGCGTGGACCGACCGGGGATTAGGAGACGACGCGTCGACCGATCTGGGCTTAGGAGACGACCCGTCGACCGATCGGGGCTTAGGAGACGACGCGTGGACCGATCGGGGCTCGGAGACGCCGTGTGGAACGAACGGGGCTCGGGTGACCGCGCGTGAACCGATCGGCGCTCGGAGACGGCGCGTGGATCGATCGGGGATCGGGGACGGCGCGTGGAACGATCGCGGCTCGGAGTCGACGCGTTAGCCGATCGGGGCTTAGGAGACGATGCGTCGACCGATCGGGGCTCGGAGACGGCGTGTGGACCGACCGGGGTTTAGGAGAAGGCGCTTGGACCGAACGGAGCTTAGGAGACGGCGCGTGGACCGATCGGGGCTCGGAGACGGCACGTGGAACGATCGGGGCTCAGGAGACGGCGCGTCAACCGATCGGCGCTCGGAGACGGCGCGTGGACCGATCGGGGCTTAGGAGACGGCGCGTGGACCGATCGGAGATCAGGAGATGACGCGTGGACCGATCGGGGCTGTGAAAGCGGCGCACGGAACGATCGGGGCTCGGAGACGGCGCGTGGACCGATCAGGGCTCGGCGACGGCGCGTGGACAGATCGAGGCTCGGAGACGACGCGTGTACGGATCGGGGCTTTGAAGACGACGCGTGGACCGATCGTGGTTCAAGAAACGGCGTGTGGAGCGATCGGGGCTCAGGAGACGACGCGTCGACCGATCAGGGCTCAGGTGACGGCGCGTGGACCGAGCGGGCCTCAGGAGACAGCGCGTGAAATGATCGGCGCTCGGAGATGGCGCGTGGACCGATTGGGGCTTAAGAGACGACGGGTGGACCGATCGGGGCCTAGGAGACGGTACGTGAATCGATCGGGGCACAGGAGACGGCGCGTGAGCCGGTCGGGGCTTAGGAGACGGCGCGTGGACTGATCGGGGCTCGGGAAGCGGCGCCTGAACCGATCTGGCTCGGAGACGGCGCGTGGAGGCATCGGGGTTTAGAAGACGACGTATGGACCGATCGGGGCTCAGGAAACGGGGCGTGGACCGATTGGAGCTCGGAGACAACGCGTGGACCGACTGGGGCTCAGGCGGTTGCGCGTGGACCAATTGGGGTTCGGCGACGGCGCGTGGACCAATCGCGACTCGGAGACGGCGCGTTAACCGATCGGGGCTTAGAAGACGATGCGTGAACCGATCGGGGCTCGGAGACGGCGCGTGGACCGACCGGGGCTCGGAGACGACGCGTGGACCGATCGGGGCTCGGAGACCGCGCGTGGACCGACTGGGGCTTAGGAGACGGCGCGTGGACCGATCGGGGCGCAGGAATCGGCGCCTGGACCGATCGTGGCTTGGAGACGGCGCGTGGAGGCATCCGGGCTAAGAAGACGACGCATGGACCGAGCGGGGTTCAGGAGACGGCGCGAGGAGCGATCGGGGCTCAGGAGAAGACATGTCAATTGATCGGGGCTCCGGAGACGACGCCTGGACCGATCGGGGCTCAGGAGGCGGCACGAGAAGCGATCGGGGATCAGGAGAAGACGCGTCAATTGATCGGGGCTCAGGAGACGACGCGTCGACTAATCGGGGCTTAGGAGACGACGCGTAGACCGATCGGGGCTGAGGAGACGGCGCGTCGACCGACCGGAGCTCAGGAGATTCGCGTGGATCGATCGGGGCTCCGGAGGCGGGCGTGGACCGATTGGGGCTTAGGAGACGACGCGTGGACTGATCGGGACTCAGGAGACGGCGCGTGGCCCGATTGGGGCTCGGATACGGTAGGAGGAACGACCGGAGCTCAGGAGATTCGCGTGGATCGATCAGGGCTCCGGAGGCGGCGCATGGACCGATTGGGGAGAATGCGATGGTGCGTGGACCGATCGGGGCTCGGAGACGGCGCACGGACTGATCGGGGCTTAGGAGACGACGCGTGGACCGATCGGGGCTCGGAGACGGCGCGTGGACCGACAGGGGCTAAGGAGGCCGCGCGTGGACCTATCGAGGCTTAGGAGCCGACGCGTGGACCGATCGGGGCTGAGGAGACGGCGCGTGGACCGAACGGGGCTCGGAGACGGCGCGTGGAACGATCGGAGCACAGGAGACGGCGCGTGAACCGATCGGCGCTCGGAGACGGCGCGTGGATCGATCGGGGCTTAGGAGAAGGCGCGTGGACCGATCGGGGCTTAGGAGAAGGCGCGTGGACCGATCGGGGCTTAGGAGATGATTCGTGGACCGATCGGGGCTCGGAGACGGCGCGTGGACCGACCGGGGCTAAGCAGGCCGCGCGTGGACCGATAGAGGCTTAGGAGCCGACGCGTGGACCGATCGGGGCTCAGGTGACGGCGCGTGAAATGATCGGCGCTCTGAGACGGCGCGTCGACCGATCGGTGCTCGGAGACGGCGCGTGGACGGACCGCGGCTCAGAATGCGGTACGCGGACCGACCGGGGATCGGACACGGCGTGTGGACCGATCGAGGCTCGGAGACGACGCGTTTAAGGATCGGGAATCAGGAGACGACGCGTTTAAGGATCGGGAATCAGGAGACGACGCGTGGAACGATCCGGGCTCAGGAGACGAAGCGTGGACCGATCGGGGCTCGGAGACGCCGTGTGGAACGATCGGCACTCGGAGACGGCGCGTGGATCGATCGGGGATCGGGGACGGCGCGTGGAACGATCGGAGATTAGGAGATGACGCGTGGACCGATCGGGGTTGTGGAAGCAGCGCACGGACCGATCGTGGCTCGGAGACGGCGCGTGGAGGCATCGGGGCTTTGAAGACGACGCGTGGACGAATCGGGGCTCAGGAAACGGCGTGTGGTGCGATCGGGCCTCAGGAGACGACGCGTGGATCGATCGGGGCTCACGAGACGACGCGTCGAACAATCGGGGCTCAGGAGATGGCGCGCGGACGACTGGGGCTCAGGACACTCGCGTGGATCGATCGGGGCTCCAGAGGCGCCGCGTGGATCGATTGGGACCAGGAGACGGAGCGTGAACCGTTCGGGGCTCGGAGACGGCGCGTGGACCGATCGGGGCTCGGAGACGACGCGTAGTCCGATCGGTGCTCGGAGACTGCGCGTGGACCGACTGGGGCTCGGAGACGGCGCGTGGACCGATCGTGGCTTAGGAGAAAGCGCGTGGAATGATCGGGGTTCAGGAGACGGCGCGAGGAGCGATCGGGGCTCAGGAGAAGACGCGTCAATTGATCGGGGCTCAGGACACGACGCGGCGACGGATCGGGGCTTGGAGACGGCGCGTGGACCGATCGGGGCTTAGGAGACGACGCGTGGACCGATCGGGGCTCAGGAGACGGCGCGTGGACCGATCGGGGCTCGGAGACGACGCGTGGAGCGATAGGGGCTCAGGAGACGGCGCGTGGAGCGGTCGGGGCTTAGGAGACCCGCGTGGACCGATTGGGGCTCAGGCGGTTGCGCGTGGATCAATTGGGATTCGGCGACGGCGCGTGGACCGATCGCGGCGCGGACACGGCGCGTAAAACCGATCGGGACATAGGAGACGATGCGTGAACCGATCGGGCTCAGGAGACGGCGCGTGGAGCGATCGGGGCTTAGGAGACGAAGCGTGGACCGATCAGAGCGCAGGAGACGGCGCGTGGAGCGATCGGGGCTAGGAAACGGCGCGTGGACGGATCGGCGCTCGGAGACGGCGCCTGGACCGATCGGGGCTCAGAAGACGGCGCGTGGACTGATCGACGCTCGGAGACGGCGCGTGGAACGATCGGGGCTCAGGAGACGACGCGTGGACCGATCGGGGCTCAGGAGATGGCGCGTAGACCGATCGGGGCTCCGAAACGACGCGTTAACCGAGCGGGGCTTAGGAGACGATGCGTGGACCCATCGGGGCTCGGAGACAGCGCGTGGACGGATCGGGGCTCGGAGACGGCGCGTAGAACGATCGGGGCTCAGGAGACGGCGCGTTAACCGATTGGGGCTTAGGAGACGTTGCGTGGACCGATCGGGGCTCGAAGACGGCGCGTGGACCGATCGGGGCTCGGAGACAGTGCGTGGACGGACTGGGGCTCAGGCGGTTGCGCGTGGACCAATTGGGGTTCGGCGACGGCGCGTGGATCGATCGGGGCTTAGGAGACGGCGCGTGCATCGATCGGGGCCCGGAGACGGGTCGTAGACAGATGGGGGCTTAGGAGATGGCGCGTGAACCGATCGTGGTTGGGAGACGGCTCGTCCACCAATCAGGGCTTAGGAGACGACGCGTAGATCGATCGGGGCTCAGGAGACGGCGCGTGGACCGATCGGGGCTCAGGAAACGGCGCGTGGACCGACTGGGGCTCAGGCGGTTGCGCGTGGACCAATTGGGGTTCGGCGACGGCGCGTGGACCGATCGGGGCTCGGAGACGGCGCGTCGACCGCTCGGGGTTCGGAGACGGCGCCTGGACCGTCCGGAGCTCAGGAGGCGATGCGTGGACCGATCGGGGCTCAGGAGACTGCGCGTGGATGGATCGGAGCTTAGGGAACGACGCGTGGACCGATCAGGGCTCAGGAGACGGCGCGTGAACCGATCGGCGCTCGGAGACGGCACCTGGACCGATCGGGGCTTAGCAGACGGCGCGTGGACCAATAGGAGATCAGGAGAGGACGCGTGGACCGATAGGGCTCTGGAAGCGGCGCACGGACCGATCGTGGCTCGGAGACGGCGCGTGGAGGCATCGGGGCTTTGAAGACGACGCGTGGACCGAACGGTGCTCAGAAAACGGCACCTGGAGCGATCGGGGCTCAGGAGACGGCGCGCGGACGGACCGGGGCTCAGAAGCCTCGCGTAGATCGATCGGAGCTCCGGAGGCGCCGTGTGGACCGATGGGGATCAGGACACGGTGCGTGGACCGATCGGGGCTCGGAGACGGCGCGTGGACCGATCGGGGCCTAGGAGACGACGCGTGGACTGATCGGGGCGTAGGAAACGACGCGTGTACCTATCGGGGCTCAGGAGACAGCGAGTGGACCTATTGGGGCTCACGAGACAGCGAGTGGACCTATTGGGGCTCAGGAGACGGCGCAGGGACCGATCGGGGCTCGGAGACGGCGCGTGGAACGATCGGGGCTCAGGAGACGGCGCGTTAACCGATTGGGGCTTAGGAGACGATGAGTGGACCGATCGGGGCTCGAAGACGGCGCGTGGACCGATCGGGGCTCGGAGACAGCGCGTCGACCGATCGGGGTTCGGAGACGGCGCCTGGACCAATTGGGGCTCGGAGACAGCGCGTGGACCGACTGGGGCTCAGGCGGTTGCGCGTGGACCAATTGGGGCTCCGGAGGCGGCGCGTGGACCGATTGGGGAGCAGAAGATGGTGCGTGGACCGATCGGGGCTCGGAGACGGCGCGTTAACCGATCGGCGCTCGGAGACGGCGCGTTAACCGATCGGCGCTCGGAGACGGCGCGCCGACCGACTGGGGCTCAGGAGACTCGCGTGGATCGATCGGGGCTCCGGAGGCGCCGCGTGGACCGATTGGGATCAGGAGACGACGCGTGGACCGATCGGGCGTAAGAGACGACGCGTGTACCTATCGGGGCTCACGACACAGCGTGTGGACCGATTGGGGCTCAGGAGACGGCGCGTGGAACGATCGGGGCTCAGAAGACGGCGCGTCAACCGATCGGCGCTCGGAGACGGCGCGTGGACCGATCGGGGCTTAGGAGACTGCGCGTGGACCGATCGGAGATCAGGAGATGACGCGTGGACCGATCTGGGTTGTGGAAGCGGCGCACGGACCGATCGTGGCTCGGAGACGGCGCGTGGAGGCATCGGGGCGTTGAAGACGACGCGTGGACCGATCGGGGCTCAGGAAACGGCGTGTGGCGCGATCGGGGCTCAGGAGACGACGCGTGGATCGATCAGGGCTCAGGAGACGACGCGTCGACCAATCGGGGCTCAGGAGACGGCGCGCGGACCGACTGGGGCTCAGGAGACTCGCGTGGATCGATCGGGGCTCCAGAGGCGCCGCGTGGACCGATTGGGATCAGGAGACGGTGCGTGAACCGTTCGGGGCCCGGAGACGGCACGTGGACCGATCCGGGCTCAGGAGACGGCGCGTGGACCGATCGCGCTCGGAGACGGCGCGTGGAACGATCGGGGCTCAGGAGACGACGCGTGGACCGATCGGGAGTAGGAGACGACGCGTGTACCTATCGGGGCTCACGACACAGCGTGTGGACCGATTGGGGATCAGGAGACGCCGCGTGGAACGATCGGGGCTCGGAGACGGCGCGTGGAACGATCGGGGCTCAGGAGACGGTGCGTGGACCGATTGGGGCTCGGATACGGCGCGTGAACCGACCGGGGCTCAGGAGGCCGCGCGTGGACCGATCGCGGCTCGGCGACGGCGCGTGGACCGATCGGGGCTCAGGAGGCCGCGCGTGGACCGATGATGGCTCGGCGACGGCGCGTGGACCGATCGGGGCTCGGAGACGACGCGTAGACCGATCGGTGCTCGGAGACAGCGCGTGGACCGATCGGGGCTCGGAGACGACGCGTAGACCAATCGGTGTTCGGAGACCGCGCGTGGAGGCATCGGGGTTAAGAAGACGGAGCATCGACCGAGCGGGGTGCAGGAGACGGCGCGAGGAGCGATCGGGGCTTAGGAGACGACGCGTGGACCGATCGGGGCTCAGGAGACGGCGCGTGGACCGGTCGGGGCTTAGGAGACTCGCGTGAACTGATTGGGGCTGAGGCGGTTGCGCGTGGAACGATTGGGGTTCGGCGACGGCGCGTGGACCGATCGCGGCGCGAAGACGGCGCGTTAACCGATCGGAGCATAGGAGACGATGCGTGGACCGATCGGGCTCAGGAGACGGCGCGTGGAGCGATCGGGGCTTAGGAGACGAAGCGTGGACCGATCAGAGCTCAGGAGACGGCGCGTGGAGCGATCGGGCTCGGAAACGGCGGGTGGATCGTCCGGGGCTTAGCAGACGATGCGTGGACCGATCGGGGCTCAGGAGACGGCTCGTGGAGCGATCGGGGCTCGGAAACGGCGGGTGGACCGTCCGGGTTTAGGAGACGACGCGTGGACCGATCGGGGCTCAGAAGACGGCGCGTGGACGGATCGGCGCTCGGAGACGGCGCGTGGACCGATCGGGGCTTAGGAGACGATGCGTGGACCGATCGGGGCTCAGGAGACGGCTCGTGGAGCGATCGGGGCTCGGAAACGGCGGGTGGACCGTCCGGGTTTAGGAGACGACGCGTGGACCGATCGGGGCTCAGAAGACGGCGCGTGGACGGATCGGCGCTCGGAGACGGCGCGTGGACCGATCGGGGCTCAGGAGACGGCGCGTGGACCGATCGACGCTCGGAGACGGCACGTGGAACGATCGGGGCTCAGGAGACGACGCGTGGACCGATCGGGGCTCAGGAGACGACGCGTAGACCGATCGGGGCTCCGAAACGACGCGTTAACCGAGCGGGGCTTAGGAGACGATGCGTGGACCGATCGGGGCTCGGAGACAGCGCGTGTACCGACTGGGGCTCAGGAGACCGCGCGTGGACGCATCGGGGCTCGGAGACGGCGCGTCGACCGATCGGGGCTCACGAGACGGCGCGCGGACCGACCGGGGCTCAGGAGCCTCGCGTGGACCGATCATGGCTCGGCGACGGCGCGTGGACGGATCGAGGCTCGGAGACGACGCGTGGACCGATGGGGGCTCGGATACGGCGCGTGAACCAACCGGGGCTCAGGAGGTCGCGCGTGGACCGATCGCGGCTCGGTGACGGCGCGTGGACCGATCGGGGCTCAGGAGGCCGCGCGTGGACCGATCGGGGCTCAGGAGGCCGCGCGTGGACCGATCGCGGCTCGGCGGCGGCGCGTGGACCGATCGGGGCTCAGGAGGTCGCGCGTGGACCGATCATGGCTCGGCAACGGCGCGTGGACCGATCGATGTTCAGAGACGACGTGTGGACCGATCGGGGCTCAGGCGGTTGCGCGTGGACCATTTGGGGTTCGGCGACGGAGCGTGGACCGATCGGCGCTCGGAGACAGCGCGTTAACCGATCCGGGCTTAGGAAACGATGGATGGACCGATCGGGGCTTGGCGACGGCGCGTGGACCGATCGGGGCTCAGGAGACGACGCGTGGACCGATGGGGGCTCGGATACGGCGCGTGAACCAACCGGGGCTCAGGAGGTCGCGCGTGGACCGGTCGCGGCTCGGTGACGGCGCGTGGACCGATCGGGGCTCAGGAGGCCGCGCGTGGACCGATCGCTGCTCGGCGGCGGCGCGTCGACCGATCGGGGCTCAGGAGGCCGCGCGTGGACCGATCATGGCTCGGCAACGGCGCGTGGACCGATCGATGTTCAGAGACGACGCGTGGACCTATCGGGGCTCAGGCGGTTGCGCGTGGACCATTTGGGGTTCGGCGACGGCGCGTGACCGATCGGCGCTCGGAGACAGCGCGTTAACCGATCCGGGCTTAGGAAACGATGCATGGACCGATCGGGGCTTGGAGACGGCGCGTGGACCGATCGGGGCTCAGGAGACGACGCGTGGACCGATCCGGGCTCGGAGACGGCACGTGGAATGATCGGGCCTCAGGAGACGGCGCGTGAACCGATCGGCGCTCGGAGACAGCACGTGGACCGATCGGGGCTTAGGAGACGGCGCGTGGACCGATCGGAGATCAGGAGACGATGCGTGGACCGATAGGGCTCTGGAAGCGGCGCGTGGACCGATCGAGGTTTGGATAAGACGCGTGGACCGATCGGGGCTCGGAGACAGCGCGTGGACCAACCGGGGCTCAGGCGGTTGCGCGTGAACTAATTGGGGTTCGGCGACGGCGCGTGGACCGATCCGGGCTCAGGAGACGGCGCGTGGACCGATCGGGGCTCGGAGACGGCGCGTGGAGCGATCGGGGCTAAGGAGACGGCGCGTGAACCGATCGGCGCTCGGAGACGGCGCGTGGATCGATCGGGGCTTAGGAGAAGGCGCGTGGACCGATCGGGGCTTAGGAGACGATGCGTGGACCGATCGGGGCTCGGAGACGGCGCGTGGACCGACCGGGGCTAAGCAGGCCGCGCGTGGACCGATCGGCGCTTAGGAAACGGCGCGTGGACCGATCGGGGCTCGGCGACTGCGCGTGGACGCATCGGGGCTCAGGAGACGGCGCGTGGACCGATTGGGGCTCGGAGACGGCACGTTAACCGATCGGGGCTTAGGAGACGATGCGTCGACCGATCGGGGCTCGGAGATGGCGCGTGGACCGACCGGGGCTCAGGGGACAGCGCGTGGACCGATTGGGGCTCAGGAGACGGCGCGTGGACCGCTCGGGGCTCGGAGACGGCGCGTAGAACGATCGCGGCTCGGCGACGGCGCATGGACCGATCGAGGCTCAGGAGAAGGCGCGTCGACCGATCAGGGCTCAGGAGGCGGCGCCTGGACCGGTCGGGGCTTAGGAGACGACGCCTGGACCGATCGGGGCTTAGGAGGCGGCGTGTGGAACGATCGAGGCTCATAAAACGGCGCGTGGAGCGATCGGGGCTCAGGAAATAACGCGTCCATGGATCGGGGCTTAGGAGACGATGCGTGGACCGATCGGGGCTAAGGAGACGGTGCGTGAACCGATCGGCGCTCGGAGACGGCGCGTGGATCGATCGGGGCTTAGGAGAAGGCGCGTGGACCGATCGGGGCTTAGGAGACGATGCGTGGACCGATCGGGGCTCGGAGACGGCGCGTGGACCGACCGGGGCTAAGCAGGCCGCGCGTGGACCGATCGGGGCTTAGGAGACGGCGCGTGGACCGATTGGGGCTCGGCGACTGCGCGTGGACCAGCCGGGGCTCAGGAGCCTAACGTGGATCGATCGGGGCTCCGGAGGCGGCGCGTGGACCGATTGGAGAGCAGGAGATGGTGCGTGGACCGATCGGGGCCCGGAGACGGCGCGTGGACCGATCGGGGCTCAGGAGACGGCGCGTGAACCGATCGGGGCTCGGACACGGCGCGTGGACCGATCGGGGCGTAGGAGACGACGCGTGTACCTATCGGGGCTCACGAGACAGCGTGCGGGCCGATTGGTGCTCAGGAGACGGCGCGTCGACCGTTCGGGGCTCAGGAGACAGCGCGCGGACCAGCCGGGGCTCAGGAGCCTAGCGTGGACCGATCGGGGCCCGGAGACGGCGCGTGGACCGATCGGGGCTCGACGACGGCGCGTGGACCGATCGAGGTTTGGATACGACGCGTGGACCGATCGGGGCTCGGAGACAGCGCGTGGACCAACCGGGGCTCAGGCGGTTGCGCGTGAACTAATTGGGGTTCGGCGACGGCGCGTGGACCGATCCGGGCTCAGGAGACGGCGCGTGGATCGATCGGGGCTTAGGAGAAGGCGCGTGGACCGATCGGGGCTTAGGAGACGATGCGTGGACCGATCGGGGCTCGGAGACGGCGCGTGGACCGACCGGGGCTAAGCAGGCCGCGCGTGGACCGATCGGGGCTTAGGAAACGGCGCGTGGACCGATCGGGGCTCGGCGACTGCGCGTGGACGCATCGGGGCTCAGGAGACGGTGCGTGGACCGATTGGGGCTCGGAGACGGCACGTTAACCGATCGGGGCTTAGGAGACGATGCGTCGACCGATCGGGGCTCGGAGATGGCGCGTGGACCGACCGGGGCTCAGGAGACAGCGCGTGGACCGATTGGGGCTCAGGAGACGGCGCGTGGACCGCTCGGGGCTCGGAGACGGCGCGTAGAACGATCGCGGCTCGGCGACGGCGCATGGACCGATCGAGGCTCAGGAGAAGGCGCGTGGACCGATCGGGGCTTAGGGGGGGACCCGTCGACCGATCGGAGCTCAGGAGACGACGCGTGGACCGGTCGGTGCTCAGGAAGCGGCGCCTGGACCGATCGGGGCTCCGAGACGACGCGTTAACCGAGCGGGGCTTAGGAGACTATGCGGGGACCGATCGGGGCTCGCAGACAGCGCGTGTACCGACTGGGGCTCAGGAGGTTGCGCGTGGACCAATTGGGGTTCGGCGACGGCGCGTGGACCGACCGGGGCTCAGGAGACCTCGCGTGAACAGATCGAGGCTCGGCGACTGCGCGTGGAGCGATCGGGGCTCAGGAGACGGCGCGTGAACCAATCGGCGCTCCGAGACGGCGCGTGGACCGATCGGGGATGAGGAGAAGGCGCGTGGACCGATCGGGGCTTAGGAGACGGCGCGTAGACCGATCGGGGCTCGGAGACGGCGCGTGGAACGATCGGGGTTCGGGTGACGGCGCGTGAACCGATCGGCGCTCGGAGACCGCGCGTGGACCGATCGGGGCTTAGCAGAAGGCGCTTGGACCGATTGGGGCTTAGCAGAAGGCGCTTGGACCGATCGGGGCTTAGGAGACGGCGCGTGGACCGATCGGAGCTCGGAGACGGCGCGTGGACCGATCTGGGCTCGGCGACAGCGCGTGGACGGACTGGGGCACAGGCGGTGGCGCGTGGACCAATTGGGGTTCGGCGACGGCGCGTGGACCGATCCGGGCTCAGGAGACGGCGCGTGGACCGATCGGGGCTGGGAGACGGAGCGTGGAGCGATCGGGGCTCAGGAGACGGCGCGTGAACTAATCGGCGCTCGGAGACGGCGTGTGGACCGATCGGAGCTCGGAGACGACTCGTGGACCGATCGGGGCTCAGGAGACGGCGCGAGGAGCGATCGGGCTCAGGAGAAGACGCGTCAATTGATCGTGGCTCAGGAGACGACGCGAGGATCGATCGGGGCTCAGAAGACGACGCGTCGACCGATCGGGGCTCAGGAGACGGCGCGTGGATCGATCGAGGCTCGAAGACGCCGCGTGGAACGATCGGGGCTCAGGAGACGGCGCTTGAACTTATCGGCGCTCGGAGACGGCGCGTGGACCGATCGGGGCTTAGGATACGGCGCAGGGACCGATCGGGGCTCAGGAAGCGGCGCCTGGACCGATCGTGGCTCGGAGACGGCGCGTGGATGCATCGGGGCTAAGAAGACGACGCATGGACCGATCGGGGCTCAGGAAACGGCGTGTGGACCGATCGGAGCTCGGAGACGACGCGTGGACCGATCGGGGTTTAGGAGAGGACGCGTCGACCGATCGGGGCACAGGAGACGGCGCGTGGACCGATCGGGGTTTAGGAGACGACTCGTGGACCGATCGGGGCTCGGAGACGGCGCGTGGACCGACCGGGGCTAAGCAGGCCGCGCGTGGACCGATCGGGGCTTAGGAGACGGCGCGTGGACCGATTGGGGCTCGGCGACTGCGCGTGGACGCATCGGGGCTCAGGAGACGGCGCGTGGACCGATTGGGGCTCGGAGACGGCACGTTAACCGATCGGGGCTTAGGAGACGATGCGTGGACCGATCGCGGCTCGGAGACGGCGTGTGAACCGACCGGGGCTCAGGAGGCCGCGCGTGGACCGATCGAGGCTCGGCGACGGCAAGTGGACCCATCGGGGCTCGGAGACGACGCGTGTACGGATCGGGGCTTGATGACGGCGGCTTTATCGATCGCGGCTCGGAGACGGCCCGTGAATCGATCGGCGCTCGGAGACGGCGCGTGGACCGATCGGGGCTTAGGAGATGGCGCGTGGAGCGATCGGGGCTCAGGAGGCGGCGCCTGGACCGGTCGGGGCTTAGGAGACGACGCCTGGACCGATCGGGGCTTAGGAGGCGGCGTGTGGAACGATCGAGGCTCATAAAACGGCGCGTGGAGCGATCGGGGCTCAGGAAATAACGCGTCCATGGATCGGGGCTTAGGAGACGATGCGTGGACCGATCGGGGCTCGGCGACTGCGCGTGGACCGATCGGGGCTCAGGAGACGGCGCGTGAACCGATCGGGGCTCGGAGACGGCGCGTGGACCGATCGGAGCGTAGGAGACGACGCGTGTACCTATCGGGGCTCACGAGACAGCGTGCGGGCCGATTGGGGCTCAGGAGACGGCGCGTCGACCGTTCGGGGCTCAGGAGACGGCGCGCGGACCAGCCGGGGCTCAGGAGCCTAGCGTGGACCGATCGGGGCCCGGAGACGGCGCGTGGACCGATCGGGGCTCGGCGACGGCGCGTGGACCGATCGAGGTTTGGATACGACGCGTGGACCGATCGGGGCTCGGAGACAGCGCGTGGACCAACCGGGGCTCAGGCGGTTGCGCGTGAACTAATTGGGGTTCGGCGACGGCGCGAAGACCGATCCGGGCTCAGGAGGCGGTGCGTGGACCGACCGGAGCTCAGAAGATTCGCGTGGATCGATCGGGGCTCCGGAGGCGGCGCGTGGACCAGCCGGGGCTCAGGAGCCTAACGTGGATCGATCGGGGCTCCGGAGGCGGCGCGTGGACCGATTGGAGAGCAGGAGATGGTGCGTGGACCGATCGGGGCCCGGAGACGGCGCGTGGACCGATCGGGGCTCAGGAGACGGCGCGTGAACCGATCGGGGCTCGGACACGGCGCGTGGACCGATCGGGGCGTAGGAGACGACGCGTGTACCTATCGGGGCTCACGAGACAGCGTGCGGGCCGATTGGTGCTCAGGAGACGGCGCGTCGACCGTTCGGGGCTCAGGAGACGGCGCGCGGACCAGCCGGGGCTCAGGAGCCTAGCGTGGACCGATCGGGGCCCGGAGACGGCGCGTGGACCGATCGGGGCTCGACGACGGCGCGTGGACCGATCGAGGTTTGGATACGACGCGTGGACCGATCGGGGCTCGGAGACAGCGCGTGGACCAACCGGGGCTCAGGCGGTTGCGCGTGAACTAATTGGGGTTCGGCGACGGCGCGTGGACCGATCCGGGCTCAGGAGACGGCGCGTGGATCGATCGGGGCTTAGGAGAAGGCGCGTGGACCGATCGGGGCTTAGGAGACGATGCGTGGACCGATCGGGGCTCGGAGACGGCGCGTGGACCGACCGGGGCTAAGCAGGCCGCGCGTGGACCGATCGGGGCTTAGGAAACGGCGCGTGGACCGATCGGGGCTCGGCGACTGCGCGTGGACGCATCGGGGCTCAGGAGACGGCGCGTGGACCGATTGGGGCTCGGAGACGGCACGTTAACCGATCGGGGCTTAGGAGACGATGCGTCGACCGATCGGGGCTCGGAGATGGCGCGTGAACCGACCGGGGCTCAGGAGACAGCGCGTGGACCGATTGGGGCTCAGGAGACGGCGCGTGGACCGCTCGGGGCTCGGAGACGGCGCGTAGAACGATCGCGGCTCGGCGACGGCGCATGGACCGATCGAGGCTCAGGAGAAGGCGCGTCGACCGATCGGGGCTCAGGAGGCGGCGCCTGGACCGGTCGGGGCTTAGGAGACGACGCCTGGACCGATCGGGGCTTAGGAGGCGGCGTGTGGAACGATCGAGGCTCATAAAACGGCGCGTGGAGCGATCGGGGCTCAGGAAATAACGCGTCCATGGATCGGGGCTTAGGAGACGATGCGTGGACCGATCGGGGCTCGGCGACCGCGCGTGGACCGATCGGGGCTCAGGAGACGGCGCGTGAACCGATCGGGGCTCGGAGACGGCGCGTGGACCGATCGGAGCGTAGGAGACGACGCGTGTACCTATCGGGGCTCACGAGACAGCGTGCGGGCCGATTGGGGCTCAGGAGACGGCGCGTCGACCGTTCGGGGCTCAGGAGACGGCGCGCGGACCAGCCGGGGCTCAGGAGCCTAGCGTGGACCGATCGGGGCCCGGAGACGGCGCGTGGACCGATCGGGGCTCGGCGACGGCGCGTGGACCGATCGAGGTTTGGATACGACGCGTGGACCGATCGGGGCTCGGAGACAGCGCGTGGACCAACCGGGGCTCAGGCGGTTGCGCGTGAACTAATTGGGGTTCGGCGACGGCACGTGGACCGATCCGGGCTCAGGAGGCGGTGCGTGGACCGACCGGAGCTCAGAAGATTCGCGTGGATCGATCGGGGCTCCGGAGGCGGCGCGTGGACCAGCCGGGGCTCAGGAGCCTAACGTGGATCGATCGGGGCTCCGGAGGCGGCGCGTGGACCGATTGGAGAGCAGGAGATGGTGCGTGGACCGATCGGGGCCCGGAGACGGCGCGTGGAGCGATCGGGGCTAAGGAGACGGCGCGTGAACCGATCGGCGCTCGGAGACGGCGCGTGGATCGATCGGGGCTCAGGAGACAGCGCGTGGACCGATTGGGGCTCAGGAGACGGCGCGTGGACCGCTCGGGGCTCGGAGACGGCGCGTAGAACGATCGCGGCTCGGCGACGGCGCATGGACCGATCGAGGCTCAGGAGAAGGCGCGTGGACCGATCGGGGCTTAGGGGGGGACCCGTCGACCGATCGGAGCTCAGGAGACGACGCGTGGACCGGTCGGTGCTCAGGAAGCGGCGCCTGGACCGATCGGGGCTCCGAGACGACGCGTTAACCGAGCGGGGCTTAGGAGACTATGCGGGGACCGATCGGGGCTCGCAGACAGCGCGTGTACCGACTGGGGCTCAGGAGGTTGCGCGTGGACCAATTGGGGTTCGGCGACGGCGCGTGGACCGACCGGGGCTCAGGAGACCTCGCGTGAACAGATCGAGGCTCGGCGACGGCGCGTGGAGCGATCGGGGCTCAGGAGACGGCGCGTGAACCAATCGGCGCTCCGAGACGGCGCGTGGACCGATCGGGGATGAGGAGAAGGCGCGTGGACCGATCGGGGCTTAGGAGACGGCGCGTAGACCGATCGGGGCTCGGAGACGGCGCGTGGAACGATCGGGGTTCGGGTGACGGCGCGTGAACCGATCGGCGCTCGGAGACCGCGCGTGGACCGATCGGGGCTTAGCAGAAGGCGCTTGGACCGATTGGGGCTTAGCAGAAGGCGCTTGGACCGATCGGGGCTTAGGAGACGGCGCGTGGACCGATCGGAGCTCGGAGACGGCGCGTGGACCGATCTGGGCTCGGCGACAGCGCGTGGACCGACTGGGGCACAGGCGGTGGCGCGTGGACCAATTGGGGTTCGGCGACGGCGCGTGGACCGATCCGGGCTCAGGAGACGGCGCGTGGACCGATCGGGGCTGGGAGACGGAGCGTGGAGCGATCGGGGCTCAGGAGACGGCGCGTGAACTAATCGGCGCTCGGAGACGGCGTGTGGACCGATCGGAGCTCGGAGACGACTCGTGGACCGATCGGGGCTCAGGAGACGGCGCGAGGAGCGATCGGGCTCAGGAGAAGACGCGTCAATTGATCGTGGCTCAGGAGACGACGCGTGGATCGATCGGGGCTCAGAAGACGACGCGTCGACCGATCGGGGCTCAGGAGACGGCGCGTGGATCGATCGAGGCTCGAAGACGCCGCGTGGAACGATCGGGGCTCAGGAGACGGCGCTTGAACTTATCGGCGCTCGGAGACGGCGCGTGGACCGATCGGGGCTTAGGATACGGCGCAGGGACCGATCGGGGCTCAGGAAGCGGCGCCTGGACCGATCGTGGCTCGGAGACGGCGCGTGGATGCATCGGGGCTAAGAAGACGACGCATGGACCGATCGGGGCTCAGGAAACGGCGTGTGGACCGATCGGAGCTCGGAGACGACGCGTAGAACGATCGCGGCTCGGCGACGGCGCATGGACCGATCGAGGCTCAGGAGAAGGCGCGTGGACCGATCGGGGCTTAGGGGGGGACCCGTCGGCCGATCGGAGCTCAGGAGACGACGCGTGGACCGGTCGGTGCTCAGGAAGCGGCGCCTGGACCGATCGGGGCTCCGAGACGACGCGTTAACCGAGCGGGGCTTAGGAGACTATGCGGGGACCGATCGGGGCTCGCAGACAGCGCGTGTACCGACTGGGGCTCAGGAGGTTGCGCGTGGACCAATTGGGGTTCGGCGACGGCGCGAGGACCGACCGGGGCTCAGGAGACCTCGCGTGAACAGATCGAGGCTCGGCGACTGCGCGTGGACCGATCGGGGCTCAGGAGACGGCGCGTGAACCAATCGGCGCTCCGAGACGGCGCGTGGACCGATCGGGGATGAGGAGAAGGCGCGTGGACCGATCGGGGCTTAGGAGACGGCGCGTAGACCGATCGGGGCTCGGAGACGGCGCGTGGAACGATCGGGGTTCGGGTGACGGCGCGTGAACCGATCGGCGCTCGGAGACCGCGCGTGGACCGATCGGGGCTTAGCAGAAGGCGCTTGGATCGATTGGGGCTTAGCAGAAGGCGCTTGGACCGATCGGGGCTTAGGAGACGGCGCGTGGACCGATCGGAGCTCGGAGACGGCGCGTGGACCGATCTGGGCTCGGCGACAGCGCGTGGACCGACTGGGGCACAGGCGGTGGCGCGTGGACCAATTGGGGTTCGGCGACGGCGCGTGGACCGATCCGGGCTCAGGAGACGGCGCGTGGACCGATCGGGGCTGGGAGACGGAGCGTGGAGCGATCGGGGCTCAGGAGACGGCGCGTGAACTAATCGGCGCTCGGAGACGGCGTGTGGACCGATCGGAGCTCGGAGACGACTCGTGGACCGATCGGGGCTCAGGAGACGGCGCGAGGAGCGATCGGGCTCAGGAGAAGACGCGTCAATTGATCGTGGCTCAGGAGACGACGCGTGGATCGATCGGGGCTCAGAAGACGACGCGTCGACCGATCGGGGCTCAGGAGACGGCGCGTGGATCGATCGAGGCTCGAAGACGCCGCGTGGAACGATCGGGGCTCAGGAGACGGCGCTTGAACTTATCGGCGCTCGGAGACGGCGCGTGGACCGATCGGGGCTTAGGATACGGCGCAGGGACCGATCGGGGCTCAGGAAGCGGCGCCTGGACCGATCGTGGCTCGGAGACGGCGCGTGGATGCATCGGGGCTAAGAAGACGACGCATGGACCGATCGGGGCTCAGGAAACGGCGTGTGGACCGATCGGAGCTCGGAGACGACGCGTGGACCGATCGGGGTTTAGGAGAGGACGCGTCGACCGATCGGGGCACAGGAGACGGCGCGTGGACCGATCGGGGTTTAGGAGACGACTCGTGGACCGATCGGGGCTCGGAGACGGCGCGTGGACCGATCGGGACTTAGGAGACGACGAGTGGACCGATCGGGGCTTAGGAGACGATACGTGGACCGATCGGGGCTCGGAGACGGCACGTGGACCGATGGGGGCTTAGGAGACTCACGTTGATCGATTGGGGCTCCGGAGGCGGCGCGTGGACCGATCGGGGCTTAGGAGACTACGCGTGTACCTATCGGGGCTCAGGAGACTGCGCGTGGACCGATTGGGCATCATGAGACGGCGCGTCGATGGATCGGGGCTTGGGGAACGACGCGTGGACCGATCGGGGCTCAGGAGACGGTGCGTGGATCGATCGGGGCTCGGATACGGCGCGTGGAACGATCGGGGCTCAGGAGACGGCGCGAGGAGCGATCGGGGCTCGGAGACGACGCGTGTACGGATCGGGGCTTGGGGACGGAGTGTGGACCGATCGGGGCTCTCGAAGCGGCGCCTGAACCGATCCTGGCTCGGAGACGGGGCGAGGAGGCATCTGGTCTTAGAAGACGACGCGTGGATCGATCGGGGCTCGGAGACGGCGCGTGAACCGACCGGGGCTCAGGAGGCCGCGCGTGGACCGATCGAGGCTCGGCGACGGCGCGTGTACCGATCGGGGCTCAGGAGACGGCGCGTGGACCGGTCGGGGCTTAGGAGACTCACGTTGATCGACTGGGGCTCAGGAGGCGGCGCGTGGACCGATCGGGGCTTAGGAGACTACGCGTGTACCTATCGGGGCTCAGGAGACAGCGCGTGGACCGATTGGGCATCAGGAGACGGCGCGTCGATGGATCGGGGCTTGGGGAACGACGCGTGGACCGATTGGGGCTCAGGAGACGGCGCGTGGATCGATCGGGGTTCGGAGACGGCGCGTGGAACGATAGGGGCTCAGGAGACGGCGCGTGAAATGATCGGCGCTCGGAGACGGCGCGTGGACCGATCGTGGCTTAGCAGAAGGCGCTTGGACCGATCGGGGCTTAGGAGACGGCGCGTCGACCGATCGGGGCACAGGAGACGGCGCGTGGACCGATCGGGGTTTAGGAGACGACTCGTGGACCGATCGGGGCTCGGAGACGGCGCGTGGACCGATCGGGACTTAGGAGACGACGAGTGGACCGATCGGGGCTTAGGAGACGATACGTGGACCGATCGGGGCTCGGAGACGGCACGTGGACCGATGGGGGCTTAGGAGACTCACGTTGATCGATTGGGGCTCCGGAGGCGGCGCGTGGACCGATCGGGGCTTAGGAGACTACGCGTGTACCTATCGGGGCTCCGGAGACTGCGCGTGGACCGATTGGGCATCAGGAGACGGCGCGTCGATGGATCGGGGATTGGGGAACGACGCGTGAACCGATCGGGGCTCAGGAGACGGTGCGTGGATCGATCGGGGCTCGGATACGGCGCGTGGAACGATCGGGGCTCAGGAGACGGCGCGAGGAGCGATCGGGGCTCGGAGACGACGCGTGTACGGATCGGGGCTTGGGGACGGAGTGTGGACCGATCGGGGCCCTCGAAGCGGCGCCTGAACCGATCCTGGCTCGGAGACGGGGCGAGGAGGCATCTGGTCTTAGAAGACGACGCGTGGATCGATCGGGGCTCGGAGACGGCGCGTGAACCGACCGGGGCTCAGGAGGCCGCGCGTGGACCGATCGAGGCTCGGCGACGGCGCGTGTACCGATCGGGGCTCGGCGACTGCGTGTGGACGTATCGGGGTTCAGGAGACGGCGCGTGGACCGATCGGGGCTCAGGAGACGGCGCGTGCGCCGATCGGGGCCCAGAGACGGGTCGTGGACAGATTGGGGCTTAGGAGACGGCGCGTGGACCGACTGGGGCTCAGGAGGTTACGCGTGGAACGATCGGGGCTCAGGAGACGGCGCTTGAACTTATCGGCGCTCGGAGACGGCGTGTGGACCGATCGGAGCACGGAGACGACGCGTGGACCGATCGGGGCTCAGGAGACGGCGCGAAGAGCGATCGGGCTCAGGAGAAGACGCGTCAATTGATCGTGGCTCAGGAGACGACGCGTGGATCGATCGGGGCTCAGAAGACGACGCGTCGACCGATCGGGGCTCAGGAGACGGCGCGTGGATCGATCGAGGCTCGAAGACGCCGCGTGGAACGATCGGGGCTCAGGAGACGGCGCTTGAACTTATCGGCGCTCGGAGACGGCGCGTGGACCGATCGGGGCTTAGGATACGGCGCATGGACCGATCGGGGCTCAGGAAGCGGCGCCTGGACCGATCGTGGCTCGGAGACGGCGCGTGGAGGCATCGGGGCTAAGAAGACGGCGCGCGCATCGACCGGGGCTCAGGAGCCTCGCGTGGGCCGATCATGGCTCGGCGACGGCGCGTGGACGGATCGGGGGTCGGAGACGACGCGTGGACCGATGGGGGCTCGGATACGGCGCGTGGACCGATCGGGGCTCAGGAGACGGCGCGTAGACCGATCGGGGCTCGGAAACGACGCATTAACCGAGCGGGGCTTAGGAGACGATATGTGGACCGATCGGGGCTCGGAGACAGCGCGTGTACCGACTGGGGCTTAGGAGGTTGCGCGTGGACCAATTGAGGTTCGGGGACGGCGCGTGGACCGACCGGCGCTCAGGAGACGGCGCGTGGATGAACCGTGGCTTAGAATGCGGCACACGGACCGATCGGGGCTCGGAGACGGCGTGTGGACCGATCGGGGATCAGGAAAAGGTACGTGGAGCGATCGGGGTTCAGGAGGCGGCGCGTGGATCAATCGGGGCTCAGGAGGCGACGCGTCGACGGATCGGGGATTCGGGGACGACGCGTGGAACGATCCGGGCTCAGGAGACGGCGCCTGGACCGACCGCGGCTCGGCGACTGCGCGTGGACGGATCGGGGCTCAGGAGACGGCGCGAGGGCCGATCGGGGCTCGGAGACGGCGCGTTAACCGATCGGGGCTTAGGAGACGATGCGTGGAGGCATCGGGGCTAAGAAGACGACGCAGGGACCGAGCGGGGCTCAGGAGACGGCGCGAGGAGCGATCGGCGCTCAGGAGAAGACGCGTCAATTGATCGGGGCTCAGAAATCGGCGCGTGGAGATATCGGGGCTCAGGAGACGACGCGTGGATTGATCGGGGCTCAGGAAACGACGCGTCGACCGATCGGGGCTCAGGAGACGGCGCGCGGACCGACCGGGGATCAGGAGGATACGCCTGGACCGATCGACGCTCGGCGACGGCGTGTGGACCGATCGAGGCTCGGAGACGACGCGTGTACGGATCGGGGATTCGGGGACGACGCGTGGAACGATCCGGGCTCAGGAGACGACGCCTGGACCGACCGCGGCTCGGCGACTGCGCGTGGACGGATCGGGACTCAGGAGACGGCGCGAGGGCCGATCGGGGCTCGCAGACGGCGCGTTAACCGATCGGGGCTCGGACACGACGCTTGTACGGATCGGGGCTTGGTGACGGAGCGTTGACCGATCGCGGTTTACAGACGGCCCGTGGACGGATCGGGGCTTAGGAGACGGCGTGTGGACCGATCGGGGCTCAGGAGACGGCGCGTAGACCGATCGAGGCTCGTAAATGACGCGTCAACCGATCGGGGCTTAGGAGACGATGCGGGGATCGATCGGGGCTCGGCGACTGCGCGTGGACCGACTGGAGCTCAGGAGGTTGCTCGTGAACCAATTGGGGTTCGGGCGACGGCGCGTGGACCGATGGGGATCAGGAGACGGTGCGCGGACCGATCGGGGCTTAGGAGACGACGCGTGGACCGATGGGGGCTCGGATACGGCGCGTGAACCAACCGGGGCTCAGGAGGTCGCGCGTGGACCGATCGCGGCTCGGTGACGGCGTGTGGACCGATCGGGGTTCAGGAGGCCGCACGTGGACCGATCGCGGCTCGGAAGGCCTCGCGTGGACCGATCATGGCTCGGCGACGGCGCGTGTACCAATCGGTACTCGGAGACGACGCGTGGACCAATCGGGGCTCGGACACAGCGCGTGGACCGACTGGGGCTCAGGCGGTTGCGCGTGGACCGATCGGGGCTCGGAGACGGCGCGTTAACCGACCGGGGCTCAGGAGACGTCGCGTCGACCGGTCGGGGCTTAGGAGACGAAGCCTGGACCGATCGGGGCTTAGGAGGCGGCGTGTGGAACGATCGGGGCTCAGAATACGGCGCGTGAACCGATCGGCGCTCGGAGACGGCGCGTCGACCGATCGGGGTTCGGAGACGGCACGAGGACCGACCGGGGCTCAGGAGGCGACGCGTAGACCCATCGGGGCTCGGAGACGGCGTGTGGACCGATCGGGGCTTAGGAGAAGACGCGTGGACCGATCGGGTATTAGGGGACGACGCGTGGACCGATCGGTGCTCGAAGACGGCGCGTGGATGGACCGTGGCTTAGAATGCGGCATGCGGACCGATCGGGGCTCGGAGACGGCGCGTTAACCGGTCGGGGCTTAGGAGACGATGCGTGGACCGATCGGGCCTCGTAGACGGCGCGTGGAACGATCGGAGCAAAGGAGACGGCGCGTGAACCGATCGGCGCTCGGAGACGGCACGTGGATCGATCGGGGCTTAGGAGACGGCGCGTGGACCGATCGGAGCTCGGAGACGGCGCGTGGAACGATCGGGGCTCGGAGACGCCGCGTGGAACGATCGGGGCTCAGGAGACGGCGCTTGAACTTATCGGCGCTCGGAGACGGCGCGTGGACCGATCGGGGCTCAGGAAGCGGCGCCTGGACCGATCGTGGATCGGAGACGGCGCGTGGAGGCATCGGGGCTATGAAGACGACGCATGGACCGATCGGGGCTCAGGAAACGGCGTGTGGACCGATCGGAGCTCGGAGACGACGCGTGGACCGATCGGGGCTCAGGAGACGGCGCGAGGAGCGATCGGGCTCAGGAGAAGACGCGTCAATTGATCGTGGCTCAGGAGACGACGCGTCGACGGATCGAGGCTTAGGAGACGACGCGTGGACCGATCGGTGCTTAGGAGACGACGCGTGGACCGATCGGGGCTCAGGAGACGGCGCGTGGACAGACCGGGGCTCAGGAGGCGACGCGTAGACCCATCGGGGCTCGGAGACGGCGTGTGGACCGATCGGGGATTAGGAGACGACGCGTGGACCGATCGGGGTTTAGGAGAGGACGCGTCGACCGATCGGGGCACAGGAGACGGCGCGTGGACCGATCGGGGCTTAGGAGACGACGCGTGGACCGACCGGGGCTCGGAGACGGCACGTGGACCGATCGGGGCTTAGGAGACTCACGTTGATCGATTGGGGCTCCGGAGGCGGCGCGTGGACCGATCGGAGATCAGGAGTTGACGCGTGGACCGATCGGGGTTGTGGAAGCGGCGCACGGACCGATCGTGGCTCGGAGACGGCGCGTGGAGGCATCGGGGCTTTGAAGACGACGCGTGGACCGATCGGGGCTCAGGAAACGGCGTGTGGCGCGATCGGGGCTCAGGAGACGACGCGTGGGTCGATCGGGGCTCAGGAGACCACGCGTCGAAGAATCGGGGCTCAGGAGACGGCGCGCGGACCGACTGGGGCTCAGGAGACTCGCGTGGATCGTTCGGGGCTCCGGACGTGCCGCGTGGACCGATTGAGATCAGGAGACGGTGCGTGAACCGTTCGGGGCTCGGAGACGGCGCGTGGACCGATCGGGGCTCAGGAGACGGCGCGTGGACCGATCGCGGCTCGGAGACGGCGCGTGGAACGATCGGGGCTCAGGAGACGACGCGTGGACCGATCGGGCGTAGGAGACGACGCGTGTGCCTATCGGGGCTCACGACACAGCGTGTGGACCGATTGGGGCTCAGGAGACGCCGCGTGGAACGATCGGGGCTCGGAGACGGCGCGTGGAACAATCGGGGCTCAGGAGACGGCGCGTGGGCCGATTGGGGCTCGGATACGGCGCGTGAACCGACCGGGGCTCAGGAGGCCGCGCGTGGACCGATCGCGGCTCGGCGACGGCGCGTGGACCGATCGGGGCTCAGGAGGCCGCGCGTGGACTGATCATGGCTCGGCGACGGCGCGTGGACCGATCGGGGCTCGGAGACGACGCGTAGACCGATCGGTGCTCGGAGACAGCGCGTGGACCGACTGGGGCTCGGAGACAGCGCGTGGACCGATCGTGGCTTAGGAGAAGGCGCGTTGAATGATCGCGGCTCAGGAGACGGCGCGTGGACCGATCGTGGCTCGGAGACGGCGCGTGGAGGCATCGGGGTTAAGAAGACGACGCATCGACCGAGCGGGGTTGAGGAGACGGCGCGAGGAGCGATCGGGGCTCTGGAGAAGACGCGTCAATTGATCGGGGCTCAGGACACGACGCGGCGACGGATCGGGGCTTGGAGACGGCGCGTGGACCGATCGGGGCTTAGGAGACGACGCGTGGGCCGATCGGGGCTCAGGAGACGGCGCGTGGACCGATCGGGACTCAGGAGACGGCGCGTGGATCGATTGGGGCGTGGATACGGCGCGTGACGCGACCGGGGCTCAGCAGGCCGCGCGTGGAGCGATCATGGCTCGGCGACGGCGCATGGACCGATCGGGGCTCGAAGACGACGCGTGGAGCGATAGGGGCTCAGGAGACGGCGCGTGGACCGGTCGGGGCTTAGGAGACTCGCGTGGGCCGATTGGGACTCAGGCGGTTGCGCGTGGATCAATTGGGGTTCGGCGACGGCGCATGGACCGATCGCGGCGCGGAGACGGCGCGTTAACCGATCGGGGCATAGGAGACGATGCGTGGACCGATCGGGGCTCGGAGACGGCGAGTGGACCCATCGGGGCTCGGAGACGACGCGTGTACGGATCGGGGCTTGATGACGGCGGCTTTACCGATCGCGGCTCGGAGACGGCCCGTGGACAGATCGGGGCTTAGGAGAGGGCGCGTGGACCGATCGGGGCTCAGGAGACGCCGCGTGAACCGATCGGGGCTCGGAGACGGCGCGTGGAACGATCGTGGCTTGGAGACGGCGCGTGGAGGCATCGGGGCTAAGAAGACGACGCATGGACCGATCGGGGCTCAGGAAACGGCGTGTGGACCCATCGGAGCTCGGAGACGACGCGTGGACCGATCGGGGCTCAGGAGACGGCGCTAGGAGCGATCGGGCTCAGGAGAAGACGCGTCAATTGATCGTGGCTCAGGAGACGACGCGTCGACGGATCGAGGCTTAGGAGACGACGCGTGGAACGATCGGAGCAAAGGAGACGGCGCGTGAACCGATCGGCGCTCGGAGACGGCACGTGGATCGATCAGGGCTTAGGAGACGGCGCGTGGACCGATCGGAGCTCGGAGACGGCGCGTGGAACGATCGGGGCTCGGAGACGCCGCGTGGAACGATCGGGGCTCAGGAGACGGCGCTTGAACTTATCGGCGCTCGGAGACGGCGCGTGGACCGATCGGGGCTCAGGAAGCGGCGCCTGGACCGATCGTGGCTCGGAGACGGCGCGTGGAGGCATTGGGGCTAAGAAGACGACGCATGGACCGATCGGGGCTCAGGAAACGGCGTGTGGACCGATCGGAGCTCGGAGACGACGCGTGGACCGATCGGGGCTCAGGAGACGGCGCGAGGAGCGATCGGGCTCAGGAGAAGACGCGTCAATTGATCGTGGCTCAGGAGACGACGCGTCGACGGATCGAGGCTTAGGAGACGACGCGTGGACCGATCGGTGCTTAGGAGACGACGCGTGGACCGATCGGGGCTCAGGAGACGGCGCGTGGACCGACCGGGGCTCAGGAGGCGACGCGTAGACCCATCGGGGCTCGGAGACGGCACGTGGACCGATAAGGGCTTAGGAGACGACGCGTGGACCGATCGGGGCTCAGGAGATGGCGCGTGGTCCGATCGGGTCTTGGAGACGGCGCGTGGAACGATCGGGGCTCAGGAGACGACGCGTGAAATGAACGGCGCTCTGAGACGGCGCGTGGACCGATTGGGGCTTACGAGACGGCGCGTGAACCGGTCGGGGCTTAGGAGACGACGCGTCGACCGATCGGGGCTCAGGAGAAGGGGTGTGGACCGATCGGGGCTCAGGAGACGGCGTGTGGAGCGATCGGGGCTCAGGAGACGGCGCGTGAACCAATCGGCGCTCCGAGACGGCGCGTGGACCGATCGGGGATGAGGAGAAGGCGCGTGGACAGATCGGGGCTTAGGAGACGGCGCGTGGACCGATCGGGGCTCGGAGACGGCGCGTGGAACGAACGAGGCTCAGGTGACGGCGCGTGAACCGATCGGCGCTCGGAGACGGCGCGTAGAACGATCGGGGCTCAGGAGACGGCGCTTGAACTTATCGGCGCTCGGAGACGGCGCGTGGACCGATCGGGGCTTAGGATACGGCGCGTGGACCGATCGGGGCTCAGGAAGCGGCGCCTGGACCGATCGTGGCTTGGAGACGGCGCGTGGAGGCATCGGGGCTAAGAAGACGACGCATGGACCGATCGGGGCTCAGGAAACGGCGTGTGGACCCATCGGAGCTCGGAGACGACGCGTGGACCGATCGGGGCTCAGGAGACGGCGCTAGTAGCGATCGGGCTCAGGAGAAGACGCGTCAATTGATCGTGGCTCAGGAGACGACGCGTCGACGGATCGAGGCTTAGGAGACGACGCGTGGACCGATCGGTGCTTAGGAGACGACGGGTGGACCGATCGGGGCTCAGGAGACGGCGCGTAGACCGACCAGGGCTCAGGAGGCGACGCGTAGACCCATCGGGGCTCGGAGACGGCGTGTGGACCGATCGGGGCTTAGGAGAAGACGCGTGGACCGATCGGGTATTAGGGGACGACGCGTGGACCGATCGGTGCTCGAAGACGGCGCGTGGATGGACCGTGGCTTAGAATGCGGCATGCGGACCGATCGGGGCTCGGAGACGGCGCGTTAACCGGTCGGGGCTTAGGAGACGATGCGTGGACCGATCGGGCCTCGTAGACGGCGCGTGGAACGATCGGAGCAAAGGAGACGGCGCGTGAACCGATCGGCGCTCGGAGACGGCACGTGGATCGATCGGGGCTTAGGAGACGGCGCGTGGACCGATCGGAGCTCGGAGACGGCGCGTGCAACGATCGGGGCTCGGAGACGCCGCGTGGAATGATCGGGGCTCAGGAGACGGCGCTTGAACTTATCGGCGCTCGGAGACGGCGCGTGGACCGATCGGGGCTCAGGAAGCGGCGCCTGGACCGATCGTGGATCGGAGACGGCGCGTGGAGGCATCGGGGCTATGAAGACGACGCATGGACCGATCGGGGCTCAGGAAACGGCGTGTGGACCGATCGGAGCTCGGAGACGACGCGTGGACCGATCGGGGCTCAGGAGACGGCGCGAGGAGCGATCGGGCTCAGGAGAAGACGCGTCAATTGATCGTGGCTCAGGAGACGACGCGTCGACGGATCGAGGCTTAGGAGACGACGCGTGGACCGATCGGTGCTTAGGAGACGACGCGTGGACCGATCGGGGCTCAGGAGACGGCGCGTGGACCGACCGGGGCTCAGGAGGCGACGCGTAGACCCATCGGGGCTCGGAGACGGCGTGTGGACCGATCGGGGATTAGGAGACGACGCGTGGACCGATCGGGGTTTAGGAGAGGACGCGTCGACCGATCGGGGCACAGGAGACGGCGCGTGGACCGATCGGGGCTTAGGAGACGACGCGTGGACCGACCGGGGCTCGGAGACGGCACGTGGACCGATCGGGGCTTAGGAGACTCACGTTGATCGATTGGGGCTCCGGAGGCGGCGCGTGGACCGATCGGAGATCAGGAGTTGACGCGTGGACCGATCGGGGTTGTGGAAGCGGCGCACGGACCGATCGTGGCTCGGAGACGGCGCGTGGAGGCATCGGGGCTTTGAAGACGACGCGTGGACCGATCGGGGCTCAGGAAACGGCGTGTGGCGCGATCGGGGCTCAGGAGACGACGCGTGGATCGATCGGGGCTCAGGAGACCACGCGTCGAAGAATCGGGGCTCAGGAGACGGCGCGCGGACCGACTGGGGCTCAGGAGACTCGCGTGGATCGTTCGGGGCTCCGGACGTGCCGCGTGGACCGATTGAGATCAGGAGACGGTGCGTGAACCGTTCGGGGCTCGGAGACGGCGCGTGGACCGATCGGGGCTCAGGAGACGGCGCGTGGACCGATCGCGGCTCGGAGACGGCGCGTGGAACGATCGGGGCTCAGGAGACGACGCGTGGACCGATCGGGCGTAGGAGACGACGCGTGTGCCTATCGGGGCTCACGACACAGCGTGTGGACCGATTGGGGCTCAGGAGACGCCGCGTGGAACGATCGGGGCTCGGAGACGGCGCGTGGAACAATCGGGGCTCAGGAGACGGCGCGTGGGCCGATTGGGGCTCGGATACGGCGCGTGAACCGACCGGGGCTCAGGAGGCCGCGCGTGGACCGATCGCGGCTCGGCGACGGCGCGTGGACCGATCGGGGCTCAGGAGGCCGCGCGTGGACTGATCATGGCTCGGCGACGGCGCGTGGACCGATCGGGGCTCGGAGACGACGCGTAGACCGATCGGTGCTCGGAGACAGCGCGTGGACCGACTGGGGCTCGGAGACAGCGCGTGGACCGATCGTGGCTTAGGAGAAGGCGCGTTGAATGATCGCGGCTCAGGAGACGGCGCGTGGACCGATCGTGGCTCGGAGACGGCGCGTGGACCGATCGGGGCTCAGGAGACGGCGCGAGGAGCGATCGGGCTCAGGAGAAGACGCGTCAATTGATCGTGGCTCAGGAGACGACGCGTCGACGGATCGAGGCTTAGGAGACGACGCGTGGACCGATCGGTGCTTAGGAGACGACGCGTGGACCGATCGGGGCTCAGGAGACGGCGCGTGGACCGACCGGGGCTCAGGAGGCGACGCGTAGACCCATCGGGGCTCGGAGACGGCGTGTGGACCGATCGGGGATTAGGAGACGACGCGTGGACCGATCGGGGTTTAGGAGAGGACGCGTCGACCGATCGGGGCACAGGAGACGGCGCGTGGACCGATCGGGGCTTAGGAGACGACGCGTGGACCGACCGGGGCTCGGAGACGGCACGTGGACCGATCGGGGCTTAGGAGACTCACGTTGATCGATTGGGGCTCCGGAGGCGGCGCGTGGACCGATCGGAGATCAGGAGTTGACGCGTGGACCGATCGGGGTTGTGGAAGCGGCGCACGGACCGATCGTGGCTCGGAGACGGCGCGTGGAGGCATCGGGGCTTTGAAGACGACGCGTGGACCGATCGGGGCTCAGGAAACGGCGTGTGGCGCGATCGGGGCTCAGGAGACGACGCGTGGATCGATCGGGGCTCAGGAGACCACGCGTCGAAGAATCGGGGCTCAGGAGACGGCGCGCGGACCGACTGGGGCTCAGGAGACTCGCGTGGATCGTTCGGGGCTCCGGACGTGCCGCGTGGACCGATTGAGATCAGGAGACGGTGCGTGAACCGTTCGGGGCTCGGAGACGGCGCGTGGACCGATCGGGGCTCAGGAGACGGCGCGTGGACAGATCGCGGCTCGGAGACGGCGCGTGGAACGATCGGGGCTCAGGAGACGACGCGTGGACCGATCGGGCGTAGGAGACGACGCGTGTGCCTATCGGGGCTCACGACACAGCGTGTGGACCGATTGGGGCTCAGGAGACGCCGCGTGGAACGATCGGGGCTCGGAGACGGCGCGTGGAACAATCGGGGCTCAGGAGACGGCGCGTGGGCCGATTGGGGCTCGGATACGGCGCGTGAACCGACCGGGGCTCAGGAGGCCGCGCGTGGACCGATCGCGGCTCGGCGACGGCGCGTGGACCGATCGGGGCTCAGGAGGCCGCGCGTGGACTGATCATGGCTCGGCGACGGCGCGTGGACCGATCGGGGCTCGGAGACGACGCGTAGACCGATCGGTGCTCGGAGACAGCGCGTGGACCGACTGGGGCTCGGAGACAGCGCGTGGACCGATCGTGGCTTAGGAGAAGGCGCGTTGAATGATCGCGGCTCAGGAGACGGCGCGTGGACCGATCGTGGCTCGGAGACGGCGCGTGGAGGCATCGGGGTTAAGAAGACGACGCATCGACCGAGCGGGGTTGAGGAGACGGCGCGAGGAGCGATCGGGGCTCTGGAGAAGACGCGTCAATTGATCGGGGCTCAGGACACGACGCGGCGACGGATCGGGGCTTGGAGACGGCGCGTGGACCGATCGGGGCTTAGGAGACGACGCGTGGACCGATCGGGGCTCAGGAGACGGCGCGTGGACCGATCGGGACTCAGGAGACGGCGCGTGGATCGATTGGGGCGTGGATACGGCGCGTGGCGCGACCGGGGCTCAGCAGGCCGCGCGTGGAGCGATCATGGCTCGGCGACGGCGCATGGACCGATCGGGGCTCGAAGACGACGCGTGGAGCGATAGGGGCTCAGGAGACGGCGCGTGGACCGGTCGGGGCTTAGGAGACTCGCGTGGGCCGATTGGGACTCAGGCGGTTGCGCGTGGATCAATTGGGGTTCGGCGACGGCGCATGGACCGATCGCGGCGCGGAGACGGCGCGTTAACCGATCGGGGCATAGGAGACGATGCGTGGACCGATCGGGGCTCGGAAACGGCGAGTGGACCCATCGGGGCGCGGAGACGACGCGTGTACGGATCGGGGCTTGATGACGGCGGCTTTACCGATCGCGGCTCGGAGACGGCCCGTGGACAGATCGGGGCTTAGGAGAGGGCGCGTGGACCGATCGGGGCTCAGGAGACGCCGCGTGAACCGATCGGGGCTCGGAGACGGCGCGTGGAACGATCGTGGCTTGGAGACGGCGCGTGGAGGCATCGGGGCTAAGAAGACGACGCATGGACCGATCGGGGCTCAGGAAACGGCGTGTGGACCCATCGGAGCTCGGAGACGACGCGTGGACCGATCGGGGCTCAGGAGACGGCGCTAGGAGCGATCGGGCTCAGGAGAAGACGCGTCAATTGATCGTGGCTCAGGAGACGACGCGTCGACGGATCGAGGCTTAGGAGACGACGCGTGGAACGATCGGAGCAAAGGAGACGGCGCGTGAACCGATCGGCGCTCGGAGACGGCACGTGGATCGATCAGGGCTTAGGAGACGGCGCGTGGACCGATCGGAGCTCGGAGACGGCGCGTGGAACGATCGGGGCTCGGAGACGCCGCGTGGAACGATCGGGGCTCAGGAGACGGCGCTTGAACTTATCGGCGCTCGGAGACGGCGCGTGGACCGATCGGGGCTCAGGAAGCGGCGCCTGGACCGATCGTGGCTCGGAGACGGCGCGTGGAGGCATCGGGGCTAAGAAGACGACGCATGGACCGATCGGGGCTCAGGAAACGGCGTGTGGACCGATCGGAGCTCGGAGACGACGCGTGGAGCGATCGGGGCTCAGGAGACGGCGCGAGGAGCGATCGGGCTCAGGAGAAGACGCGTCAATTGATCGTGGCTCAGGAGACGACGCGTCGACGGATCGAGGCTTAGGAGACGACGCGTGGACCGATCGGTGCTTACGAGACGACGCGTGGACCGATCGGGGCTCAGGAGACGGCGCGTGGACCGACCGGGGCTCAGGAGGCGACGCGTAGACCCATCGGGGCTCGGAGACGGCACGTGGACCGATCAGGGCTTAGGAGACGACGCGTGGACCGATCGGGGCTCAGGAGACGGCGCGTGGACCGATCGGCGCTCGGAGACGGCGCGTGGACCGACCGTAGCTTAGAATGCGCCACGTGGACCGATCGGGGCTCGGATACGGCGTGTAGACGTATCGGGGCTTAGGAGACGATGCGTGAACCGATCGGGTCTCAGGAGACGCCGCGTGGACCGATCGGGGCTCGGAGACAGCGCGTGGAACGATCGGGGCTCAGGAGACAGCGCGTGGACCGATCTGGGCTCAGCGACTGCGCGTGGACGTATGGGGGCTCAGGAGACGGCGCGTGGACCGATCGGGGCTCGGGGACGGCGCGTTAACCGATTGGGGCTTAGGAGAGCATGCGTGGACTGATCGGGGCTCGAAGACGGCGCGTGGACCGATGGGGTCTCAGGAGGCCGCGCGTGGACAGATCATGACTCGGCGACGGCGCGTGGACCGATCGGGGCTCGGAGACGACGCGTGGACCGATCGGGGCTCGGAGACAGCGCGTGGACCGACTGGGGCTCAGGCGGTTTCGCGTGGACCAATTGGGGTTCGGCGACGGCGCGTGGACCGATCGACGCTCGGGGACGACGCGTGTACGGATCGGGGATTCGGGGACGGCGCTTCGAATGATCGGGGCTCAGGTGACGGGGCGTGAACCGATCGGCGCTCGGAGACGGCGCGTGGACCGATCGGGGCTTTGGAGAAGGCGCTTGGACCGATCGGGCCTTAGGAGACGGCGCGTGGCCCGATCAGAGCTCGGAGACGGCGCGTGGAACGATCGGGGCTCAGGCGACGGCGCGTGGACCGACCGGAGATCGGGAGATGACGCGTGGACCGATCGGGGCTCTGGAAGCGGCGCACGGACCGATCGTGGCTCGGAGATGACGCGTGTACGAATCGGGGATTCGGGGACGACGCGTGGAACGATCCGGGCTGAGGAGACGGCGCGTGGACCGATCGGGGCTCGGAGACGGCGCGTGGACCGACCGGGGCTTAGGAGAAGGCGCTTGGACCGATCGGGGCTTAGGAGACGGCGCGTGGGCCGATCGGAGCTCGGCGATGGCGCGTGGACCGATCAGGGCTCGGAGACGACGCGTGGACCGATCGGAGCTCGGACACGGCCCGTGGACGGATCGGGGCTTAGGAGACGGCGCATGGACTAATTGGGGCTCAGGAGACGACGCGTGGACCGATCGGGGCTCGGAAACGACGCGTTAACCGAGCGGGGCTTAGGAGACTACGCGTGGACCGATCGGGGCTCAGGAGACGGCGCGTAAAGTTATCGGCGCTCGGAGACGGCGCGTGGACCGATCGGGGCTTAGGAGACGACGCGTGGACCTATCTGGGCTTAGAAGACGACGCGTGGACCGATCCGGGCTCACGAGACAGCGTGTGGACCGATTTGGCCTCAGGAGACGGCGCGTGGATCGATCGGGCCTCGGAGACGGCGCGTCGAACGATCGGGGCTCGGCGACTGCGTGTGGACGTATCGGGGTTCAGGAGACGGCGCGTGGACCGATCGGGGCTCGGAGACGGCACGTGGACCGATCAGGGCTTTGGAGACGACGCGTGGACCGATCAGGGCTCAGGAGACGGCGCGTGGACCGATCAGTGCTCGGAGACGGCGCGTTGGACGATCGGGGCTCAGGAGACGGCGCGTGGACGGATCGGCGCTCAGGAGACGGCGCGTGGGCCGATCGGGGCTCAGGAGATGGCGGGCGGACCGACCGGGGCTCAGGAGACTCGCGTGGATCGATCGGAGCTCCGGAGGCGCCGCGTGGACCGATCGGGGCTCAGGAGACGGCGCGTGGACCGACTGGGGCTCAGGCGGTTGCGCGTGGACCAATTGGGGTTCGGCGACGGCGCGTGGACCGATCCGGGCTCAGGAGCCAGCGCGTGGACCGATCGGAGATCAGGAGACGACGCGTGGATTGATAGTGCTCTGGAAGCGGCGCACGGACCGATCGTGGCTCGGAGACGGCGCGTGGAGGCATCGGGGCTTTGAAGACGACGCGTGGACCGAACGGTGCTCAGAAAACGGCGCGTGGAGCGATCGGGGCTCAGGAAATTACGCGTCGATGGATCGGGGCTTAGGAGACGATGCGTGGACCGATCGGGGCTCGGCGACTGCGCGTGGACGTATTGGGGCTCAGGAGACGGCGCGTGGAACGATCGGAGCACAGGAGACGGCGCGTGAAGCGATCGGCGCTCGGAGACGGCGCGTAGATCAATCGGGGCTTAGGAGACGGCACGTGGACCGATCGGGGTTCTGGAGTCGGCGCCTGGACCGATCGGGGCTTAGGAGGCGGCGTGTGGAGCGATCGGGGCTCAGGAGACGGCGCGTGCACCGATCGGCGCTCGGAGACGGCGCGTGGAGCGATCGGGGCTGAGGAGACGACGCGTGGATCGATCGGGGCTCAGGAGACGACGCGTCGACCGATCGGGGCTGAGGAGACGACGCGTGGACCGATCGGGGCTTAGGACAAAACGCGTGGACCGATCGGGGCTCAGGAAGCGGCGCCTGCACCGATCGTGGTTGGGAGACGGCGCAAGGAGGCATCTGGGCTTCGAAGACGACGCGTGGACCGATCGGGGCTCAGGAAACGGCGCGTGGACCGACCGCGGCTCAGGAGGCCACGCCTGGACCGATCGGGGCTCGGCGACGGCGCGTGGACCGATCGAGTCTCGGAGACGACGCGTCGACCGATCGGGACTCAGATGACGGCGCGCGGACCGACCGGGGCTCAGGAGACTCGCGTGGATCGATCGGGGCTCCGGAGACGCCGCGTGGAGCGATGGGGATCAGGAGACGGTGCGCGGACCGATCGGGGCTCGGAGACGGCGCGTGGACGGACCGCGGCTCAGAATGCGGTACGCGGACCGATCAGGGATCGGACACGGCGTGTGGACCGATCCAGGCTCGGAGACGACGCGTTTACGGATCGGGGATCCGGAGACGACGCGTGGAACGATCCGGTTTCAGGAGACGAAGCGTGGACCGATCGGGGCTCGGAGACGGCGTGTGGAACAATCGGGGCTCACGTGACGGCGCGTGAACCGATCGGCGCTCGGAGACGGCGCGTGGATCAATCGGGGATCGGGGACGGCGCGTGGAACGATCGCGGCTCGGAGTCGACGCGTTAGCCGATCGGGGCTTAGGAGACGATACGTGGACCGATCGGGGCTCGGAGACGGCGCGTGGACCGACGGGGGTTTAGGAGAAGGCGCTTGGACCGAACGGGGCTTAGGAGACTCGCGTGGATCGATCGGGGCTCCGGAGGCGCCGCGTGGACCGATTGGGATCAGGAGACGGTGCGTGAACCGTTCGGGGCTCGGAGACGGCGCGTGGACCGATCGGGGCTCAGGAGACGGCGCGTGGACCGATCGCGGCTCGGAGACGGCGCGTGGAACGATCGGGGCTCAGGAGACGAAGCGTGGACCGATCGGGCGTAGGAGACGGCGCGTGGAACAATCGGGGCTCAGGAGACGGCGCGTGGACCGATTGGGGCTCGGATACGGCGCGTGAACCGATCGGGGCTCAGGAGGCCGCGCGTGGACTGATCATGGCTCGGTGACGGCGCGTGGACCGATCGGGGCTCGGAGACGACGCGTGGACCGATCGTGGCTCGGAGACGGCGCGTGGAGGCACCAGGGCTTTGAAGACGATGCGTGGACCGAACGGTGCTCAGAAAACGGCGCCTGGAGCGATCGGGGCTCAGGAGATGGCGCGCGGACGGACCGGGGCTCAGAAGCCTCGCGTAGATCGATCGGGGCTCCGGAGGCGCCGCGTGGACCGATGGGGATCAGGACACGGTGCGTGGACCAATTGGCGTTCGGCGACAGCGCGTGGACCGATCGGGGCTCGGAGATGGCGCGTTAACCGATCGGGGCTTAGGATACGATGCGAGGAGGCATCTGGGTTTACAAGAAGACGCGTGGATCGATCGGGGCTCGGAGACGGCGCGTGAACCGACAGGGGCTCAGGAGACGACGCGTGGACCGATCGGGGCTCGGAGACGGCACGTTAACCGATCGGGGCTTAGGAGACGATGCGTGGACCGATCGGGCTCGGAGCCGGCGCGTGAACCGATCGGGGCTCAGGAGGCTGCGCGTGGACCGATCGAGGCTCGGCGTCGGCGCGTGGACCGATCGGGGCTCGGCGACGGCGCGTGGACCGATCGGGGTTCGGAGACGACGCGTGTACAGATCAGGGCTTGGTGACGGCGCGTTTACCGATAGCAGCTCGGAGACGGCCCGTGGACGGATCGCGGCTTAGGAGACGGCGCGTGGACCGATCGGGGCTCAGGAGACGGTGCGTGGACCGGTCGGGGCTTAGGAGACGACGCGTGGACCGATCGAGGCTCGGAGACGACGCGTGTGCGGATCGGGGATTCGAGGACGACGGGTGGACCGATCCGGGCTCAGGAGACGACGCGTCGTCCGATCGGGGCTCAGGATGCGGTGCGTGGACCCATCGGGGCTCGGAGACGGCACGTGGACCGATCAGGGCTTAGGACACGACGCGTTGACCGATCGGGACTCAGGAGGCGGCGCGTGGACCGATCGGGGATCAGGAACCGGTCCGTGGAGCGATCGGGGCTTAGGAGACGGCACGTGGACTGATCGGGGCTCAGATGTCGGTGCGCGGACCGACCGGGGCTCAGGAGACTCGCGTGGATCGATGGGGGCTCCGGAGACGCCGCGTGGAGCGATGGGGATCAGGAGACGGTGCGCGGACCGATCGGGGCTCGGAGACGGCGCGTGGACCGATCGGAGCTTAGGAGACGACGCGTGGACCGATGGGGGCTCGGAGACGGCGCGTGTACCTATCGGAGCTCACGAGACAGCGTGTGGACCGATTGGGGCTCAGGAGACGGCGCGTGGACCGATCGGGGCTCAGGAGACGGCGCGTGGACCGATCGGGGCTCGGAGACGGCGCGTGGAACGATCGGAGCTCAGGAGACGGGGCGTGAAATGATCTGCGCTCTGAGACGGCGCGTGGACCGATCGGTGCTCGGAGACGACGCGTGGACCGATCGGGGCTGAGGAGACGGCGCGTGGACCGATCGGGGCTCAGGAGACGGCGCGTGAAATGATCGGCGCTCGGAGATGGTGCGTGGACCGATTGGGGCTTAAGAGACGACGGGTGGACCGATCGGGGCTTAGGAGACGGCACGTGAATCGATCGGGGCACAGGAGACGGCGCGTGAGCCGGTCGGGGCTTAGGAGACGACGCCTGGACCGATCGAGGTTTAGGGGGCGGCGTGTGGAACGATCGGGGCTCAGGAGACGGCGCGTGGACTGATCGGAGCTCGGGAAGCGGCGCCTGAACCGATCTGGCTCGGAGACGGCGCGTGGAGGCATCGGGGCTTAGAAGACGACGTATGGACCGTTCGGGGCTCAGGAAACGGCGCGTGGACCGATTGGAGCTCGGACACAACGCGTGGACGGACTGGGGCTCAGGCGGTTGCGCGTGGACCAATTGGGGTTCGGCGACGGCGCGTGGACCGATCGCGGCTCGGAGACGGCGCGTTAACCGATCGGGGCTTAGGAGACGATGCGTGAACCGATCGGGGCTCAGAGACGGCGCGTGGACCGACCGGGGCTCGGAGACGGCGCGTGGAACGATCGGGGCTCAGGAGACGGCGCGTGAACCGATCGGCGTTCGGAGACGGCGCGTGGACCGATCGGGGCTTAGGAGACTACGCGTTGACCGATCGGGGTTCAGGTGACGGCGCGCGGACCGACCGGGGCTCAGGAGACGGCGCGTAAAATGATCGGCGCCCGGAGTTGGCGCGTGGACCGATTGGGGCTTAAGAGACGACGGGTGGACCGATCGGGGCTTAGGAGACGGCGCGTGAAGTTATCAGCGCTCAGAGACGGCACGTGGACCGATCGGGGCTTAGGATACGGCGCGTGGACCGATCGGGGCTCAGGAAGCGGCGCCTGGACCGATGGGGGCTCGGAAACGACGCGTTAGCCGAGCGGGGCCTAGGAGACGACGCGTGGAGGCATCCGGGCTAAGAAGACGACGCATGGACCGAGCGGGGTTCAGGAGACGGCGCGAGGAGCGATCGGGGCTCAGGAGAACACACGTCAATTGATCGGGGCTCAGGAGACGACGCGTCGACGAATCGGGGCTTAGGAGACGACGCGTGGACGGATCGGGGCTGAGGAGACGGCGCGTCGACCGACCGGAGCTCCGGAGATTCGCGTGGATCGATCGGGGCTCCGGAGGCGGCGCGTGGAGGCATCGGGGCTTTGAAGACGACGCGTGGACCAAACGGTGCTCAGAAAACGGTGCGTGGAGCGATCGGGGCTCAGGTGACGGCGCGTGAACCGATCCGCGCTCGGAGACGGCGCCTGGACCGATCGGGGCTTAGGAGACGACGCGTGGACCGATCGGGGCTCAGGAGACGGCGCGTGGAACGATCGGGGCTCAGGAGACGGCGCGTAAAGTTATCGGCGCTCGGAGACGGCGCGTGGACCGATCGGGGCTTAGGAGACGACGCGTGGACCGATCGGGGCTTAGAAGACGACGCGTGGACCGATCGGGGCTCAGGAGACGGCGCGTGTACCGGCCGGCGCTCAGGAGGCGACGCGTGGTCCCATCGGGGCTCGGAGACGGCGTGTGGACCGATCGGGGCTTAGGAGACGATACGTGGACCGATCGGGTCTTAGGAGACGACGCGTGGACCGATCGGGGCTCGGAGACGGCGCGTGGACCGATGGGGTCTCAGGAGGCCGCGCGTGGACAGATCATGACTCGGCGACGGCGCGTGGACCGATCGGGGCTCGGAGACGACGCGTGGACCGATCGGGGCTCGGAGACAGCGCGTGGACCAACTGGGGCTCAGGCGGTTTCGCGTGGACCAATTGGGGTTCGGCGACGGCGCGTGGACCGATCGAGGCTCGGTGACGACGCGTGTACGGATCGGGGATTCGGGGACGACGCGTGGAACGATCCGGGCTCAGGAGACGGTGCGTTGACCGATCGGGGCTCGGAGACGGCGCGTGGACCGATCGGGGCTTAGGAGAAGGCGCTTGGGCCGATCGGGGCTTAGGAGACGGCGCGTGGGCCGATCGGAGCTCGGAGACGGCGCGTGGAACGATCGGGGCTCAGGTGACGGCGCGCGGACCGACCGGGGCTCAGGAGACGGCGCGTGAAATGATCGGCGCTCGGAGAGGGCGCATGGACCGATTGGGACTTAAGATACGACGGGTGAACCGATCGGGGCTTAGGAGACGGCACGTGAATCGATCGGGGCTCAGGAGAAGGGGTGTGGACCGATCGGGGCTCAGGAGAAGGGGTGTGGACCGACCGGGGCTCAGGAGGCGACTCGTGGACCTATCGGGGCTCGGAGACGACGTGTGGACGGATTGGGGTGTAGGCGACGACGCGTCGACCGATCGGAGCTCGGAGACGGCGCGTGGAACGATCGGGGCTCAGAAGACGACGCGTCGACCGATCGGGGCTCAGGTGACAGCGCGGACCGACCAGGGCTCAGGAGACGGCGCGTGAAA
The DNA here is from genome assembly GCA_946811545.1 of Netelia fuscicornis. Taxonomy (NCBI): domain Eukaryota; kingdom Metazoa; phylum Arthropoda; class Insecta; order Hymenoptera; family Ichneumonidae; genus Netelia; species Netelia fuscicornis. The sequence goes on along the minus strand of OX328014.1, from coordinate 34,772,101 downwards.
TGATCGGCGCTCGGAGAGGGCGCGTGGACCGATTGGGACTTAAGAGACGACGGGCGAACCGATCGGGGCTTAGGAGACGGCACGTGAATCGATCGGGGCACAGGAGACGGCGCGTGCACCGGTCGGGGCTTAGGAGACGACGCGTCGACCGATCGGGGCTCAGGAGAAGGGGTGTGGACCGATCGGGGCTCGGCGATGGCGCGTGGACCGATCGGGGCTCGGCGATGGCGCGTGGGCCGATCAGGGCTCGGAGACGACGCGTGGACCGATCGGAGCTCGGACACGGCCCGTGGACGGATCGGGGCTTAGGAGACGGCGCATGGACTAATTGGGGCTCAGGAGACGACGCGTGGACCGATCGGGGCTCGGAAACGACGCGTTAACCGAGCGGGGCTTAGGAGACTACGCGTGGACCGATCGGGGCGTAGGAGACGACGCGTGTACCTATCGGGGCTCACGAGACAGCGTGTGGACCGATTTGGGCTCAGGAGACGGCGCGTGGATCGATCGGGGCTCGGAGACGGCGCGTGGAACGATCGGGGCTCAGGAGACGGCGCGTGAAGTTATCGGCGCTCGGAGACGGCGCGTGGACCGACCGGGGCTCGGAGATGGCGCGGGGAACGATCGGGGCTCAGGAGACGGCGCGTGAACCGATCGGCGCTCGGCGACGGCGCGTGTACCGATCGGGGCTCGGCGACTGCGTGTGGACGTATCGGGGTTCAGGAGACGGCGTGTGGACCGATCGGGGCTCAGGAGACGGCGCGTGCACCGATCGGGGCCCAGAGACGGGTCGTGGACAGATTGGGGCTTAGGAGACGGCGCGTGGACCGACTGGGGCTCAGGAGGTTGCGCGTGGAACGATCGGGGCTCAGGAGACGGCGCTTGAACTTATCGGCGCTCGGAGACGGCGTGTGGACCGATCGGAGCTCGGAGACGACGCGTGGACCGATCGGGGCTTAGGATACGGCGCATGGACCGATGGGGGCTCAGGAAGCGGCGCCTGGACCGATCGTGGCTCGGAGACGGCGCGTGGAGGCATCGGGGCTAAGAAGACGACGCATGGACCGATCGGGGCTCAGGAGACGGCGCGTGGACCGACCGGGGCTCAGGAGGCGACGCGTGGACCCATCGGGGCTCGGAGACGGCTTGTGGACCGATCGGGGCTTAGGAGACGACGCGTGGACCGATCGGGGCTTAGGAGACGACCCGTGGACCGATCGGGGCTCAGGAGACGGCGCGAGGAGCGATTGGGCTCAGGAGAAGACGCGTCAATTGATCGTGGCTCAGGAGACGACGCGTCGACGGATCGGGGCTTAGGAGACGACGCGTGGACCGATCGGGGCTTAGGAGACGACGCGTGGACCGATCGGGGCTCAGGAGACGGCGCGTGGACCGACCGGGGCTCAGGAGGCGACGCGTGGACCCATCGGGGCTCGGAGACGGCGTGTGAACCGATCGGGGCTTAGGAGACGACGCGTCGACGGATCGGGGCTTAGGAGACGATGCGTGAACCGATCGGGGCTCGGAGAAGGCGCGTGGACCGATCGGGGCTCGGAGACGGCGCGTGGAATGATCGGGGCTTAGGAGACGGCGCGTGGACCGAACGGGGCTTAGGAGACAACGCGTGGACCGACCGGGGCTCAGGAAGCGGCGCCTGGACCCGTCATGGCTCGGAGACGGCGCGAGGAGGCATCTGGGCTTAGTAGACGACGCGTGGACCGATCGGGGCTCAGGAAACGGCCCGTGGAGCAATCGGGGTTCAGGAGACGACGCGTGGATCGATCAAGGCTCAGGAGACGACGCGTCGTCCGATCGGGGCTCAGGATGTGGCACGTGGACCCATCGGGGCTCGGAGACGGCACGTGGACCGATCAGGGGTTAGGACACGACGCACTGACCGATCGGGACTCAGGAGGCGGCGCGTGGACCGATCGGGGATCAGGAAACGTTCCGTGGAGCGATCGGGGGTCCGGAGACGACACGTGGACTGATCGGGGCTCGGGAAGCGGCGCCTGAACCGGTCGTGGCTCGGAGACGGCGCGTGGAGGCATCGGGGCTTAGAAGACGACGCATGGACCGATCAGGTCTCAGGAAACCGCGCGTGGACCGACTGGAGCTCGGAGACGACGCGTGGATCGACTGGGGGGCAGGCGGTTGCGCGTGGACCAATTGGGGTTCGGCGACGGCGCGTGGACCGATCGCGGCTCGGAGACGGCGCATTAACCGATCGGGGCTTAGGAGACGGCACGTGATTCGATCGGTGCACAGGAGACGGCGTGTGAACCGGTCGGGGCTTAGGAGACGACGCGTCGGCCGATCGGGGCTCAGGACAAGGGGTGTGGACCGTTCGGAGCTCAGGAGACGGCGCGTGGACCGATCGGGGTTCGCCGATGGCGCGTGGACCGATCGGGGCTCGGAGACGACGCGTGTACCTATCGGGGCTCACGAGACAGCGTGTGGACCGATTGGGGCTCAGGAGACGGCGCGTGGACCGATCGGGGCTCGGAGACGGCGCGTGGAACGATCGGAAGTCAGGTGACGGGGCGTGAAATGATCGGCGCTCTGAGACGGCGCGTCGACCGATCGGTGCTCGGAGACGGCGGGTGGACGGACCGCGGCTCAGAATGCGGTACGCGGACCGATCGGGGATCGGACACGGCGTGTGGACCGATCGAGGCTCGGAGACGACGCGTTTAAGGATCGGGAATCAGGAGACGACGCGTGGAACGATCCGGGCTCAGGAGACGAAACGTGGACCGATCGGGGCTCGGAGACGCCGTGTGGAACGATCGGGGCTCGGGTGACGGCGCGTGAACCGATCGGCGCTCGGAGACGGCACGTGGACCGATCGGGGCTCGGAGACGGCGCGTGGAACGATCGGCGCTCAGGAGATGGCGCGTCAACCGATCGGCGCTCGGAGACGGCGCGTGGACCGATCGGGGCTTAGGAGACGGCGCGTGGACCGATCGGAGATCAGGAGATTACGCGTGGACCGATCGGGGTTGTGGAAACGGCGCACGGACCGATCGTGGCTCGGAGACGGCGCGTGGAGGCATCGGGGCTTTGAAGACGACGCGTGGACCGATCGGGGCTCAGGAAACGGCGTGTGGTACGATCGGGGCTCAGGAGACGACGCGTGGATCGATCGGGGCTCAGGAGACGACGCGTCGAACAATCGGGGCTCAGGAGACGGCGCGCGAACCGACTGGGGCTCAGGAGAATCGCGTGGATCGATCGGGGCTCCAGAGGCGCCGCGTGGACCGATTGGGACCAGGAGACGGTGCGTGAACCGTTCGGGGCTCGGAGACGGCGCGTGGACCGATCGGGGCTCGGAGACGACGCGTAGACCGATCTGTGCTCGGAGACAGCGTGTGGACCGACTGGGGCTCGGAGACGGCGCGTGGACCGATCGTGGTTTAGGCGATGGCGCGTGGAATGATCGGGGTTCAGGAGACGGCGCGAGGAGCGATCGGGGCTCAGGAGAAGACGCGTCAATTGATCGGGGCTCAGGACACGACGCGGCGACGGATCGGGGCTTGGAGACGGCGCGTGGACCGATTGGGGCTTAGGAGACGACGCGTGGACCGATCGGGCCTCAGGAGACGGCGCGTGGACCGATCGGGACTCAGGAGACGGCGCGTGGATCGATTGGGGCGTGGATACGGCGCGTGACGCGACCGGGGTTCAGGAGGCCGCGCGTGGAGCGATCATGGCTCGGCGACGGCGCGTGGACCGATCGGGGCTCGGAGACGGCGCGTGAATCGACGGGGGCTCAGGATACGGCGCGTGGACCGATCGGGGCTCGGAGACGGCACGTTAACCGATCGGGGCTTAGGAGACGATGCGTGGACCGATCGGGCTCGGAGCCGGCGTGTGAACCGATCGGCGCTCAGGAGGCTGCGCGTGGACCGATCGAGGCTCGGCGACGGCGCGTGGACCGATCGGGGCTCGGAGACGACGCGTGTACAGATCAGGGCTTGGTGACGGCGCGTTTACCGATAGCAGCTCGGAGACGGCCCGTGGACGGATCGCGGCTTAGGAGACGGCGCGTGGACCGATCGGGGCTCAGGAGAGGGTGCGTGGACCGATCGAGGCTCGGCGACAGCGCGTGGACCGATCGGGGCTCGGAGACGACGCGTGTACAGATCAGGGCTTGGTGACGGCGCGTTTACCGATAGCAGCTCGGAGACGGCCCGTGGACGGATCGCAGCTTAGGAGACGGCGCGTGGACCGATCGGGGCTCGGAGACAGCGCGTGGACCGACTGGGACTAAGGCGGTTGCGCGTGGACCAATTGGGGTTCGGCGACGGTGCGTGGACCGCTCGGCGCTCGGAGACGGCGCGTTAACCGATCGGGGCTTAGGAGACGATGCGTGAACCGATCGGGGCTCGAAGACGGCACGTGGACCGATCAGGGGTTAGGACACGACGCGCTGACCGATCGGGACTCAGGAGGCGGCGCGTGGACCGATCGGGGATCAGGAAACGGTCCGTGGAGCGATCGGGGGTCAGGAGACGACACGTGGACTGATCGGGGCTCGGGAAGCGGCGCCTGAACCGGTCGTGGCTCGGAGACGGCGCGTGGAGGCATCGGGGCTTAGAAGACGACGCATGGACCGATCAGGTCTCAGGAAACGGCGCGTGGACCGACTGGAGCTCGGAGACGACGCGTGGATCGACTGGGGGTCAGGCGGTTGCGCGTGGACCAATTGGGGTTCGGCGACGGCGCGTGGACCGATCGCGGCTCGGAGACGGCGCATTAACCGATCGGGGCTTAGGAGACGGCACGTGATTCGATCGGTGCACAGGAGACGGCGTGTGAACCGGTCGGGGCTTAGGAGACGACGCGTCGGCCGATCGGGGCTCAGGACAAGGGGTGTGGACCGTTCGGAGCTCAGGAGACGGCGCGTGGACCGATCGGGGTTCGCCGATGGCGCGTGGACCGATCGGGGCTCGGAGACGACGCGTGTACCTATCGGGGCTCACGAGACAGCGTGTGGACCGATTGGGGCTCAGGAGACGGCGCGTGGACCGATCGGGGCTCGGAGACGGCGCGTGGAACGATCGGAGGTCAGGTGACGGGGCGTGAAATGATCGGCGCTCTGAGACGGCGCGTCGACCGATCGGTGCTCAGAGACGGCGGGTGGACGGACCGCGGCTCAGAATGCGGTACGCGGACCGATCGGGGATCGGACACGGCGTGTGGACCGATCGAGGCTCGGAGACGACGCGTTTAAGGATCGGGAATCAGGAGACGACGCGTGGAACGATCCGGGCTCAGGAGACGAAACGTGGACCGATCGGGGCTCGGAGACGCCGTGTGGAACGATCGGGGCTCGGGTGACGGCGCGTGAACCGATCGGCGCTCGGAGACGGCATGTGGATCGATCGGGGATCGGGGACGGCGCGTGGAACGATCGCGGCTCGGAGTCGACGCGTTAGCCGATCGGGGCTTAGGAGACGATGCGTGGACCGATAGGGGCTCGGAGACGGCGCGTGGACCGACCGGGGTTTAGGAGAAGGCGCTTGGACCGAACGGGGCTTAGGAGACGGCGCGTGGACCGATCGGGGCTCGGAGACGGCGCGTGGAACGATCGGCGCTCAGGAGATGGCGCGTCAACCGATCGGCGCTCGGAGACGGCGCGTGGACCGATCGGGGCTTAGGAGACGGCGCGTGGACCGATCGGAGATCAGGAGATTACGCGTGGACCGATCGGGGTTGTGGAAGCGGCGCACGGACCGATCGTGGCTCGGAGACGGCGCGTGGAGGCATCGGGGCTTTGAAGACGACGCGTGGACCGATCGGGGCTCAGGAAACGGCGTGTGGTACGATCGGGGCTCAGGAGACGACGCGTGGATCGATCGGGGCTCAGGAGACGACGCGTCGAACAATCGGGGCTCAGGAGACGGCGCGCGAACCGACTGGGGCTCAGGAGAATCGCGTGGATCGATCGGGGCTCCAGAGGCGCCGCGTGGACCGATTGGGACCAGGAGACGGTGCGTGAACCGTTCGGGGCTCGGAGACGGCGCGTGGACCGATCGGGGCTCGGAGACGACGCGTAGACCGATCGGTGCTCGGAGACAGCGTGTGGACCGACTGGGGCTCGGAGACGGTGCGTGGACCGATCGTGGTTTAGGAGAAGGCGCGTGGAATGATCGGGGTTCAGGAGACGGCGCGAGGAGCGATCGGGGCTCAGGAGAAGACGCGTCAATTGATCGGGGCTCAGGACACGACGCGGCGACGGATCGGGGCTTGGAGACGGCGCGTGGACCGATTGGGGCTTAGGAGACGACGCGTGGACCGATCGGGCCTCAGGAGACGGCGCGTGGACCGATCGGGACTCAGGAGACGGCGCGTGGATCGATTGGGGCGTGGATACGGCGCGTGACGCGACCGGGGTTCAGGAGGCCGCGCGTGGAGCGATCATGGCTCGGCGACGGCGCGTGGACCGATCGGGGCTCGGAGACGGCGCGTGAATCGACCGGGGCTCAGGATACGGCGCGTGGACCGATCGGGGCTCGGAGACGGCACGTTAACCGATCGGGGCTTAGGAGACGATGCGTGGACCGATCGGGCTCGGAGCCGGCGTGTGAACCGATCGGCGCTCAGGAGGCTGCGCGTGGACCGATCGAGGCTCGGCGACGGCGCGTGGACCGATCGGGGCTCGGAGACGACGCGTGTACAGATCAGGGCTTGGTGACGGCGCGTTTACCGATAGCAGCTCGGAGACGGCCCGTGGACGGATCGCGGCTTAGGAGACGGCGCGTGGACCGATCGGGGCTCAGGAGAGGGTGCATGGACCGATCGAGGCTCGGCGACAGCGCGTGGACCGATCGGGGCTCGGAGACGACGCGTGTACAGATCAGGGCTTGGTGACGGCGCGTTTACCGATAGCAGCTCGGAGACGGCCCGTGGACGGATCGCAGCTTAGGAGACGGCGCGTGGACCGATCGGGGCTCGGAGACAGCGCGTGGACCGACTGGGACTAAGGCGGTTGCGCGTGGACCAATTGGGGTTCGGCGACGGCGCGTGGACCGCTCGGCGCTCGGAGACGGCGCGTTAACCGATCGGGGCTTAGGAGACGATGCGTGAACCGATCGGGGCTCGAAGACGGGGCGTGGACCGATCGGGGCTCAGGAGACGGCGCGTGGACCGATCATAGCTCGGCGACGGCGCGTGGACCGATCGGGGCTCGGAGCGGCGCGTAGAACGATCGGGGCACAGGAGGCTGCGCGTGGATCGATTGGGGCTCAGGAGACGGCGCGTGGAACGCTCGGGGCTCGAAGATGGCGCGTGGAAGGATCAGGGCTCAGGAGACGTCACCTGAAATGATCGCCGCTCGGAGACGGCGCGTGGACCGATCGGGGCTCAGGAGAAGGCGCGTGGACCGATCGGGGCTTAGGAGGGGACCCGTCGACCGATCGGGGCTCAGGAGACGACGCGTGGACCGGTCGGTGCTCAGGAAGTGGCGCCTGGACCGATCGGGGCTCCGAGACGACGCGTTAACCGAGCGGGGCTTAGGAGACTATGCGGGGACCGATCGGGGCTCGGAGACAGCGCGTGTACCGACTGGGGCTCAGAAGGTTGCGCGTGGACCAATCGGGGTTCGGCGACGGCGCGTGGACCGACCGGGGCTCAGGAGACCGCGCGTGACCCGATCGAGGCTCGGCGACTGCGCGTGGAGCGATCGGGGCTCAGGAGACGGCGCGTGAATCAATCGGGGCTCCGAGACGGCGCGTGGACCGATCGGGGATGAGGAGAAGGCGCGTGGACCGATCGGGGCTTAGGAGACGGCGCGTAGAAGGATCGGGGCTCGGAGACGGCGCGTGGAACGATCGGGGCTCAGGTGACGGCGCGTGAACCGATCGGCGCTCGGAGACGGCGCGTGGACCGATCGGGGCTTAGCAGAAGGCGCTTGGACCGATCGGGGCTTAGCAGAAGGCGCTTGGTCCGATCGGGGCTTAGGAGAAGACGCGTGGACCGATCGGGTATTAGGGGACGACGCGTGGACCGATCGGTGCTCGAAGACGGCGCGTGGATGGACCGTGGCTTAGAATGCGGCATGCGGACCGATCGGGGCTCGGAGACGGCGCGTTAACCGGTCGGGGCTTAGGAGACGATGCGTGGACCGATCGGGCCTCGTAGACGGCGCGTGGAACGATCGGAGCAAAGGAGACGGCGCGTGAACCGATCGGCGCTCGGAGACGGCACGTGGATCGATCGGGGCTTAGGAGACGGCGCGTGGACCGATCGGAGCTCGGAGACGGCGCGTGGAACGATCGGGGCTCGGAGACGCCGCGTGGAACGATCGGGGCTCAGGAGACGGCGCTTGAACTTATCGGCGCTCGGAGACGGCGCGTGGACCGATCGGGGCTCAGGAAGCGGCGCCTGGACCGATCGTGGATCGGAGACGGCGCGTGGAGGCATCGGGGCTATGAAGACGACGCATGGACCGATCGGGGCTCAGGAAACGGCGTGTGGACCGATCGGAGCTCGGAGACGACGCGTGGACCGATCGGGGCTCAGGAGACGGCGCGAGGAGCGATCGGGCTCAGGAGAAGACGCGTCAATTGATCGTGGCTCAGGAGACGACGCGTCGACGGATCGAGGCTTAGGAGACGACGCGTGGACCGATCGGTGCTTAGGAGACGACGCGTGGACCGATCGGGGCTCAGGAGACGGCGCGTGGACAGACCGGGGCTCAGGAGGCGACGCGTAGACCCATCGGGGCTCGGAGACGGCGTGTGGACCGATCGGGGATTAGGAGACGACGCGTGGACCGATCGGGGTTTAGGAGAGGACGCGTCGACCGATCGGGGCACAGGAGACGGCGCGTGGACCGATCGGGGCTTAGGAGACGACGCGTGGACCGACCGGGGCTCGGAGACGGCACGTGGACCGATCGGGGCTTAGGAGACTCACGTTGATCGATTGGGGCTCCGGAGGCGGCGCGTGGACCGATCGGAGATCAGGAGTTGACGCGTGGACCGATCGGGGTTGTGGAAGCGGCGCACGGACCGATCGTGGCTCGGAGACGGCGCGTGGAGGCATCGGGGCTTTGAAGACGACGCGTGGACCGATCGGGGCTCAGGAAACGGCGTGTGGCGCGATCGGGGCTCAGGAGACGACGCGTGGATCGATCGGGGCTCAGGAGACCACGCGTCGAAGAATCGGGGCTCAGGAGACGGCGCGCGGACCGACTGGGGCTCAGGAGACTCGCGTGGATCGTTCGGGGCTCCGGACGTGCCGCGTGGACCGATTGAGATCAGGAGACGGTGCGTGAACCGTTCGGGGCTCGGAGACGGCGCGTGGACCGATCGGGGCTCAGGAGACGGCGCGTGGACCGATCGCGGCTCGGAGACGGCGCGTGGAACGATCGGGGCTCAGGAGACGACGCGTGGACCGATCGGGCGTAGGAGACGACGCGTGTGCCTATCGGGGCTCACGACACAGCGTGTGGACCGATTGGGGCTCAGGAGACGCCGCGTGGAACGATCGGGGCTCGGAGACGGCGCGTGGAACAATCGGGGCTCAGGAGACGGCGCGTGGGCCGATTGGGGCTCGGATACGGCGCGTGAACCGACCGGGGCTCAGGAGGCCGCGCGTGGACCGATCGCGGCTCGGCGACGGCGCGTGGACCGATCGGGGCTCAGGAGGCCGCGCGTGGACTGATCATGGCTCGGCGACGGCGCGTGGACCGATCGGGGCTCGGAGACGACGCGTAGACCGATCGGTGCTCGGAGACAGCGCGTGGACCGACTGGGGCTCGGAGACAGCGCGTGGACCGATCGTGGCTTAGGAGAAGGCGCGTTGAATGATCGCGGCTCAGAAGACGGCGCGTGCACCGATCGTGGCTCGGAGACGGCGCGTGGAGGCATCGGGGTTAAGAAGACGACGCATCGACCGAGCGGGGTTGAGGAGACGGCGCGAGGAGCGATCGGGGCTCTGGAGAAGACGCGTCAATTGATCGGGGCTCAGGACACGACGCGGCGACGGATCGGGGCTTGGAGACGGCGCGTGGACCGATCGGGGCTTAGGAGACGACGCGTGGACCGATCGGGGCTCAGGAGACGGCGCGTGGACCGATCGGGACTCAGGAGACGGCGCGTGGATCGATTGGGGCGTGGATACGGCGCGTGACGCGACCGGGGCTCAGCAGGCCGCGCGTGGAGCGATCATGGCTCGGCGACGGCGCATGGACCGATCGGGGCTCGAAGACGACGCGTGGAGCGATAGGGGCTCAGGAGACGGCGCGTGGACCGGTCGGGGCTTAGGAGACTCGCGTGGGCCGATTGGGACTCAGGCGGTTGCGCGTGGATCAATTGGGGTTCGGCGACGGCGCATGGACCGATCGCGGCGCGGAGACGGCGCGTTAACCGATCGGGGCATAGGAGACGATGCGTGGACCGATCGGGGCTCGGAGACGGCGAGTGGACCCATCGGGGCTCGGAGACGACGCGTGTACGGATCGGGGCTTGATGACGGCGGCTTTACCGATCGCGGCTCGGAGACGGCCCGTGGACAGATCGGGGCTTAGGAGAGGGCGCGTGGACCGATCGGGGCTCAGGAGACGCCGCGTGAACCGATCGGGGCTCGGAGACGGCGCGTGGAACGATCGTGGCTTGGAGACGGCGCGTGGAGGCATCGGGGCTAAGAAGACGACGCATGGACCGATCGGGGCTCAGGAAACGGCGTGTGGACCCATCGGAGCTCGGAGACGACGCGTGGACCGATCGGGGCTCAGGAGACGGCGCTAGGAGCGATCGGGCTCAGGAGAAGACGCGTCAATTGATCGTGGCTCAGGAGACGACGCGTCGACGGATCGAGGCTTAGGAGACGACGCGTGGAACGATCGGAGCAAAGGAGACGGCGCGTGAACCGATCGGCGCTCGGAGACGGCACGTGGATCGATCAGGGCTTAGGAGACGGCGCGTGGACCGATCGGAGCTCGGAGACGGCGCGTGGAACGATCGGGGCTCGGAGACGCCGCGTGGAACGATCGGGGCTCAGGAGACGGCGCTTGAACTTATCGGCGCTCGGAGACGGCGCGTGGACCGATCGGGGCTCAGGAAGCGGCGCCTGGACCGATCGTGGCTCGGAGACGGCGCGTGGAGGCATCGGGGCTAAGAAGACGACGCATGGACCGATCGGGGCTCAGGAAACGGCGTGTGGACCGATCGGAGCTCGGAGACGACGCGTGGACCGATCGGGGCTCAGGAGACGGCGCGAGGAGCGATCGGGCTCAGGAGAAGACGCGTCAATTGATCGTGGCTCAGGAGACGACGCGTCGACGGATCGAGGCTTAGGAGACGACGCGTGGACCGATCGGTGCTTAGGAGACGACGCGTGGACCGATCGGGGCTCAGGAGACGGCGCGTGGACCGACCGGGGCTCAGGAGGCGACGCGTAGACCCATCGGGGCTCGGAGACGGCACGTGGACCGATCAGGGCTTAGGAGACGACGCGTGGACCGATCGGGGCTCAGGAGATGGCGCGTGGTCCGATCGGGTCTTGGAGACGGCGCGTGGAACGATCGGGGCTCAGGAGACGGCGCGTGAAATGAACGGCGCTCTGAGACGGCGCGTGGACCGATTGGGGCTTACGAGACGGCGCGTGAACCGGTCGGGGCTTAGGAGACGACGCGTCGACCGATCGGGGCTCAGGAGAAGGGGTGTGGACCGATCGGGGCTCAGGAGACGGCGTGTGGAGCGATCGGGGCTCAGGAGACGGCGCGTGAACCAATCGGCGCTCCGAGACGGCGCGTGGACCGATCGGGGATGAGGAGAAGGCGCGTGGACAGATCGGGGCTTAGGAGACGGCGCGTGGACCGATCGGGGCTCGGAGACGGCGCGTGGAACGAACGAGGCTCAGGTGACGGCGCGTGAACCGATCGGCGCTCGGAGACGGCGCGTAGAACGATCGGGGCTCAGGAGACGGCGCTTGAACTTATCGGCGCTCGGAGACGGCGCGTGGACCGATCGGGGCTTAGGATACGGCGCGTGGACCGATCGGGGCTCAGGAAGCGGCGCCTGGACCGATCGTGGCTTGGAGACGGCGCGTGGAGGCATCGGGGCTAAGAAGACGACGCATGGACCGATCGGGGCTCAGGAAACGGCGTGTGGACCCATCGGAGCTCGGAGACGACGCGTGGACCGATCGGGGCTCAGGAGACGGCGCTAGTAGCGATCGGGCTCAGGAGAAGACGCGTCAATTGATCGTGGCTCAGGAGACGACGCGTCGACGGATCGAGGCTTAGGAGACGACGCGTGGACCGATCGGTGCTTAGGAGACGACGGGTGGACCGATCGGGGCTCAGGAGACGGCGCGTAGACCGACCGGGGCTCAGGAGGCGACGCGTAGACCCATCGGGGCTCGGAGACGGCGTGTGGACCGATCGGGGCTTAGGAGAAGACGCGTGGACCGATCGGGTATTAGGGGACGACGCGTGGACCGATCGGTGCTCGAAGACGGCGCGTGGATGGACCGTGGCTTAGAATGCGGCATGCGGACCGATCGGGGCTCGGAGACGGCGCGTTAACCGGTCGGGGCTTAGGAGACGATGCGTGGACCGATCGGGCCTCGTAGACGGCGCGTGGAACGATCGGAGCAAAGGAGACGGCGCGTGAACCGATCGGCGCTCGGAGACGGCACGTGGATCGATCGGGGCTTAGGAGACGGCGCGTGGACCGATCGGAGCTCGGAGACGGCGCGTGCAACGATCGGGGCTCGGAGACGCCGCGTGGAACGATCGGGGCTCAGGAGACGGCGCTTGAACTTATCGGCGCTCGGAGACGGCGCGTGGACCGATCGGGGCTCAGGAAGCGGCGCCTGGACCGATCGTGGATCGGAGACGGCGCGTGGAGGCATCGGGGCTATGAAGACGACGCATGGACCGATCGGGGCTCAGGAAACGGCGTGTGGACCGATCGGAGCTCGGAGACGACGCGTGGACCGATCGGGGCTCAGGAGACGGCGCGAGGAGCGATCGGGCTCAGGAGAAGACGCGTCAATTGATCGTGGCTCAGGAGACGACGCGTCGACGGATCGAGGCTTAGGAGACGACGCGTGGACCGATCGGTGCTTAGGAGACGACGCGTGGACCGATCGGGGCTCAGGAGACGGCGCGTGGACCGACCGGGGCTCAGGAGGCGACGCGTAGACCCATCGGGGCTCGGAGACGGCGTGTGGATCGATCGGGGATTAGGAGACGACGCGTGGACCGATCGGGGTTTAGGAGAGGACGCGTCGACCGATCGGGGCACAGGAGACGGCGCGTGGACCGATCGGGGCTTAGGAGACGACGCGTGGACCGACCGGGGCTCGGAGACGGCACGTGGACCGATCGGGGCTTAGGAGACTCACGTTGATCGATTGGGGCTCCGGAGGCGGCGCGTGGACCGATCGGAGATCAGGAGTTGACGCGTGGACCGATCGGGGTTGTGGAAGCGGCGCACGGACCGATCGTGGCTCGGAGACGGCGCGTGGAGGCATCGGGGCTTTGAAGACGACGCGTGGACCGATCGGGGCTCAGGAAACGGCGTGTGGCGCGATCGGGGCTCAGGAGACGACGCGTGGATCGATCGGGGCTCAGGAGACCACGCGTCGAAGAATCGGGGCTCAGGAGACGGCGCGCGGACCGACTGGGGCTCAGGAGACTCGCGTGGATCGTTCGGGGCTCCGGACGTGCCGCGTGGACCGATTGAGATCAGGAGACGGTGCGTGAACCGTTCGGGGCTCGGAGACGGCGCGTGGACCGATCGGGGCTCAGGAGACGGCGCGTGGACCGATCGCGGCTCGGAGACGGCGCGTGGAACGATCGGGGCTCAGGAGACGACGCGTGGACCGATCGGGCGTAGGAGACGACGCGTGTGCCTATCGGGGCTCACGACAAAGCGTGTGGACCGATTGGGGCTCAGGAGACGCCGCGTGGAACGATCGGGGCTCGGAGACGGCGCGTGGAACAATCGGGGCTCAGGAGACGGCGCGTGGGCCGATTGGGGCTCGGATACGGCGCGTGAACCGACCGGGGCTCAGGAGGCCGCGCGTGGACCGATCGCGGCTCGGCGACGGCGCGTGGACCGATCGGGGCTCAGGAGGCCGCGCGTGGACTGATCATGGCTCGGCGACGGCGCGTGGACCGATCGGGGCTCGGAGACGACGCGTAGACCGATCGGTGCTCGGAGACAGCGCGTGGACCGACTGGGGCTCGGAGACAGCGCGTGGACCGATCGTGGCTTAGGAGAAGGCGCGTTGAATGATCGCGGCTCAGGAGACGGCGCGTGGACCGATCGTGGCTCGGAGACGGCGCGTGGACCGATCGGGGCTCAGGAGACGGCGCGAGGAGCGATCGGGCTCAGGAGAAGACGCGTCAATTGATCGTGGCTCAGGAGACGACGCGTCGACGGATCGAGGCTTAGGAGACGACGCGTGGACCGATCGGTGCTTAGGAGACGACGCGTGGACCGATCGGGGCTCAGGAGACGGCGCGTGGACCGACCGGGGCTCAGGAGGCGACGCGTAGACCCATCGGGGCTCGGAGACGGCGTGTGGACCGATCGGGGATTAGGAGACGACGCGTGGACCGATCGGGGTTTAGGAGAGGACGCGTCGACCGATCGGGGCACAGGAGACGGCGCGTGGAACGATCGGGGCTCGGAGACGGCGCGTGGAACAATCGGGGCTTAGGAGACTCACGTTGATCGATTGGGGCTCCGGAGGCGGCGCGTGGACCGATCGGAGATCAGGAGTTGACGCGTGGACCGATCGGGGTTGTGGAAGCGGCGCACGGACCGATCGTGGCTCGGAGACGGCGCGTGGAGGCATCGGGGCTTTGAAGACGACGCGTGGACCGATCGGGGCTCAGGAAACGGCGTGTGGCGCGATCGGGGCTCAGGAGACGACGCGTGGATCGATCGGGGCTCAGGAGACCACGCGTCGAAGAATCGGGGCTCAGGAGACGGCGCGCGGACCGACTGGGGCTCAGGAGACTCGCGTGGATCGTTCGGGGCTCCGGACGTGCCGCGTGGACCGATTGAGATCAGGAGACGGTGCGTGAACCGTTCGGGGCTCGGAGACGGCGCGTGGACCGATCGGGGCTCAGGAGACGGCGCGTGGACCGATCGCGGCTCGGAGACGGCGCGTGGAACGATCGGGGCTCAGGAGACGACGCGTGGACCGATCGGGCGTAGGAGACGACGCGTGTGCCTATCGGGGCTCACGACACAGCGTGTGGACCGATTGGGGCTCAGGAGACGCCGCGTGGAACGATCGGGGCTCGGAGACGGCGCGTGGAACAATCGGGGCTCAGGAGACGGCGCGTGGGCCGATTGGGGCTCGGATACGGCGCGTGAACCGACCGGGGCTCAGGAGGCCGCGCGTGGACCGATCGCGGCTCGGCGACGGCGCGTGGACCGATCGGGGCTCAGGAGGCCGCGCGTGGACTGATCATGGCTCGGCGACGGCGCGTGGACCGATCGGGGCTCGGAGACGACGCGTAGACCGATCGGTGCTCGGAGACAGCGCGTGGACCGACTGGGGCTCGGAGACAGCGCGTGGACCGATCGTGGCTTAGGAGAAGGCGCGTTGAATGATCGCGGCTCAGGAGACGGCGCGTGGACCGATCGTGGCTCGGAGACGGCGCGTGGAGGCATCGGGGTTAAGAAGACGACGCATCGACCGAGCGGGGTTGAGGAGACGGCGCGAGGAGCGATCGGGGCTCTGGAGAAGACGCGTCAATTGATCGGGGCTCAGGACACGACGCGGCGACGGATCGGGGCTTGGAGACGGCGCGTGGACCGATCGGGGCTTAGGAGACGACGCGTGGACCGATCGGGGCTCAGGAGACGGCGCGTGGACCGATCGGGACTCAGGAGACGGCGCGTGGATCGATTGGGGCGTGGATACGGCGCGTGGCGCGACCGGGGCTCAGCAGGCCGCGCGTGGAGCGATCATGGCTCGGCGACGGCGCATGGACCGATCGGGGCTCGAAGACGACGCGTGGAGCGATAGGGGCTCAGGAGACGGCGCGTGGACCGGTCGGGGCTTAGGAGACTCGCGTGGGCCGATTGGGACTCAGGCGGTTGCGCGTGGATCAATTGGGGTTCGGCGACGGCGCATGGACCGATCGCGGCGCGGAGACGGCGCGTTAACCGATCGGGGCATAGGAGACGATGCGTGGACCGATCGGGGCTCGGAAACGGCGAGTGGACCCATCGGGGCTCGGAGACGACGCGTGTACGGATCGGGGCTTGATGACGGCGGCTTTACCGATCGCGGCTCGGAGACGGCCCGTGGACAGATCGGGGCTTAGGAGAGGGCGCGTGGACCGATCGGGGCTCAGGAGACGCCGCGTGAACCGATCGGGGCTCGGAGACGGCGCGTGGAACGATCGTGGCTTGGAGACGGCGCGTGGAGGCATCGGGGCTAAGAAGACGACGCATGGACCGATCGGGGCTCAGGAAACGGCGTGTGGACCCATCGGAGCTCGGAGACGACGCGTGGACCGATCGGGGCTCAGGAGACGGCGCTAGGAGCGATCGGGCTCAGGAGAAGACGCGTCAATTGATCGTGGCTCAGGAGACGACGCGTCGACGGATCGAGGCTTAGGAGACGACGCGTGGAACGATCGGAGCAAAGGAGACGGCGCGTGAACCGATCGGCGCTCGGAGACGGCACGTGGATCGATCAGGGCTTAGGAGACGGCGCGTGGACCGATCGGAGCTCGGAGACGGCGCGTGGAACGATCGGGGCTCGGAGACGCCGCGTGGAACGATCGGGGCTCAGGAGACGGCGCTTGAACTTATCGGCGCTCGGAGACGGCGCGTGGACCGATCGGGGCTCAGGAAGCGGCGCCTGGACCGATCGTGGCTCGGAGACGGCGCGTGGAGGCATCGGGGCTAAGAAGACGACGCATGGACCGATCGGGGCTCAGGAAACGGCGTGTGGACCGATCGGAGCTCGGAGACGACGCGTGGACCGATCGGGGCTCAGGAGACGGCGCGAGGAGCGATCGGGCTCAGGAGAAGACGCGTCAATTGATCGTGGCTCAGGAGACGACGCGTCGACGGATCGAGGTTTAGGAGACGACGCGTGGACCGATCGGTGCTTACGAGACGACGCGTGGACCGATCGGGGCTCAGGAGACGGCGCGTGGACCGACCGGGGCTCAGGAGGCGACGCGTAGACCCATCGGGGCTCGGAGACGGCACGTGGACCGATCAGGGCTTAGGAGACGACGCGTGGACCGATCGGGGCTCAGGAGACGGCGCGTGGACCGATCGGCGCTCGGAGACGGCGCGTGGACCGACCGTAGCTTAGAATGCGCCACGTGGACCGATCGGGGCTCGGATACGGCGTGTAGACGTATCGGGGCTTAGGAGACGATGCGTGAACCGATCGGGTCTCAGGAGACGCCGCGTGGACCGATCGGGGCTCGGAGACAGCGCGTGGAACGATCGGGGCTCAGGAGACAGCGCGTGGACCGATCTGGGCTCAGCGACTGCGCGTGGACGTATGGGGGCTCAGGAGACGGCGCGTGGACCGATCGGGGCTCGGGGACGGCGCGTTAACCGATTGGGGCTTAGGAGAGCATGCGTGGACTGATCGGGGCTCGAAGACGGCGCGTGGACCGATGGGGTCTCAGGAGGCCGCGCGTGGACAGATCATGACTCGGCGACGGCGCGTGGACCGATCGGGGCTCGGAGACGACACGTGGACCGATCGGGGCTCGGAGACAGCGCGTGGACCGACTGGGGCTCAGGCGGTTTCGCGTGGACCAATTGGGGTTCGGCGACGGCGCGTGGACCGATCGACGCTCGGGGACGACGCGTGTACGGATCGGGGATTCGGGGACGGCGCTTCGAATGATCGGGGCTCAGGTGACGGGGCGTGAACCGATCGGCGCTCGGAGACGGCGCGTGGACCGATCGGGGCTTTGGAGAAGGCGCTTGGACCGATCGGGCCTTAGGAGACGGCGCGTGGCCCGATCAGAGCTCGGAGACGGCGCGTGGAACGATCGGGGCTCAGGCGACGGCGCGTGGACCGATCGGGGCGTAGGAGACGGCGCGTCGACCGACCGGAGATCGGGAGATGACGCGTGGACCGATCGGGGCTCTGGAAGCGGCGCACGGACCGATCGTGGCTCGGAGATGACGCGTGTACGAATCGGGGATTCGGGGACGACGCGTGGAACGATCCGGGCTGAGGAGACGGCGCGTGGACCGATCGGGGCTCGGAGACGGCGCGTGGACCGACCGGGGCTTAGGAGAAGGCGCTTGGACCGATCGGGGCTTAGGAGACGGCGCGTGGGCCGATCGGAGCTCGGCGATGGCGCGTGGACCGATCAGGGCTCGGAGACGACGCGTGGACCGATCGGAGCTCGGACACGGCCCGTGGACGGATCGGGGCTTAGGAGACGGCGCATGGACTAATTGGGGCTCAGGAGACGACGCGTGGACCGATCGGGGCTCGGAAACGACGCGTTAACCGAGCGGGGCTTAGGAGACTACGCGTGGACCGATCGGGGCTCAGGAGACGGCGCGTAAAGTTATCGGCGCTCGGAGACGGCGCGTGGACCGATCGGGGCTTAGGAGACGACGCGTGGACCTATCTGGGCTTAGAAGACGACGCGTGGACCGATCCGGGCTCACGAGACAGCGTGTGGACCGATTTGGCCTCAGGAGACGGCGCGTGGATCGATCGGGCCTCGGAGACGGCGCGTCGAACGATCGGGGCTCGGCGACTGCGTGTGGACGTATCGGGGTTCAGGAGACGGCGCGTGGACCGATCGGGGCTCGGAGACGGCACGTGGACCGATCAGGGCTTTGGAGACGACGCGTGGACCGATCAGGGCTCAGGAGACGGCGCGTGGACCGATCAGTGCTCGGAGACGGCGCGTTGGACGATCGGGGCTCAGGAGACGGCGCGTGGACGGATCGGCGCTCAGGAGACGGCGCGTGGGCCGATCGGGGCTCAGGAGATGGCGGGCGGACCGACCGGGGCTCAGGAGACTCGCGTGGATCGATCGGAGCTCCGGAGGCGCCGCGTGGACCGATCGGGGCTCAGGAGACGGCGCGTGGACCGACTGGGGCTCAGGCGGTTGCGCGTGGACCAATTGGGGTTCGGCGACGGCGCGTGGACCGATCCGGGCTCAGGAGCCAGCGCGTGGACCGATCGGAGATCAGGAGACGACGCGTGGATTGATAGTGCTCTGGAAGCGGCGCACGGACCGATCGTGGCTCGGAGACGGCGCGTGGAGGCATCTGGGCTTTGAAGACGACGCGTGGACCGAACGGTGCTCAGAAAACGGCGCGTGGAGCGATCGGGGCTCAGGAGACGACGCGTGGACCGATCGGGGCTCGGAGACATCGCGTGGAATGATCGGGGCTCAAAAGACGGCGCGTGAACCGATCGGCGCTCGGAGACGGCGCGTGGACCGATCGGGGCTTAGGAGACGGCGCATGGACCGATCGGAGATCTGGAGAGGACAGCTGGAATGATAGGGCTCTGGAAGCGGCGCACGGACCGATCGTGGCTCGGAGACGGCGCGTGGAGGCATCGGGGCTTTGAAGACGACGCGTGGACCGAACGGTGCTCAGAAAACGGCGCGTGGAGCGATCGGGGCTCAGGAAATTACGCGTCGATGGATCGGGGCTTAGGAGACGATGCGTGGACCGATCGGGGCTCGGCGACTGCGCGTGGACGTATTGGGGCTCAGGAGACGGCGCGTGGAACGATCGGAGCACAGGAGACGGCGCGTGAAGCGATCGGCGCTCGGAGACGGCGCGTAGATCAATCGGGGCTTAGGAGACGGCACGTGGACCGATCGGGGTTCTGGAGTCGGCGCCTGGACCGATCGGGGCTTAGGAGGCGGCGTGTGGAGCGATCGGGGCTCAGGAGACGGCGCGTGCACCGATCGGCGCTCGGAGACGGCGCGTGGAGCGATCGGGGCTGAGGAGACGACGCGTGGATCGATCGGGGCTCAGGAGACGACGCGTCGACCGATCGGGGCTGAGGAGACGACGCGTGGACCGATCGGGGCTTAGGACAAAACGCGTGGACCGATCGGGGCTCAGGAAGCGGCGCCTGCACCGATCGTGGTTGGGAGACGGCGCAAGGAGGCATCTGGGCTTCGAAGACGACGCGTGGACCGATCGGGGCTCAGGAAACGGCGCGTGGACCGACCGCGGCTCAGGAGGCCACGCCTGGACCGATCGGGGCTCGGCGACGGCGCGTGGACCGATCGAGTCTCGGAGACGACGCGTCGACCGATCGGGACTCAGATGACGGCGCGCGGACCGACCGGGGCTCAGGAGACTCGCGTGGATCGATCGGGGCTCCGGAGACGCCGCGTGGAGCGATGGGGATCAGGAGACGGTGCGCGGACCGATCGGGGCTCGGAGACGGCGCGTGGACGGACCGCGGCTCAGAATGCGGTACGCGGACCGATCGGGGATCGGACACGGCGTGTGGACCGATCCAGGCTCGGAGACGACGCGTTTACGGATCGGGGATCCGGAGACGACGCGTGGAACGATCCGGTTTCAGGAGACGAAGCGTGGACCGATCGGGGCTCGGAGACGGCGTGTGGAACAATCGGGGCTCACGTGACGGCGCGTGAACCGATCGGCGCTCGGAGACAGCGCGTGGATCAATCGGGGATCGGGGACGGCGCGTGGAACGATCGCGGCTCGGAGTCGACGCGTTAGCCGATCGGGGCTTAGGAGACGATACGTGGACCGATCGGGGCTCGGAGACGGCGCGTGGACCGACGGGGGTTTAGGAGAAGGCGCTTGGACCGAACGGGGCTTAGGAGACTCGCGTGGATCGATCGGGGCTCCGGAGGCGCCGCGTGGACCGATTGGGATCAGGAGACGGTGCGTGAACCGTTCGGGGCTCGGAGACGGCGCGTGGACCGATCGGGGCTCAGGAGACGGCGCGTGGACCGATCGCGGCTCGGAGACGGCGCGTGGAACGATCGGGGCTCAGGAGACGAAGCGTGGACCGATCGGGCGTAGGAGACGGCGCGTGGAACAATCGGGGCTCAGGAGACGGCGCGTGGACCGATTGGGGCTCGGATACGGCGCGTGAACCGACCGGGGCTCAGGAGGCCGCGCGTGGACCGATCGCGGCTCGGCGACGGCGCGTGGACCGATCGGGGCTCAGGAGGCCGCGCGTGGACTGATCATGGCTCGGTGACGGCGCGTGGACCGATCGGGGCTCGGAGACGACGCGTGGACCGATCGTGGCTCGGAGACGGCGCGTGGAGGCACCAGGGCTTTGAAGACGATGCGTGGACCGAACGGTGCTCAGAAAACGGCGCCTGGAGCGATCGGGGCTCAGGAGATGGCGCGCGGACGGACCGGGGCTCAGAAGCCTCGCGTAGATCGATCGGGGCTCCGGAGGCGCCGCGTGGACCGATGGGGATCAGGACACGGTGCGTGGACCAATTGGCGTTCGGCGACAGCGCGTGGACCGATCGGGGCTCGGAGATGGCGCGTTAACCGATCGGGGCTTAGGATACGATGCGAGGAGGCATCTGGGTTTACAAGAAGACGCGTGGATCGATCGGGGCTCGGAGACGGCGCGTGAACCGACAGGGGCTCAGGAGACGACGCGTGGACCGATCGGGGCTCGGAGACGGCACGTTAACCGATCGGGGCTTAGGAGACGATGCGTGGACCGATCGGGCTCGGAGCCGGCGCGTGAACCGATCGGGGCTCAGGAGGCTGCGCGTGGACCGATCGAGGCTCGGCGTCGGCGCGTGGACCGATCGGGGCTCGGCGACGGCGCGTGGACCGATCGGGGTTCGGAGACGACGCGTGTACAGATCAGGGCTTGGTGACGGCGCGTTTACCGATAGCAGCTCGGAGACGGCCCGTGGACGGATCGCGGCTTAGGAGACGGCGCGTGGACCGATCGGGGCTCAGGAGACGGTGCGTGGACCGGTCGGGGCTTAGGAGACGACGCGTGGACCGATCGAGGCTCGGAGACGACGCGTGTGCGGATCGGGGATTCGAGGACGACGGGTGGACCGATCCGGGCTCAGGAGACGACGCGTCGTCCGATCGGGGCTCAGGATGCGGTGCGTGGACCCATCGGGGCTCGGAGACGGCACGTGGACCGATCAGGGCTTAGGACACGACGCGTTGACCGATCGGGACTCAGGAGGCGGCGCGTGGACCGATCGGGGATCAGGAACCGGTCCGTGGAGCGATCGGGGCTTAGGAGACGGCACGTGGACTGATCGGGGCTCAGATGTCGGTGCGCGGACCGACCGGGGCTCAGGAGACTCGCGTGGATCGATGGGGGCTCCGGAGACGCCGCGTGGAGCGATGGGGATCAGGAGACGGTGCGCGGACCGATCGGGGCTCGGAGACGGCGCGTGGACCGATCGGAGCTTAGGAGACGACGCGTGGACCGATGGGGGCTCGGAGACGGCGCGTGTACCTATCGGAGCTCACGAGACAGCGTGTGGACCGATTGGGGCTCAGGAGACGGCGCGTGGACCGATCGGGGCTCAGGAGACGGCGCGTGGACCGATCGGGGCTCGGAGACGGCGCGTGGAACGATCGGAGCTCAGGAGACGGGGCGTGAAATGATCGGCGCTCTGAGACGGCGCGTGGACCGTTCGGTGCTCGGAGACGACGCGTGGACCGATCGGGGCTGAGGAGACGGCGCGTGGACCGATCGGGGCTCAGGAGACGGCGCGTGAAATGATCGGCGCTCGGAGATGGTGCGTGGACCGATTGGGGCTTAAGAGACGACGGGTGGACCGATCGGGGCTTAGGAGACGGCACGTGAATCGATCGGGGCACAGGAGACGGCGCGTGAGCCGGTCGGGGCTTAGGAGACGACGCCTGGACCGATCGAGGTTTAGGGGGCGGCGTGTGGAACGATCGGGGCTCAGGAGACGGCGCGTGGACTGATCGGAGCTCGGGAAGCGGCGCCTGAACCGATCTGGCTCGGAGACGGCGCGTGGAGGCATCGGGGCTTAGAAGACGACGTATGGACCGTTCGGGGCTCAGGAAACGGCGCGTGGACCGATTGGAGCTCGGACACAACGCGTGGACGGACTGGGGCTCAGGCGGTTGCGCGTGGACCAATTGGGGTTCGGCGACGGCGCGTGGACCGATCGCGGCTCGGAGACGGCGCGTTAACCGATCGGGGCTTAGGAGACGATGCGTGAACCGATCGGGGCTCAGAGACGGCGCGTGGACCGACCGGGGCTCGGAGACGGCGCGTGGAACGATCGGGGCTCAGGAGACGGCGCGTGAACCGATCGGCGTTCGGAGACGGCGCGTGGACCGATCGGGGCTTAGGAGACTACGCGTTGACCGATCGGGGTTCAGGTGACGGCGCGCGGACCGACCGGGGCTCAGGAGACGGCGCGTAAAATGATCGGCGCCCGGAGTTGGCGCGTGGACCGATTGGGGCTTAAGAGACGACGGGTGGACCGATCGGGGCTTAGGAGACGGCGCGTGAAGTTATCAGCGCTCAGAGACGGCACGTGGACCGATCGGGGCTTAGGATACGGCGCGTGGACCGATCGGGGCTCAGGAAGCGGCGCCTGGACCGATGGGGGCTCGGAAACGACGCGTTAGCCGAGCGGGGCCTAGGAGACGACGCGTGGAGGCATCCGGGCTAAGAAGACGACGCATGGACCGAGCGGGGTTCAGGAGACGGCGCGAGGAGCGATCGGGGCTCAGGAGAACACACGTCAATTGATCGGGGCTCAGGAGACGACGCGTCGACGAATCGGGGCTTAGGAGACGACGCGTGGACGGATCGGGGCTGAGGAGACGGCGCGTCGACCGACCGGAGCTCCGGAGATTCGCGTGGATCGATCGGGGCTCCGGAGGCGGCGCGTGGAGGCATCGGGGCTTTGAAGACGACGCGTGGACCAAACGGTGCTCAGAAAACGGTGCGTGGAGCGATCGGGGCTCAGGTGACGGCGCGTGAACCGATCCGCGCTCGGAGACGGCGCCTGGACCGATCGGGGCTTAGGAGACGACGCGTGGACCGATCGGGGCTCAGGAGACGGCGCGTGGAACGATCGGGGCTCAGGAGACGGCGCGTAAAGTTATCGGCGCTCGGAGACGGCGCGTGGACCGATCGGGGCTTAGGAGACGACGCGTGGACCGATCGGGGCTTAGAAGACGACGCGTGGACCGATCGGGGCTCAGGAGACGGCGCGTGGACCGGCCGGCGCTCAGGAGGCGACGCGTGGTCCCATCGGGGCTCGGAGACGGCGTGTGGACCGATCGGGGCTTAGGAGACGATACGTGGACCGATCGGGTCTTAGGAGACGACGCGTGGACCGATCGGGGCTCGGAGACGGCGCGTGGACCGATGGGGTCTCAGGAGGCCGCGCGTGGACAGATCATGACTCGGCGACGGCGCGTGGACCGATCGGGGCTCGGAGACGACGCGTGGACCGATCGGGGCTCGGAGACAGCGCGTGGACCAACTGGGGCTCAGGCGGTTTCGCGTGGACCAATTGGGGTTCGGCGACGGCGCGTGGACCGATCGAGGCTCGGTGACGACGCGTGTACGGATCGGGGATTCGGGGACGACGCGTGGAACGATCCGGGCTCAGGAGACGGTGCGTTGACCGATCGGGGCTCGGAGACGGCGCGTGGACCGATCGGGGCTTAGGAGAAGGCGCTTGGGCCGATCGGGGCTTAGGAGACGGCGCGTGGGCCGATCGGAGCTCGGAGACGGCGCGTGGAACGATCGGGGCTCAGGTGACGGCGCGCGGACCGACCGGGGCTCAGGAGACGGCGCGTGAAATGATCGGCGCTCGGAGAGGGCGCATGGACCGATTGGGACTTAAGATACGACGGGTGAACCGATCGGGGCTTAGGAGACGGCACGTGAATCGATCGGGGCTCAGGAGAAGGGGTGTGGACCGATCGGGGCTCAGGAGAAGGGGTGTGGACCGACCGGGGCTCAGGAGGCGACTCGTGGACCTATCGGGGCTCGGAGACGACGTGTGGACGGATTGGGGTGTAGGCGACGACGCGTCGATCGATCGGAGCTCGGAGACGGCGCGTGGAACGATCGGGGCTCAGAAGACGACGCGTCGACCGATCGGGGCTCAGGTGACAGCGCGGACCGACCAGGGCTCAGGAGACGGCGCGTGAAATGATCGGCGCTCGGAGAGGGCGCGTGGACCGATCAGGGGTTAGGACACGACGCACTGACCGATCGGGACTCAGGAGGCGGCGCGTGGACCGATCGGGGATCAGGAAACGTTCCGTGGAGCGATCGGGGGTCCGGAGACGACACGTGGACTGATCGGGGCTCGGGAAGCGGCGCCTGAACCGGTCGTGGCTCGGAGACGGCGCGTGGAGGCATCGGGGCTTAGAAGACGACGCATGGACCGATCAGGTCTCAGGAAACCGCGCGTGGACCGACTGGAGCTCGGAGACGACGCGTGGATCGACTGGGGGGCAGGCGGTTGCGCGTGGACCAATTGGGGTTCGGCGACGGCGCGTGGACCGATCGCGGCTCGGAGACGGCGCATTAACCGATCGGGGCTTAGGAGACGGCACGTGATTCGATCGGTGCACAGGAGACGGCGTGTGAACCGGTCGGGGCTTAGGAGACGACGCGTCGGCCGATCGGGGCTCAGGACAAGGGGTGTGGACCGTTCGGAGCTCAGGAGACGGCGCGTGGACCGATCGGGGTTCGCCGATGGCGCGTGGACCGATCGGGGCTCGGAGACGACGCGTGTACCTATCGGGGCTCACGAGACAGCGTGTGGACCGATTGGGGCTCAGGAGACGGCGCGTGGACCGATCGGGGCTCGGAGACGGCGCGTGGAACGATCGGAAGTCAGGTGACGGGGCGTGAAATGATCGGCGCTCTGAGACGGCGCGTCGACCGATCGGTGCTCGGAGACGGCGGGTGGACGGACCGCGGCTCAGAATGCGGTACGCGGACCGATCGGGGATCGGACACGGCGTGTGGACCGATCGAGGCTCGGAGACGACGCGTTTAAGGATCGGGAATCAGGAGACGACGCGTGGAACGATCCGGGCTCAGGAGACGAAACGTGGACCGATCGGGGCTCGGAGACGCCGTGTGGAACGATCGGGGCTCGGGTGACGGCGCGTGAACCGATCGGCGCTCGGAGACGGCACGTGGACCGATCGGGGCTCGGAGACGGCGCGTGGAACGATCGGCGCTCAGGAGATGGCGCGTCAACCGATCGGCGCTCGGAGACGGCGCGTGGACCGATCGGGGCTTAGGAGACGGCGCGTGGACCGATCGGAGATCAGGAGATTACGCGTGGACCGATCGGGGTTGTGGAAGCGGCGCACGGACCGATCGTGGCTCGGAGACGGCGCGTGGAGGCATCGGGGCTTTGAAGACGACGCGTGGACCGATCGGGGCTCAGGAAACGGCGTGTGGTACGATCGGGGCTCAGGAGACGACGCGTGGATCGATCGGGGCTCAGGAGACGACGCGTCGAACAATCGGGGCTCAGGAGACGGCGCGCGAACCGACTGGGGCTCAGGAGAATCGCGTGGATCGATCGGGGCTCCAGAGGCGCCGCGTGGACCGATTGGGACCAGGAGACGGTGCGTGAACCGTTCGGGGCTCGGAGACGGCGCGTGGACCGATCGGGGCTCGGAGACGACGCGTAGACCGATCGGTGCTCGGAGACAGCGTGTGGACCGACTGGGGCTCGGAGACGGTGCGTGGACCGATCGTGGTTTAGGAGAAGGCGCGTGGAATGATCGGGGTTCAGGAGACGGCGCGAGGAGCGATCGGGGCTCAGGAGAAGACGCGTCAATTGATCGGGGCTCAGGACACGACGCGGCGACGGATCGGGGCTTGGAGACGGCGCGTGGACCGATTGGGGCTTAGGAGTCGACGCGTGGACCGATCGGGCCTCAGGAGACGGCGCGTGGACCGATCGGGACTCAGGAGACGGCGCGTGGATCGATTGGGGCGTGGATACGGCGCGTGACGCGACCGGGGTTCAGGAGGCCGCGCGTGGAGCGATCATGGCTCGGCGACGGCGCGTGGACCGATCGGGGCTCGGAGACGGCGCGTGAATCGACCGGGGCTCAGGATACGGCGCGTGGACCGATCGGGGCTCGGAGACGGCACGTTAACCGATCGGGGCTTAGGAGACGATGCGTGGACCGATCGGGCTCGGAGCCGGCGTGTGAACCGATCGGCGCTCAGGAGGCTGCGCGTGGACCGATCGAGGCTCGGCGACGGCGCGTGGACCGATCGGGGCTCGGAGACGACGCGTGTACAGATCAGGGCTTGGTGACGGCGCGTTTACCGATAGCAGCTCGGAGACGGCCCGTGGACGGATCGCGGCTTAGGAGACGGCGCGTGGACCGATCGGGGCTCAGGAGAGGGTGCGTGGACCGATCGAGGCTCGGCGACAGCGCGTGGACCGATCGGGGCTCGGAGACGACGCGTGTACAGATCAGGGCTTGGTGACGGCGCGTTTACCGATAGCAGCTCGGAGACGGCCCGTGGACGGATCGCAGCTTAGGAGACGGCGCGTGGACCGATCGGGGCTCGGAGACAGCGCGTGGACCGACTGGGACTAAGGCGGTTGCGCGTGGACCAATTGGGGTTCGGCGACGGCGCGTGGACCGCTCGGCGCTCGGAGACGGCGCGTTAACCGATCGGGGCTTAGGAGACGATGCGTGAACCGATCGGGGCTCGAAGACGGGGCGTGGACCGATCGGGGCTCAGGAGACGGCGCGTGGACCGATCATAGCTCGGCGACGGCGCGTGGACCGATCGGGGCTCGGAGCGGCGCGTAGAACGATCGGGGCACAGGAGGCTGCGCGTGGATCGATTGGGGCTCAGGAGACGGCGCGTGGAACGCTCGGGGCTCGAAGATGGCGCGTGGAAGGATCAGGGCTCAGGAGACGTCACCTGAAATGATCGCCGCTCGGAGACGGCGCGTGGACCGATCGGGGCTCCGAGACGGCGCGTGGACCGACCGGGGCTCAGGAGACCGCGCGTGACCCGATCGAGGCTCGGCGACTGCGCGTGGAGCGATCGGGGCTCAGGAGACGGCGCGTGAATCAATCGGGGCTCCGAGACGGCGCGTGGACCGATCGGGGATGAGGAGAAGGCGCGTGGACCGATCGGGGCTTAGGAGACGGCGCGTAGAAGGATCGGGGCTCGGAGACGGCGCGTGGAACGATCGGGGCTCAGGTGACGGCGCGTGAACCGATCGGCGCTCGGAGACGGCGCGTTGACCGATCGGGGCTTAGCAGAAGGCGCTTGGACCGATCGGGGCTTAGCAGAAGGCGCTTGGACCGATCGGGGCTTAGGAGTCGACGCGTCGACCGATCGGAGCTCAGGAGGAGGTGCGTGGATCGATGGGGGCTCGGAGACAGCCCGTCGACCAACTGGGGCTCAGGAGACGACGCGTCGACCGATCGGGGCTTAGGAGACGACGCGTCGAACGATCGGGGCTTAGGAGACGACGCGTGGACCGATCGGGGCTCGGCGACTGCGCGTGGACGCATCGAGGCTCAGGAGACGGCGCGTCGACCGATCGGGGCTCAGAAGACGGCGCGTGGATCGATCGGGGCTCGGAGACGCCGCGTGGAACGATCGGGGCTCAGGAGACGGCGCTTGAACTTATCGGCGCTCAGAGACGGCCCGTGTACCGATCGGGGTTTAGGATACGGCGCGTGGACCGATCGGGGCTCAGGAAACGGCGTACGGACCGATCGGAGCTCGGACACGACGCGTGGACCGATCGGGGCTCAGGAGGCCGCGCGTGGACCGATCGGGGCTCAGGAAACGGCGCGTGGACCGATTGGGGCTCGTATACGGCGCGTGAACCAATCGGGCCTCAGGAGGCCGCACGTGGACCGATCGCGGCTCGGCGACGGCGCGTGGACCGATCGGGGCTCAGGAGGCCGCGCGTGGACCGATCATAGCTCGGCGACGGCGCGTGGAACGATTGGGGCTCGGAGCGGCGCGTAGAACGATCGCGGCTCGGCGACGGCGCGTGGACCGATCGGGGCTCAGGAGGCAGCGCGTGGATCGATTGGGGCTCAGGAGACGGCGCGTGGACCGCTCGGGGCTCGAAGACGGCGCGTGGAACGATCAGAGCTCAGGAGACGTCACGTGAAATGATCGGCGCTCGGAGACGGCGCGTGGACCGATCGGGGCTCAGGAGACGGCGCGTGGACCGATCGGGGCTCAGGAGCCGGCGCGTGGACCTATTGGGGCTCGGATACGGCGCGTGAACCAACCGGGACTCAGAAGCCCGCGCGTGGACCGATCCCGGCTCGGCGACGGCGTGTGGACCGATGGGGCTCAGGAGCCGCGCGTGGACCGATCATGGCTCGGTGACGGCGCGTGGACCGATCGGGGCTTAGGTGACGATGCGTGGACCGATTGGGCTCAGGAAGCAGCGCCTGGACCGATCGTGGCTCGGAGACGGCGCGAGGAGGCATCTGGGCTTCGAAGACGACGCGTGGATCGATCGGAGCTCGGAGACGGCGCGTGAACCGACCGGGGCTCAGGAGGCCGCGCGTGGACCGATCATGGCTCGGTGACGGCGCGTGGACCGATCGGGGCTTAGGTGACGATGCGTGGACCGATCGGGGCTCACGAGCCGGCGCGTCGACCGATCGGGGCTCAGGAGACGGCGCGTGGACGGATCGTTCTCAGGAGACGGCGCGTGAACCGATCGGCGCTCGGAGACGGGGCCTGGACCGATCGGGACTTAGGAGACAGCGCGTGGATGGATCGGGGCTTAGGGAACGACGCGTGGATCGATCGGGGCTCAGGAGACGGCGCGTGGACCGATCGGGGCTCGAAGACGGCGCGTGGACCGATCGGGTCTCAGGAGGCCGCGCGTGGACAGATCATGACTCGGCGATGGCGCGTGGACCGATCGGGGCTCGGAGACTACGCGTGGACCGATCAGGGCTCGGAGACAGCGCGTGGACCGACTGGGGCTCAGGCGGTTGCGCGTGGACCAGTTGGGGTTCGGCGACGGCGCGTGGACCGATCGGGGCTCGGAGACGGCGCGTTAACCGATGGGGCTTAGGAGACCATGCGTGACCCGACCGGGGCTCGAAGACGGCGCGTGGACCGATCGGGGCTCGGAGACGACGCGTGGACCGATCGGGGCTCGGAGACAGCGCGTGGACCGACTGGGGCTCAGGCGGTTTCGCGTGGACCAATTGGGGTTCGGCGACGGCGCGTGGACCGATCGGGGCTCAGGAGGCCGCGCGTGGACCGATCGGGGCTCAGGAAACGGCGCGTGGACCGATTGGGGCTCGTATACGGCGCGTGAACCAATCGGGCCTCAGGAGGCCGCACGTGGACCGATCGCGGCTCGGCGACGGCGCGTGGACCGATCGGGGCTCAGGAGGCCGCGCGTGGACCGATCATAGCTCGGCGACGGCGCGTGGAACGATCGGGGCTCGGAGCGGCGCGTAGAACGATCGCGGCTCGGCGACGGCGCGTGGACCGATCGGGGCTCGGAGACGACGCGTGGACCGATCGGGGCTCGGAGACAGCGCGTGGACCGACTGGGGCTCAGGCGGTTTCGCGTGGACCAATTGGGGTTCGGCGACGGCGCGTGGACCGATCGGGGCTCAGGAGGCCGCGCGTGGACCGATCGGGGCTCAGGAAACGGCGCGTGGACCGATTGGGGCTCGTATACGGCGCGTGAACCAATCGGGCCTCAGGAGGCCGCACGTGGACCGATCGCGGCTCGGCGACGGCGCGTGGACCGATCGGGGCTCAGGAGGCCGCGCGTGGACCGATCATAGCTCGGCGACGGCGCGTGGAACGATCGGGGCTCGGAGCGGCGCGTAGAACGATCGCGGCTCGGCGACGGCGCGTGGACCGATCGGGGCTCAGGAGGCTGCGCGTGGATCGATTGGGGCTCAGGAGACGGCGCGTGGACCGCTCGGAGATCGGAGACGGTGCGTGGAACGATCGGGGCTCAGGAGACGGCGCGTGGACCGATCGGGGCTCAGGAGCCGGCGCGTGGACCTATTGGGGCTCGGATACGGCGCGTGAACCAACCGGGACTCAGAAGCCCGCGCGTGGACCGATCCCGGCTCGGCGACGGCGTGTGGACCGATGGGGCTCAGGAGCCGCGCGTGGACCGATCATGGCTCGGTGACGGCGCGTGGACCGATCGGGGCTTAGGTGACGATGCGTGGACCGATTGGGCTCAGGAAGCAGCGCCTGGACCGATCGTGGCTCGGAGACGGCGCGAGGAGGCATCTGGGCTTCGAAGACGACGCGTGGATCGATCGGAGCTCGGAGACGGCGCGTGAACCGACCGGGGCTCAGGAGGCCGCGCGTGGACCGATCGAGGCTCAGGAGGCCACGCCTGGACTGATCGGGGCTCCGCGACGGCGCGTGGACCGATCGAGGCTCGGAGACGACGCGTGTACGGATCGGGGATTCGGCGATGACGCGTGGACCGATCCGGGCTCAGGAGACGGCGCGTGGACGGATCGGGGCTCGGAGACAGCGCGTGGAACGATCGGAGCTCAGGAGACGGCGCGTGAACCGATCGGCGCTCGGAAACGGCGCGTGGACCGATGGGGGATGAGGAGAAGGCGCGTGGACTGATCGGGGCTTAGGAGACGGCGCATAGACCGATCGGGGCTCGGAGACGGCGCGTGGAACGATCGGGGCTCAGGTGACGGCGCGTGAACCGATCGGCGCTCGGAGACGGCGCGTGGACCGATCGGGGCTTAGCAGAAGGCGCTTGGACCGATCGGGGTTTAGCAGAAGGCGCTTGGACCAATCGGGGCTTAGGAGACGGCGCGTGGACCGATCGAGGCTCGGCGACTGCGCATAGACCGATCGGGGCTCGGAGACGGCGCGTGGAACGATCGGGGCTCAGGTGACGGCGCGTGAACCGATCGGCGCTCGGAGACGGCGCGTGGACCGATCGGGGCTTAGCAGAAGGCGCTTGGACCGATCGGGGTTTAGCAGAAGGCGCTTGGACCAATCGGGGCTTAGGAGACGGCGCGTGGACCGATCGAGGCTCGGCGACTGCGCGTGGAGCGATCGGGGCTCAGGAGACGGCGCGTGAACGAATCGGCGCTCCGAGACGGCGCGTGGACCGATCGGGGCTTAGGAGACGGCGCGTAGACCGATCGGGGCTCGGAGACGGCGCGTGGAACGATCGGGGCGCAGGTGACGGCGCGTGAACCGATCGGCGCTCGGAGACGGCGCGTGGACCGATCGGGGCTTAGCAGAAGGCGCTTAGACCGATCGGGGCTTAGCAGAAGGCGCTTGAACCGATCGGGGATTAGGAGACGGCGTGTGGACCGATCGGAGCTCGGAGACGGCGCGTGGACCGATCGGGGCTGAGGAGAAGGCACGTGGTCCGATCGGGGCTTATGAGACGGCGTGTGGACGTATCGGGGCTTAGGAGACGATGCGTGAACCGATCGGGGCTCAGGAGACGCCGCGTGGACCGATCGGGGCTCGGAGACGGCGCGTGGATCGATCCGGGCTCGAAGACGACGCGTGGACCGATCGGGGCTCAGGAGACGATGCGTGAATCGATCGGGGCTCAGGAGGCGGCGCGTGGACCCATCGGGGCTCGGAGACGACGCGTGGACCGATCGGGGCTCGGAGACAGCGCGTGGACCGACTGGGGCTCTGGCGGTTTCGCGTGGACCAATTGGGGTTCGGCGACGGCGCGTGGACCGATCGGGGCTTAGGAGACGGCGCGTGCACCGATCGGGGCCCGGAGACGGGTCGTGGACAGATTGGGGATTAGGAGACGGCGCGTGGACCGATCGGGGCTGGCAGACGGCACGTGGACCAATGGGGGCTTAGGAGACGACGCGTGGACCGATCGGGGCTCAGGAGACGGCGCGTGGACCGATCGGGGCTCAGGAGACGGCGCGTGGACCGATTGGGGCTCGGATACGGCGCGTGAACCAATCGGGGCTCAGGAGGCCGCGCGTGGACCGATCGCGGCTCGGCGACGGCCCGTGGACCGATCGGGGCTCAGGAGGCCGCGCGTGGACCGATCATGGCTCGGCGACGGCGCGTGGACCGATCGGGGCTCGGAGACGATGCGTGGACCGATCGAGGTTCGGCGACAGCGCGTGAACCGACTGGGGCTCAGGCGGTTGCGCGTGGACCAATTGGGGTTCGGCGACCGCGCGTGGACCGTTCGGGGCTCGGAGACGGTGCGTTAACCGATCGGGGCTTAGGAGACGATGCGTGAACCGATCGGGGCTCGGAGAAGGCGCGTGGACCGATCGGGGCCTAGGAGACAACGCGTGGACCGATCGTGGCTCAGGAAGCGGCGCCTGGACCGATCGTGGCCCGGAGACGGCGCGAGAAGGCATCTGGGCTTACAAGACGATGCGTAGATCGAACGGGGCTCGGAGACGGCGCACGAACCGGCCGGGGCTCAGGGGACGGCGCGTGGACTGATCGGGGCTCGGAAACGGCGCGTTAACCGATCGGGGCTTAGGAGACGGCGCGTGGAGGCATCGGGGCGTTGAAGACGACGCGTGGACCGATCGGGGCTCAGGAAACGGCGTGTGGCGCGATCGGGGCTCTGGAGACGACGCGTGGATCGATCAGGGCTCAGGAGACGACGCGTCGACCAATCAGGGCTCAGGAGACGGCGAGCGGACCGACTGGGGCTCAGGAGACTCGCGTGGATCGATCGGGGCTCCGGAGGCGCCGCGTGAACCGATTATGATCAGGAGACGGTGCGTGAACCGTTCGGGGCTCGGAGACGGCGCGTGGACCGATCGCGGCTTAGGAGACGACGCGTGGATGGAGCGGGGCTCGGAGACGGCGCGTGGATGGACCGTGGCTTAGAATGCGGCACGCGGACCGATCGGGGCTCGGAGACGGCGCGTGGAACGATCGGGTCTAGGAGACGGCGCGTTAAATGATCGGCGCTCGGAGACGCCGCGTGGACCGATTGGGGCTTAGGAGATGGCGCGTGGACCGATCGGGGCGCAGGAAGCGGCGCCTGGACCGATCGTGGCTCGGAGACGGCGCGTGGAGGCATCCGTGCTAAGAAGACGACGCATTGACCGAGCGGGGTTCAGGAGACGGCGCGTGGACCGATCGGGGCTCAGGAGACGGCGCGTGCACCGATCGGGGCTCGGAGAAGGCGCGTGGACCGATCGTGGCTCAGGAAGCGGCGCCTGGACCGATCGTGGGCCGGAGACGGCGCGAGAAGGCATCTGGGCTTACAAGACGACGCGTGGATCGATCGGGGCTCGGAGACGGCGCATGAACCGACCGGGGCTCAGGAGACGGCGCGTGGACTGATCGGGGCTCGGAGACGGCCCGTTAACCGATCGGGGCTCAGGTGACGATGCGTGGACCGATCGGGGCTCGGAGACGGCGCGTGGACCAACCGGGGCTAAGGCGGCCGCGCGTGGACCGATCGAGGCTCGGCGACGGCGCATGAACCGACCGGGGCTCATGAGACGGCGCGTAGACCGATCGGGGCTCCGGTGGCGACGCGTGGACCGATCGGGGCCCAGGAAACGGCGCGTGGATCGATCGGTGCTCGAAGGCGACGCGTGGACCGACCGGGGCTCAGCAGCCGATGCGTGGATCGATCGGGGCTCAGGAGGCGGCGCGTAGACCCATCGGGGCTCGGAGACGGCACGTGGACCGATCAGGGCTTAGGAGACGACGCGTGGACCGATCGGGGCTAAGGAGACGGCGCGTGGACCGATCGGTGCTCGGAGACGGCGCGTGGATGGACCGGGGCTTAGAATGCGTCACGCGGACCGATCGGGGCTCAGGGGACGACGCTGCGACGGATCGGGGCTTAGGAGACGACGCGTGGACCGATTGGGGCTCAGGAGGCCGCCCGTGGACCTATCGAGGCTTAGGAGCCGACGCGTGGACCGATCGGGGCTCAGGAAGCGGCGCCTGGACCGATCGTGGCTCGGAGACGGCGCGTGGAGGTATCGGGGCTTAAAAGACGACCGATGGACCGATCGGGGCTCAGGAAACGGCGCGTGGACCGAACGGTGCTCGGAGACGACGCGTGGACCGATCGGGGCTCGGAGACGGCGCGTGTACGGATCGAGGCTTGGAGACCGCGCGTGGACCAATCGGCGCTCGGAGACGGCGCGTGGACCGATCGGGGCTTAGGAGACGGCGCGTGGACCGATTGGAGAGCAGGAGATGGTGCGT
This sequence comes from Netelia fuscicornis, assembly GCA_946811545.1. Classification (NCBI taxonomy): domain Eukaryota; kingdom Metazoa; phylum Arthropoda; class Insecta; order Hymenoptera; family Ichneumonidae; genus Netelia; species Netelia fuscicornis. The sequence continues at coordinate 34,736,926 of OX328014.1, read as the reverse complement.
GGACCGATCGGGGCCCGGAGACGGCGCGTGGACCGATCGGGGCTTAGGAGACGACGCGTGGAAGCATCGGGGCTAAGAAGACGACGCATGGACCGAGCGGGGCTCAGGAGACGGCGCAAGGAGCGATCGGGGCTCTGGAGAAGCCGCGTCAATTGATCGGGGCTCAGGAGACGACGCGGCGACGGATCGGGGCTTAGGAGACGACGCGTGGACCGATTGGGGCTTAGGAGACAACGTGTGGACCGATCGGGGCTTAGGAGACGGCACGAGATTCGATCGGTGCACAGGAGACGGCGCGTGAACCGGTCGGGGCTTAGGAGACGACGCGTCGGCCGATCGGGGCTCAGGACAAGGGGTGTGGACCGTTCGGAGCTCAGGAGACGGCGCGTGGACCGATCGGGGTTCGGCGATGGCGCGTGGACCGATCGGGGCTCGGAGACGACGCGTGTACGGATGGAGGCTTCGAGACGGCGCGTGGACCGATCGGAGCTCGGAGACGGCCCGTGGGCAGATCGGGGCTTAGGAGACGGCGCGTGGACTAATTGGGGCTTAGGAGAACATACGTGGACCGATCGGGGCTCGGAAACGGCGCATGGACCGATCGGAGCTCGGAGACGACGCGTGGAGCGGTCGGGGCTCAGGAGAAGACGCGTGGATCGATCGGGGCTCAGGAGACGACGCGTCGACGGATCGGGGCTTAGGAGACGACGCGTGGACCGATCGGGGCTTAGGAGCCGACGCGTGGACCGATCCGGGCTCAGGAGACGGCGCGTGGACCGATCGGGGCTCGAGGACGGCGCGTGGAACGATCCGGGTTTAGGAGACGGCGCGTGGACTGATCGGGGTTCAGGAGCCTCGCGTGGATCGATCGGGGCTCCGGAGGCGCCGCGTTGACCCATGGGGCTCAGGAGCCGGTGCGTGAACCGATCGTCGCTCGGAGACGGCACGTGGACCGATCGGGGCTTAGGAGAAGGCGCGTGGACCGATCGGGGCTTAGGAGACGGCGCGTGGACCGATCGGGGCTCGGAGATGGCGCGTGGAACGATCGGGGCTCAGGAGACGTCGCGTGGACCGATCATGGCTCGGCGACAGCGCGTGGACCAATCGGTGCTCGGAGACGACGCGTGGACCGATCGGGGCTCGGAGACAGCGCGTTGACCGACTGGGGGTCAGGCGGTTGCGCGTGGACCGATCGGGGCTTGGAGACGGCGCGTTAACCGACCGGGGCTCAGGAGACGACGCGTCGACCGGTCGGGGCTTAGGAGACGAAGCCTCGACCGATCGGGGCTTAGGAGGCGGCGCGTGGAACGATCGGGGCTCAGAATACGGCGCGTGAACCGATCGGCGCTCGGAGACGGCGCGTCGACCGATCGGGGCTCGGAGACGGCGTGTGGACCGATCGGGGATCAGGAAACGGCACGTGGAGCGATCGGGGCTTAGGAGGCGGCGCGTGGATCAATCGGGGCTCAGGAGGCGACGCGTCGACGGATCGGGGCTTAGGAGAAGACGCGTGGACCGATCGGGTATTAGGGGACGACGCGTGGACCGATCGGTGCTCGAAGACGGCGCGTGGATCGATCGGGGCTTAGGAGACGGCGCGTGGACCGATTGGGGCTTAGGAGACGGAGCGAGGAGCGATCGGGGCTCAGGAGAAGACGCGTCAATTGATCGGGGCTCAGAAATCGGCGCGTGGAGCGATCGGGGCTCAGGAGACGACGCGTGGATCGATCGGGGCTCAGGAAACGACGCGTCGACCGATCGGGGCTTAGGAGACGGCGCGTGGGCCGATCGGAGCTCGGAGACGGCGCGTGGACCGATCGGGTCTTAGGAGACGGCGCGTCGACCGATCGGGGCTCAGGATGCGGCGCGTGGACCCATCGGGGCTCGGAGACGGTCCGTGGAGCGATAGGGGCTTAGGAGACGGCGCGTTGACTGATCGGGGCACGGGAAGCGGCGCCTGAACCGATCTGGCTCGGAGACGGCGCGTGGAGCCATCGGGGCTTAGAAGACGACGCATGGATCGATCGGGGCTCAGGAAACGGCGCGTGGACCGATTGGAGCTCGGAGACGACGCGTGGACCGACTGGGGCTCAGGTCGTTGCCCGTGGACCAATTGGGGTTCGGCGACGGCGGGTGGACCGATCGCGGCTCGGAGACGGCGCGTGAACCGACCGGGGCTCATGAGACGGCGCGTAGACCGATCGGGGCTCCGGCGGCGATGCCTGGACCGATCGGGGCTCGGAGACGGCGCGTGGACCGACCGGGGCTAAGGAGGCCGCGCGTGAACCGACCGGGGCTCATGAGACGGAGCGTAGACCGATCGGGGCTCCGGCGGCGACGCGTGGACCGATCGGGGCCCAGGAAACGGCGCGTGGATCGATCGGTGCTCGAAGACGACGCGGGGACCGACCGGGGCTCAGGAGCCGATGCGTGGATCGATCGGGGCTCAGGAGGCGGCGCGTAGACCCATCGGGGCTCGGAGACGGCACGTGGACCGATCAGGGCTTAGGAGACGACGCGTGGACCGATCGGGGCTCAGGAGACGGCGCGTGGACCGATCGGTGCTCGGAGACGGCGCGTGGACCGATTGGGGCTCAGGAGGCAGCGCGTTGACCGATCATGGCTCGGCGACGGCACGTGGACCGATCGGGGCTCGGAGACAGCGCGTGGACCGACTGGGACTCAGGCGGTTGCGCGTGGACCAATTGGGGTTCGGCGACGGCGCGTGGACCACTCGGCGCTCGGAGACGGCGCGTTAACCGATCGGGGCTTAGGAGACGATGCGTGAACCGAGCGGGGCACGGAGACGGCGCGTGGGCCGATCGGGGCTTAGGAGGACGCGCGTGGACCGATCGGGGCTCGGCGACGGCGCGTGGACCGATCGAGTCTAGGAGACGACGCGTCAACCGATCGGGGCTTAGATGACGGCGCGCGGACCGACCGGGGCTCAGGAGACTCGCGTAGATCGATCGGGGCTCAGGAGGCGCCGCGTGGACCGATTATGATCAGGAGACGGTGCGTGAACCGTTCGGGGCTCGGAGACGGCGCGTGGACCGATCGGGGCTCAGGAGACGGCGCGTGGACCGATCGCGGCACGGAGACGGCGCGTGGAGCGATCGGGGCTCAGGAGACGGCGCGTGAACCGATCGGGGCTCGGAGACGGCGCGTGGACCGATCGGGGCTCAGGAGACGGCGCGTGGACCGATCATGGCTCGGCGACGGCGCGTGGACCGATCGGGGCTCGGAGAAGTCGCGTGGAGCGATCGGGGCTCAGGAGACGGCGCGTGAACCGATCGGCGCTCGGAGACGGCGCGTGGACCGACCGGGGCTTAGGAGACGGCGAGTGCACCGATCGGGGCTCGGAGACGGGTCGTGGACAGATTGGGGCTTAGGAGACGGCGCGTGGACCGATCGGGGCTCGGAGACGGCGTGTGGACCGATCGGGGATCAGGAAACGGCGCGTGGAGCGATCGGGGCTCAGGAGGCGGCGCGTGGATCGATCGGGGCTCAGGAGACGACGCGTCGATGGATCGGGGCTTAGGAGCCGACGCGTGGACCGATTGGGGCTCAGGAGACGGCGCGTGGATCGATCGGGGCTGGGAGACGGCGCGTGGATCAATCGGGGCTTAGGAAACGGCGCATGGACCGATCGGGGCTTAGGAGACGACGCGTGGATGGAGCGGGGCTCGGAGACGGCGCGTGGATGGACGGTGGCTTAGAATGCGGCACGCGGACCGATCGGGGCTCGGAGACGGCGCGTGGAACGATCGGGTCTAGGAGACGGCGCGTTAAATGATCGGCGCTCGGAGACGCCGCGTGGACCGATTGGGGCTTAGGAGATGGCGCGTGGACCGATCGGGGCGCAGGAAGCGGCGCCTGGACCGATCGTGGCTCGGAGACGGCGTGTGGAGGCATCCGTGCTAAGAAGACGACGCATTGACCGAGCGGGGTTCAGGAGACGGCGCGTGGACCGATCGGGGCTCAGGAGACGGCGCGTGCACCGATCGGGGCTCGGAGAAGGCGCGTGGACCGATCGTGGCTCAGGAAGCGGCGCCTGGACCGATCGTGGGCCGGAGACGGCGCGAGAAGGCATCTGGGCTTACAAGACGACGCGTGGATCGATCGGGGCTCGGAGACGGCGCATGAACCGACCGGGGCTCAGGAGACGGCGCGTGGACTGATCGGGGCTCGGAGACGGCCCGTTAACCGATCGGGGCTCAGGTGACGATGCGTGGACCGATCGGGGCTCGGAGACGGCGCGTGGACCAACCGGGGCTAAGGCGGCCGCGCGTGGACCGATCGAGGCTCGGCGACGGCGCATGAACCGACCGGGGCTCATGAGACGGCGCGTAGACCGATCGGGGCTCCGGTGGCGACGCGTGGACCGATCGGGGCCCAGGAAACGGCGCGTGGATCGATCGGTGCTCGAAGGCGACGCGTGGACCGACCGGGGCTCAGCAGCCGATGCGTGGATCGATCGGGGCTCAGGAGGCGGCGCGTAGACCCATCGGGGCTCGGAGACGGCACGTGGACCGATCAGGGCTTAGGAGACGACGCGTGGACCGATCGGGGCTAAGGAGACGGCGCGTGGACCGATCGGTGCTCGGAGACGGCGCGTGGATGGACCGTGGCTTAGAATGCGTCACGCGGACCGATCGGGGCTCAGGGGACGACGCTGCGACGGATCGGGGCTTAGGAGACGACGCGTGGACCGATTGGGGCTCAGGAGGCCGCCCGTGGACCTATCGAGGCTTAGGAGCCGACGCGTGGACCGATCGGGGCTCAGGAAGCGGCGCCTGGACCGATCGTGGCTCGGAGACGGCGCGTGGAGGTATCGGGGCTTAAAAGACGACCGATGGACCGATCGGGGCTCAGGAAACGGCGCGTGGACCGAACGGTGCTCGGAGACGACGCGTGGACCGATCGGGGCTCGGAGACGGCGCGTGTACGGATCGAGGCTTGGAGACCGCGCGTGGACCAATCGGCGCTCGGAGACGGCGCGTGGACCGATCGGGGCTTAGGAGACGGCGCGTGGACCGATCGGAGATCAGGAGAGGACGCCTGGACTGATAGGGCTTTGGAAGCGGCGCACGGACCGATCGTGGCTCGGAGACGGCGCGTGGAGGCATCGGGGCTTTGAAGACGACGCGTGGACCGAACGGTGCTGAGAAAACGGCTCGTGGACCGATCGGGGCTGGGAGACATCGCGTGGAATGATCGGGGCTCAGGAGACGGCGCGCGAACCGATCGGCGCTCGGAGACGGCGCGTGCACCGATCGGGGCTTAGGAGACGGCACGTGGATCGATCGGGGCTCAGGAGACGACGCGTCGACCGTTCGGGGCTCAGGAGACGGCGCGCGGACCGGCCGGGGCTCAGGAGCCTAGCGTGGATCGATCGGGGCTCCGGAGGCGGCGCGTGGACCGATTGGAGAGCAGGAGATGGTGCGTGGACCGATCGGGGCCCGGAGACGGCGCGTGGACCGATCGGGGCTTAGGAGACGACGCGTGGAAGCATCGGGGCTAAGAAGACGACGCATGGACCGAGCGGGGCTCAGGAGACGGCGCGAGGAGCGATCGGGGCTCTGGAGAAGCCGCGTCAATTGATCGGGGCTCAGGAGACGACGCGGCGACGGATCGGGGCTTAGGAGACGACGCGTGGACCGATTGGGGCTTTGGAGACGACGTGTGGACCGATCGGGGCTTAGGAGACGGCACGAGATTCGATCGGTGCACAGGAGACGGCGCGTGAACCGGTCGGGGCTTAGGAGACGACGCGTCGGCCGATCGGGGCTCAAGACAAGGGGTGTGGACCGTTCGGAGCTCAGGAGACGGCGCGTGGACCGATCGGGGTTCGGCGATGGCGCGTGGACCGATCGGGGCTCGGAGACGACGCGTGTACGGATGGAGGCTTCGAGACGGCGCGTGGACCGATCGGAGCTCGGAGACGGCCCGTGGGCAGATCGGGGCTTAGGAGACGGCGCGTGGACTAATTGGGGCTTAGGAGAACATACGTGGACCGATCGGGGCTCGGAAACGGCGCATGGACCGATCGGAGCTCGGAGACGACGCGTGGAGCGGTCGGGGCTCAGGAGAAGACGCGTGGATCGATCGGGGCTCAGGAGACGACGCGTCGACGGATCGGGGCTTAGGAGACGACGCGTGGACCGATCGGGGCTTAGGAGCCGACGCGTGGACCGATCCGGGCTCAGGAGACGGCGCGTGGACCGATCGGGGCTCGAGGACGGCGCGTGGAACGATCCGGGTTTAGGAGACGGCGCGTGGACTGATCGGGGTTCAGGAGCCTCGCGTGGATCGATCGGGGCTCCGGAGGCGCCGCGTTGACCCATGGGGCTCAGGAGCCGGTGCGTGAACCGATCGTCGCTCGGAGACGGCACGTGGACCGATCGGGGCTTAGGAGAAGGCGCGTGGACCGATCGGGGCTTAGGAGACGGCGCGTGGACCGATCGGGGCTCGGAGATGGCGCGTGGAACGATCGGGGCTCAGGAGACGTCGCGTGGACCGATCATGGCTCGGCGACAGCGCGTGGACCAATCGGTGCTCGGAGACGACGCGTGGACCGATCGGGGCTCGGAGACAGCGCGTTGACCGACTGGGGGTCAGGCGGTTGCGCGTGGACCGATCGGGGCTTGGAGACGGCGCGTTAACCGACCGGGGCTCAGGAGACGACGCGTCGACCGGTCGGGGCTTAGGAGACGAAGCCTCGACCGATCGGGGCTTAGGAGGCGGCGCGTGGAACGATCGGGGCTCAGAATACGGCGCGTGAACCGATCGGCGCTCGGAGACGGCGCGTCGACCGATCGGGGCTCGGAGACGGCGTGTGGACCGATCGGGGATCAGGAAACGGCACGTGGAGCGATCGGGGCTCAGGAGGCGGCGCGTGGATCAATCGGGGCTCAGGAGGCGACGCGTCGACGGATCGGGGCTTAGGAGAAGACGCGTGGACCGATCGGGTATTAGGGGACGACGCGTGGACCGATCGGTGCTCGAAGACGGCGCGTGGATCGATCGGGGCTTAAGAGACGGCGCGTGGACCGATTGGGGCTTAGGAGACGGAGCGAGGAGCGATCGGGGCTCAGGAGAAGACGCGTCAATTGATCGGGGCTCAGAAATCGGCGCGTGGAGCGATCGGGGCTCAGGAGACCACGCGTGGATCGATCGGGGCTCAGGAAACGACGCGTCGACCGATCGGGGCTTAGGAGACGGCGCGTGGGCCGATCGGAGCTCGGAGACGGCGCGTGGACCGATCGGGTCTTAGGAGACGGCGCGTCGACCGATCGGGGCTCAGGATGCGGCGCGTGGACCCATCGGGGCTCGGAGACGGTCCGTGGAGCGATAGGGGCTTAGGAGACGGCGCGTTGACTGATCGGGGCGCGGGAAGCGGCGCCTGAACCGATCTGGCTCGGAGACGGCGCGTGGAGCCATCGGGGCTTAGAAGACGACGCATGGATCGATCGGGGCTCAGGAAACGGCGCGTGGACCGATTGGAGCTCGGAGACGACGCGTGGACCGACTGGGGCTCAGGTCGTTGCCCGTGGACCAATTGGGGTTCGGCGACGGCGGGTGGACCGATCGCGGCTCGGAGACGGCGCGTGAACCGACCGGGGCTCATGAGACGGCGCGTAGACCGATCGGGGCTCCGGCGGCGATGCCTGGACCGATCGGGGCTCGGAGACGGCGCGTGGACCGACCGGGGCTAAGGAGGCCGCGCGTGAACCGACCGGGGCTCATGAGACGGAGCGTAGACCGATCGGGGCTCCGGCGGCGACGCGTGGACCGATCGGGGCCCAGGAAACGGCGCGTGGATCGATCGGTGCTCGAAGACGACGCGGGGACCGACCGGGGCTCAGGAGCCGATGCGTGGATCGATCGGGGCTCAGGAGGCGGCGCGTAGACCCATCGGGGCTCGGAGACGGCACGTGGACCGATCAGGGCTTAGGAGACGACGCGTGGACCGATCGGGGCTCAGGAGACGGCGCGTGGACCGATCGGTGCTTGGAGACGGCGCGTGGACCGATTGGGGCTCAGGAGGCAGCGCGTTGACCGATCATGGCTCGGCGACGGCACGTGGACCGATCGGGGCTCGGAGACAGCGCGTGGACCGACTGGGACTCAGGCGGTTGCGCGTGGACCAATTGGGGTTCGGCGACGGCGCGTGGACCACTCGGCGCTCGGAGACGGCGCGTTAACCGATCGGGGCTTAGGAGACGATGCGTGGACCGATCGGGGCTCGCAGACGGCGCGTGGACCGATCGGGGCTCAGGAGGCTGCGCGTGGACCCTTCGGGGCTCGCAGAAGGCACGAGGACCGATCAGGGCTTAGGAGACGACGCGTGGATCGATCGGGGCTCGGAGACGGCGCGTGGATGGACCGTGGCTTAGAATGCGGCACGCGGACCGATCGGGGCTCGGAGACGGCATGTGGATCGATCGTGGCTCAGGAGACGGCGCGTGGACCGATGGGGATCAGGAGGCGGTGCGTGGACCGATCGGGGCACGAAGGCGGCGCGTGGACCGATCGGGGCGTAGGAGACGACGCGTGGACCGATCGGGGCTCGGCGACTGCGCGTGGACGTATCGGGGCTCAGGAGACGGCGCGTGGACCGATCGCGGCTCGGAGATAGCGCGTGAACCGACCGGGGCTTAGGAGGCTGCGCGTGGAACGATCGAGGCTCGGCGACGGCGCGTGGACCCATCGGGGCTCGGAGACGACGCGTGTACGGATCGGGGCTTGGTGACGGCGCGTTTACCGATCGCGGCTCGGAGACGGCGCGTGGACCGATCGGGGCTCAGGAAACGGCGTGTGGCGCGATCGGGGCTCAGGAGACGACGCGTGGATCGATCGGGGCTCAGGAGACGACGCGTCGAACAATCGGGGCGCAGGAGACGGCGCGCGGACCGACTGGGGCTCAGGAGACTCGCGTGGATCGATCGGGGCTCCGGATACGGCGCGTGGAACGATCGGGGCTCAGGAGACGGCGCGTGGACCGATTGGGGCTCGGATACGGCGCGTGAACCGACCGGGGCTCAGGAGGCCGCGCGTGGACCGATCCGGGCTCGGAGACGGCGCGTGGAATGATCGGGGCTCAGGAGAGGGCGCGTGGACCGATCGGGGCGGGGAGACGGCGCGTTAACCGATCGGGGCTTAGGAGACGATGCGTGGACCGATCGGGGCTCGGAGACGGCGCGTGGACCGATCGGGGCTCGGCGACTGCGCGTGGATATACCGGGGCTCAGGAGACAGCGCGTGGACCGATCGGTGCTCAGGAAGTGGCGCCTGCACCGATCGCTGCTCGGAGACGGCGCGTGGAGGCATCGGGGCTTACAAGACGACGCATGGACCGAACGGTGCTCAGAAAACGGCGCGGGGAGCGATCGGAGCTCAGGAGACGGCGCGTGGACCGATCGGGGCTCAGGAGACGGTGCGTGGACCAATCGCGGCTCGTGCGACGGCGCGTGCATCGATCGGCGCTCGGAGACGGCGTTGTCCGATCGTGGCTTAGGAGAAGGCGCGTGGAACCATCGGGGTTCAGGAGACGGCGCGTGGACCGATTGGGGCTCGGAGACGGCGCGTTAACCGATTGGGGCTTAGGAGACGATGCGTGGATCGATCGGGGCTCAGGATCTTCGCGTGGATCGTTCGGGGCTCCGGAGGCGCCGCGTGGACCCATGGGGATCAGGAGACAGTGCGTGGACCCATCGGGGCTCGGAGACGGCGCGTGGACCGATCGGGGCTTAGGAGACGACGCGTGGACCGATCGGGGTGTAGGAGACGACGCGTGTACCTATCGGGGCTCAGGAGACAGCGCGTGGACCGATCGGGGCTCGGCGTCTGCGCGTCGACGTATCGGGGCTCAGGGGACGGCGCGTGGACCGATTGGAGCTTAGGAGACGGCGCGTGGACCGATCGGGGCTCAGGAGACGGTGCGTGGACCGATCGCGGCTCGTGCGACGGCGCGTGCATCGATCGCGGCTCGTGCGACGGCGCGTGCATCGATCGGCGCTCGGAGACGGCGTTGTCCGATCGTGGCTTAGGAGAAGGCGCGTGGAACCATCGGGGTTCAGGAGACGGCGCGTGGACCGATTGGGGCTCGGAGACGGCGCGTTAACCGATTGGGGCTTAGGAGACGATGCGTGGATCGATCGGGGCTCAGGATCTTCGCGTGGATCGTTCGGGGCTCCGGAGGCGCCGCGTGGACCCATGGGGATCAGGAAACGGCGCGTGGATCGATCGGTGCTCGAAGGCGACGCGTGGACCGACCGGGGCTCATCAGCCGATGCGTGGATCGATCGGGGCTCAGGAGGCGGCGCGTAGACCCATCGGGGCTCGGAGACGGCACGTGGACCGCTCAGGGCTTAGGAGACGACGCGTGGACCGATCGGGGCTAAGGAGACGGCGCGTGGACCGATCGGTGCTCGGAGACAGCGCGTGGACCGACCGGGGCTCATCAGCCGATGCGTGGATCGATCGGGGCTCAGGAGGCGGCGCGTAGACCCATCGGGGCTCGGAGACGGCACGTGGACCGATCAGGGCTTAGGAGACGACGCGTGGACCGATCGGGGCTAAGGAGACGGCGCGTGGACCGATCGGTGCTCGGAGACAGCGCGTTTACCGACTGGGGCACGAGAGGTTGCGCGTGGACCAATTGGGGTTCGCAGCGGCGTGTGGCCCGACCGGAGCTCAGTAGACCGCGCGTCGACCGATCGGGGCTCGGCGACTGCGCGTGGATGGACCGGGGCTCAGGGGACAGCGCGTGGACCGATCGGGGTTCACGAAGCGGCGCCTGCACCGATCGTCTCTCGGAGACGGCGCGTGGAGGCATCGGGGCTTAGAAGACGACGCATGGACCGATCGGGGCTCGGAAACGGCGCATGGACCGTTCGGAGCTCGGAGACGACGCGTGGAGCGGTCGGGGCTCAGGAGAAGACGCGTGGACCGATCGGGGCTCAGGAGACGACGCGTCGACGGATCGGGTTTAGGAGACGACGCGTGGACCGATCGGGGCTTAGGAGCCGACGCGTGGACCGATCCGGGCTCAGGAGACGGCGCGTGGACCGATCGGGGCTCGAGGACGGCGCGTCGAACGATCCGGGCTTAGAAGACGGCGCGTGGACTGATCGGGGTTCAGGAAACGACGCGTCGACCGATCGGGGCTCAGGAGACGGCTCGCGGACCGACCGGGGCTCAGGAGCCTCGCGTGGGCCGATCATGGCTCGGCGACGGCGCGTGGACCGATCGGGGCTCGGAGACGACGCGTGCACCGATGGGGGCTCGGATACGGCGCGTGAACCAACCGGGGCTCAGGAGGCCGCGCGTGGACCGATCATGGCTCGGCGACGGCGCGTGGACCGATCGGGGTTCGGATACGACGCGTGGACCGATCGGGGCTCGGAGAGTGCGCGTGGACCAACCGGGGCTCAGACGGTTACGCGTGGACCAATTGGGGTTCGGCGACGGCGCGTGGACCGATCCGGGCTCAGGAGACGGCGCGTGGACCGATCGGTGCTCGGAGACGGCGCGTGGAGCGATCGGGGCTCAGGAGACGGCGCGTGAACCCATCGGCGCTCGGAGACGGCGCGTGGACCAATCGGGGCTGAGGAGAAGGCGCGTTGACCGATCGGGGCTTAGGAGACGGCGCGTGGACCGATCGGGGCTCGGAGACGGCGCGTGGAATGATCGGGGCTTAGGAGACGGCGCATGGACCGATCGGGGCTCAGGAAACGGCGCGTGGACCGATCGGGGCTCGGGGACGGCGCGTTAACCGATTGTGGCTTAGGAGACCATGCGTGGACCGATCGGGGCTCGAAGACGGCGCGTGGACCGATCGGGTCTCAGGAGGCCGCGCGTGAACAGATCATGACTCGGCGACGACGCGTGGACCGATCGGGGCTCAGAGACGACGCGTGGACCGATCGGGGCTCGGAGACAGCGCGTGCACCGACTGGGGCTCAGGCGGTTTCGCGTGGACCAATTGGGGTTCGGCGACGGCGCGTTGACCGATCGGGGCTTAGGAGACGGCGCGTGCACCGATCGGGGCCCGGAGACGGGTCGTGGACAGATTGGGGATTAGGAGACGGCGCGTGGACCGATCGGGGCTGGCAGACGGCACGTGGACCAATGGGGGCTTAGGAGACGACGCGTGGACGGATCGGGGCTCAGGAGACGGCGCGTGACCGATCGGGGCTCAGGAGACGGCGCGTGGACCGATTGGGGCTCGGATACGGCGCGTGAACCAATCGGGGCTCAGGAGGCCGCGCGTGGACCGGTCGCGGCTCGGCGACGGCCTGTGGACCGATCGGGGCTCAGGAGGCCGCGCGTGGACCGATCATGGCTCGGCGACGGCGCGTGGACCGATCGGGGCTCGGAGACGATGCGTGGACCGATCGAGGTTCGGGGACAGCGCGTGAACCGACTGGGGCTCAGGCGGTTGCGCGTGGACCAATTGGGGTTCGGCGACCGCGCGTGGACCGTTCGGGGCTCGGAGACGGTGCGTTAACCGATCGGGGCTTAGGATACGATGCGTGAACCGATCGGGGCTCGGAGAAGGCGCGTGGACCGATCGGGGCCTAGGAGACAACGCGTGGACCGATCGTGGCTCAGGAAGCGGCGCCTGGACCGATCGTGGCCCGGAGACGGCGCGAGAAGGCATCTGGGCTTACAAGACGACGCGTAGATCGAACGGGGCTCGGAGACGGCGCACGAACCGGCCGGGGCTCAGGGGACGGCGCGTGGACTGATCGGGGCTCGGAGACGGCGCGTTAACCGATCGGGGCTTAGGAGACGGCGCGTGAACGTATCGGGGCTTAGGAGAGGATGCGTTGACCGATCGGGGCTCATGAGACGGCGCGTAGACCGATCGGGGCTCAGGAGACGGCGCGTGGACCGATCGGTGCTCGGAGACGGCGCGTGGACGGACCGTGGCTTAGAATGCGTCACGCGGACCGATCGGGGCTCGGATACGGCGTGTGGACCGATCGGGGCTCGGAGACGCCGCGTGGACCGATCGGGGCTTAGGAGACGACGCGTTTACGGATCGGGGATCAGGAGACGACGCGTGGAACGATCCGGGCTCAGGAGACGGAGCGTGGACCGATCGGGACTCGGAGACGGCGTGTGGAACGATCGGGGCTCGGGTGACGGCGCGTGAACGGATCGGCGCTCGGAGACGGCGCGTGGATCGATCGGGGATCGGGGACGGCGCGTGGAACGATCGGGGCTCGGAGTCGACGCGTTAGCCGATCGGGGCTTAGGAGACGATGCGTGAGCCGATCGGGGGTCGGAATCGGCGCGAGGACCGACCGGGCCTTAGGAGACGGCGCGTGGACCGATCATGGCTCGGCGACGGCGCGTGGACCGATCGGGGTTTGGATACGATGCGTGGACCGATCGGGGCTCGGAGACAGCGCGTGGACGAACCGGGGCTCAGGCGGTTGAGCGTGGACCAATTGGGGTTCGGCAACGGCGCGTGGACCGATCCGGGCTCAGGAGACGGCGCGTGGACCGATCGGGGCTCGGAGAAGTCGCGTGGAGCGATCGGGGCTCAGGAGACGGCGCGTGAAATGATCGGCGCTCGGAGACGGCGCGTGGACCGATCGGGGCTTAGGAGACGGCGAGTGCACCGATCGGGGCTCGGAGAAGGGGCGTGGACCGATCGTGGCTCAGGAAGCGGCGCCTGGACCGATCGTGGGCCGGAGACGGCGCGAGAAGGCATCTGGGCTTCCAAGACGACGCGTGGATCGATCGGGGCTCGGAGACGGCGCATGAACCGACCGGGGCTCAGGAGACGGCGCGTGGACTGATCGGGGCTCGGAGACGGCCCGTTAACCGATCGGGGCTCAGGTGACGATGCGTGGACCGATCGGGGCTCGGAGACGGCGCGTGGACCAACCGGGGCTAAGGCGGCCGCGCGTGGACCGATCGAGGCTCGGCGACGGCGCATGAACCGACCGGGGCTCATGAGACGGCGCGTAGACCGATCGGGGCTCCGGTGGCGACGCGTGGACCGATCGGGGCCCAGGAAAGGGCGCGTGGATCGATCGGTGCTCGAAGGCGACGCGTGGACCGACCGGGGCTCAGCAGCCGATGCGTGGATCGATCGGGGCTCAGGAGGAGGCGCGTAGACCCATCGGGGCTCGGAGACGGCACGTGGACCGATCAGGGCTTAGGAGACGACGCGTGGGCCGATCGCGGCTAAGGAGACGGCGCGTGGACCGATCGGTGCTCGGAGACGGCGCGTGGATGGACCGTGGCTTAGAATGCGTCACGCGGACCGATCGGGGCTCAGGGGACGACGCTGCGACGGATCGGGGCTTAGGAGACGACGCGTGGACCGATTGGGGCTCAGGAGGCCGCCCGTGGACCTATCGAGGCTTAGGAGCCGACGCGTGGACCGATCGGGGCTCAGGAAGCGGCGCCTGGACCGATCGTGGCTCGGAGACGGCGCGTGGAGGTATCGGGGCTTAAAAGACGACGGATGGACCGATCGGGGCTCAGGAAACGGCGCGTGGACCGAACGGTGCTCGGAGACGACATGTGGACCGATCGGGGCTCGGAGACGGCGCGTGTACGGATCGAGGCTTGGAGACCGCGCGTGGACCGATCGGCGCTCGGAGACGGCGCGTGGACCGATCGGGGCTTAGGAGACGGCGCGTGGACCGATCGGAGATCAGGAGAGGACGCCTGGACTGATAGGGCTTTGGAAGCGGCGCACGGACCGATCGTGGCTCGGAGACCGCGCGTGGAGGCATCGGGGCTTTGAACACGACGCGTGGACCGAACGGTGCTAAGAAAACGGCTCGTGGACCGATCGGGGCTGGGAGACATCGCGTGGAATGATCGGGGCCCAGGAGACGGCGCGTGGATCGATCGGGGCTCAGGAGACGACGCGTCGACCGTTCGGGGCTCAGGACAAGGGGTGTGGACCGTTCGGAGCTCAGGAGACGGCGCGTGGACCGATCGGAGTTCGGCGATGGCGCGTGGACCGATCGGGGCTCGGAGACGACGCGTGTACGGATCGAGGCTTCGAGACGGCGCGTGGACCGATCGGAGCTCGGAGACGGCCCGTGGGCAGATCGGGGCTTAGGAGACGGCGCGTGGACTAATTGGGGCTTAGGAGAACATACGTGGACCGATCGGGGCTCGGAGACAGCGCGTTTACCGACTGGGGCACGAGAGGTTGCGCGTGGACCAATTGGGGTTCGCAGCGGTGTGTGGACCGACCGGAGCTCAGTAGACCGCGCGTGGACCGATCGGGGCTCGGCGACTGCGCGTGGATGGATTGGGGCTCAGGAGACAGCGCGTGGACCGATCGGGGTTCACGAAGCGGCGCCTGCACCGATCGTGGCTCGGAGACGGCGCGTGGAGGCATCGGGGCTTAGAAGACGACGCATGGACCGATCGGGGCTCGGAAACGGCGCATGGACCGATCGGAGCTCGGAGACGACGCGTGGAGCGGTCGGGGCTCAGGAGAAGACGCGTGGATCGATCGGGGCTCAGGAGACGACGCGTCGACGGATCGGGGCTTAGGAGACGACGCGTGGACCGATCGGGGCTTAGGAGCCGACGCGTGGACCGATCCGGGCTCAGGAGACGGCGCGTGGACCGATTGGGGCTCGAGGACGGCGCGTGGAACGATCCGGGCTTAGGAGACGGCGCGTGGACCGATCGGGGCTCCGGAGGCGCCGCGTTGACTCATGGGGATCAGGAGACAGTGCGTGGACCGATCGGGGTTCGGAGACGGCGCGTGGACCGATCGGGGCTCGGCGACTGCGCGTGGACGTATCGGGGCTCAGGAGACGGCGCGTGGACCGATCGGGGCTCGGGGACGGCGCGTTAACCGATTGTGGCTGAGGAGACCATGCGTGGACCGATCGGGGCTCGAGGACGGCGCGTGGACCGATCGGCTCTCAGGAGGCCGCGCGTGGAAAGATCCTGACTCGGCGACGGCGCGTGGACCGATGGGGGCTCGGAGACGACGCGTGGACCGATCGGGGCTCGGAGACAGCGCCCGGACCGACTGGGGCTCAGGCGGTTTCGCGTGGACCAATTGGGGTTCGGCGACGGCGCGTGGACCGATCGGGGCTTAGGAGACGGCGCGTGCACCGATCGGGGCCCGGAGACGGGTCGTGGACAGATCGGGGCTCAGGAGACGGCGCGTGGACCGATTGGGGCTCGGATACGGCGCGTGAACCAAGCGGGGCTCAGGAGGCCGCACGTGGACCGATCGCGGCTCGGCGACGGCCCGTGGACCGATCGGGGCTCAGGAGGCCGCGCGTGGACCGATCGTGGCTCGGCGACGGCGCGTGGACCGATCGGGGCTCGGAGACCACACGTCGACCGATCGGGGCTCGGTGACAGCGCGTGGACCGACTGGGGCTCAGGCGGTTTCGTGTGGACCAATTGGGGTTCGGCGACGGCGCGTGGACCGATCGGAGCTTAGGAGGCCGCGCGTGGACAGATCGCGGCTCGGCGACGGCGCGTGGACCGATCGGGGCTCAGGAGGCCGCGCGTGGACCGATCGGGGCTCAGGAGACGGCGCGTGGACCGATTGGGGCTCGGATACGGCGCGTGAACCAATCGCTCCTCAGGAGGCCGCGCGTGGACCGATCGCGGCTCGGCGACGGCGCGTGGACCGATCGGGGCTCAGGAGGCTGCGCGTGGATCGATTGGGGCTCAGGAGACGGCGCGTGGAACGCTCGGGGCTCGAAGATGGCGCGTGGAACGATCAGGGCTCAGGATACGTCACCTGAAATGATCGCCGCTCGGAGACGGCGCGTGGACCGATCGGGGCTCAGGAGAAGGCGCGTGGACCGATCGGGGCTTAGGAGGGGACCCGTCGACCGATCGGGGCTCAGGAGACGACGCGTGGACCGGTCGGTGCTCAGGAAGCGGCGCCTGGACCGATCGGGGCTCCGAGACGACGCGTTAACCGAGCGGGGCTTAGGAGACTATGCGGGGACCGATCGGGGCTCGGAGACAGCGCGTGTACCGACTGGGGCTCAGAAGGTTGCGCGTGGACCAATCGGGGTTCGGCGACGGCGCGTGGACCGACCGGGGCTCAGGAGACCGCGCGTGACCCGATCGAGGCTCGGCGACTGCGCGTGGAGCGATCGGGGCTCAGGAGACGGCGCGTGAATCAATCGGGGCTCCGAGACGGCGCGTGGACCGATCGGGGATGAGGAGAAGGCGCGTGGACCGATCGGGGCTTAGGAGACGGCGCGTAGAAGGATCGGGGCTCGGAGATGGCGCGTGGAACGATCGGGGCTCAGGTGACGGCGCGTGAACCGATCGGCGCTCGGAGACGGCGCGTGGACCGATCGGGGCTTAGCAGAAGGCGCTTGGACCGATCGGGGCTTAGCAGAAGGCGCTTGGACCGATCGGGGCTTAGGAGTCGACGCGTCGACCGATCGGAGCTCAGGAGGAGGTGCGTGGATCGATGGGGGCTCGGAGACAGCCCGTGGACCAACTGCGGCTCAGGAGACGACGCGTCGACCGATCGGGGCTTAGGAGACGACGCGTCGAACGATCGGGGCTTAGGAGACGACGCGTGGACCGATCGGGGCTCGGCGACTGCGCGTGGACGCATCGAGGCTCAGGAGACGGCGCGTCGACCGATCGGGGCTCAGGAGACGGCGCGTGGATCGATCGGGGCTCGGAGACGCCGCGTGAAACGATCGGGGCTCAGGAGACGGCGCTTGAACTTATCGGCGCTCAGAGACGGCCCGTGTACCGATCGGGGCTTAGGATACGGCGCGTGGACCGATCGGGGCTCAGGAAACGGCGTATGGACCGATCGGAGCTCGGGCACGACGCGTGGACCGATCGGGGCTCAGGAGACGGCGCGAGGAGGCATCCGGGCTAAGAAGACGACGCATGGACCGAGCGGGGTTCAGGCGACGGCGCGAGGAGCGATCGGGCTCAGGAGAAGACGCGTCAATTAATCGTGGCTCGGGAGACGACGCGTCGACGGATCGGGGCTTAGGAGACGACGCGTGGACCGATCGGGGCTTAGGAGACGACGCGTGGACCGATCGGGGCTGAGGAGATGGCGCGTGGACCGACCGGGGCTCAGGAGGCGACGCGTGGACCGATCGGTGCTCGGAGACGGCACGTTGGACGATCGGGGCTCAGGAGACGGCGCGTGGACGGATCGGGGCTTAGGAGTCGGCGCGTCGACCGATGGGAGCTCAGGAGGCGGTGCGTGGATCGATCGGGGCTCGGAGACAGCCCGTGGAGCAACTGGGGCTCAGGAGACGACGCGTCAACCGATCGGGGCTTAGGAGACGACGCGTCGTACGACCGGGGCTTAGTAGACGACGCGTGGACCGATCGGGGCTCGGAGACAGCGCGTGTACCGACTGGGGCTCAGGAGACCGCGCGTGAACCGATCGGGGCTCGGCGACTGCGCGTGGACGGAGCGGGGCTCGGAGACGGTGCGTAGAACGATCGGGGCTCAGGAGACGGCGCGTTAACCGATTGGGGCTTAGGAGACGTTGCGTGGACCGATCGGCGCTCGAAGACGGCGCGTGGACCGATCGGGGCTCGGACACAGTGCGTGGACCGACTGGGGCTCAGGCGGTTGCGCGTGGACCAATTGGGGTTCGGCGACGGCGCGTGGACCGATCGGCGCTCAGGAGGCGGCGCGTGGATCGATCGGGGCTCGGAGACGGCGCGTGGAACGATCGGGTCTCAGGAGACGGCGCGTGAAATCATCGGCGCCCGGATACGTCGCGTGGACGAATCGGGGCTTAGGAGACGACGCGTGGACCGATCGGGGCTCCGGAGACGGCGCCTGGACCGATCGTGGCTCGGAGACGGCGCGTGGAGGCATCCGGGCTAAGAAGACGACGCATGGACCGATCGGGGTTCAGGAGACGGCGCGAGGCGCGATCGGGGGACAGGAGAAGACACGTCAATTGATCGGGGCTCCGGAGACGATGCCTCGACGGATCGGGGCTCAGGAGGCGGCACGAGAAGCGATCGGGGCTCAGGAGAAGACGCGTCAATTGATCGGGGCTCAGGAGACGACGCGTCGACGAATCGGGGCTTAGGAGACGACGCGTGGACCGATCGGGGCTTAGGAGACGACGCGTGGACCGGTCGGGGCTCAGGAGAGAGCGCGTGGACTGATCGGGGCGCGGAGACGGCGCGTTAACCGATCGGCGCTCGAAGACGGCGAGTCGAACGATCGGGGTTCGGTGACGGCGCCTGGACCGTCCGGGGCTCAGGAGGGGATGCGTGGACCGATCGCGGCTCTGGAGACTGCGCGTGGATCGATCGGGGCTTAGGGAACGACGCGTGGACCGATCGGGGCTCAGGAGACGGCGCGTGAACCGACCGGGGCTCAGGAGACCGCGCGTGGACCGATCGCGGCTCGGCGACGGCGCGTGGACCGATCGGGGCTCAGGAGGCCGCGCGTGGACCGATCGTGGCTCGGCGACGGCGCGTGGACCGATCGGGGCTCGGAGACGACGCGTGGACCGATCGGGGCTCGGAGACAGCGCGTGGACCGACTGGGGCTCAGGCGGTTTCGCGTGGACCAATTGGGGTTCGGCGACAGCGCGTGGACCGATCGGGGCTTAGGAGACGGCACGTGCACCGATCGGGGCCCGCAGACGGGTCGTGGACAGATTGGGGATTAGGAGACGGCGCGTGGACCGATCGGGGCTGGGAGACGGCACGTGGACCAATGGGGGCTTAGGAGACGACGCGTGGACCGATCGGGGCTCAGGAGACGGCGCGTGGACCGATCGGGGCTCAGGAGACGGCGCGTGGACCAATTGGGGCTCGGATACGGCGCGTGAACCAATCGGGGCTCAGGAGGCCGCGCGTGGACCGATCGGGGCTCAGGAGACGGCGCGTGGACCGACCGGGGCTCAGGAGGCCGCGTGTGGACCGATCATGGCTCGGCGACGGCGCGTGGACCGATCGGGGCTCGGAGACAACGCGTGGACCGATCGGGGTTCGGCGACAGCGCGGGAACCGACTGGGGCTCAGGCGGTTGCGCGTGGACCAATTGGGGTTCGGCGACGGCGCGTGGACCGTTCGGGGCTCGGAGACGACGCGTGTACCTATCGGGGCTCACGAGACAGCGTGTGGACCGATTGGGGCGCAGGAGACGGCGCGTGGACCGATCGGGGCTCGGAGACGCCGTGTGGAACGATCGGGGCTCGGGTGACGGCGCGTGAACCGATCGGCGCTCGGAGACGGCGCGTGGATCGATCGGGGATCGGGGACGGCGCGTCAACCGATCGGCGCTCGGAGACGGCGCGTGGAGGCATCGGGGCTTTGAAGACGACGCGTGGACCGATCGGGGCTCAGGAAACGGCGTGTGGTACGATCGGGGCTCAGGAGACGACGCGTGGATCGATCGGGGCTCAGGAGACGACGCGTCGAACAATCGGGGCTCAGGAGACGGCGCGCGAACCGACTGGGGCTCAGGAGAATCGCGTGGATCGATCGGGGCTCCAGAGGCGCCGCGTGGACCGATTGGGACCAGGAGACGGTGCGTGAACCGTTCGGGGCTCGGAGACGGCGCGTGGACCGATCGGGGCTCGGAGACGACGCGTAGACCGATCGGTGCTCGGAGACAGCGTGTGGACCGACTGGGGCTCGGAGACGGCGCGTGGACCGATCGTGGTTTAGGAGAAGGCGCGTGGAATGATCGGGGTTCAGGAGACGGCGCGAGGAGCGATCGGGGCTCAGGAGAAGACGCGTCAATTGATCGGGGCTCAGGACACGACGCGACGACGGATCGGGGCTTGGAGACGGCGCGTGGACCGATTGGGGCTTAGGAGACGACGCCTGGACCGATCGGGCCTCAGGAGACGGCGCGTGGACCGATCGGGACACAGGAGACGGCGCGTGGATCGATTGGGGCGTGGATACGGCGCGTGACGCGACCGGGGTTCAGGAGGCCGCGCGTGGAGCGATCATGGCTCGGCGACGGCGCGTGGACCGATCGGGGCTCGGAGACGGCGCGTGAACCGACCGGGGCTCAGGAGACGGCGCGTGGACCGATCGGGGCTCGGAGACGGCACGTTAACCGATCGGGGCTTAGGAGACGATGCGTGGACCGATCGGGCTCGGAGCCGGCGTGTGAACCGATCGGCGCTCAGGAGGCTGCGCGTGGACCGATCGAGGCTCGGCGACGGCGCGTGGACCGATCGGCGCTCGGAGACGGCGCGTGGATCGATCGGGGATCGGGGACGGCGCGTGGAACGATCGCGGCTCGGAGTCGACGCGTTAGCCGATCGGGGCTTAGGAGACGATGCGTGGACCGATAGGGGCTCGGAGACGGCGCGTGGACCGACCGGGGTTTAGGAGAAGGCGCTTGGACCGAACGGGGCTTAGGAGACGGCCCGTGGACCGATCGGGGCTCGGAGACGGCGCGTGGAACGATCGGCGCTCAGGAGATGGCGCGTCAACCGATCGGCGCTCGGAGACGGCGCGTGGACCGATCGGGGCTTAGGAGACGGCGCGTGGACCGATCGGAGATCAGGAGATTACGCGTGGACCGATCGGGGTTGTGGAAGCGGCGCACGGACCGATCGTGGCTCGGAGACGGCGCGTGGGGGCATCGGGGCTTTGAAGACGACGCGTGGACCGATCGGGGCTCAGGAAAAGGCGTGTGGTACGATCGGGGCTCAGGAGATGACGCGTGGATCGATCGGGGCTCAGGAGACGACGCGTCGAACAATCGGGGCTCAGGAGACGGCGCGCGAACCGACTGGGGCTCAGGAGAATCGCGTGGATCGATCGGGGCTCCAGAGGCGCCGCGTGGACCGATTGGGACCAGGAGACGGTGCGTGAACCGTTCGGGGCTCGGAGACGGCGCGTGGACCGATCGGGGCTCGGAGACGACGCGTAGACCGATCGGTGCTCGGAGACAGCGTGTGGACCGACTGGGGCTCGGAGACGGCGCGTGGACCGATCGTGGTTTAGGAGAAGGCGCGTGGAATGATCGGGGTTCAGGAGACGGCGCGAGGAGCGATCGGGGCTCAGGAGAAGACGCGTCAATTGATCGGGGCTCAGGACACGACGCGGCGACGGATCGGGGCTTGGAGACGGCGCGTGGACCGATTGGGGCTTAGGAGACGACGCGTGGACCGATCGGGCCTCAGGAGACGGCGCGTGGACCGGTCGGGACTCAGGAGACGGCGCGTGGATCGATTGGGGCGTGGATACGGCGCGTGACGCGACCGGGGTTCAGGAGGCCGCGCGTGGAGCGATCATGGCTCGGCGACGGCGCGTGGACCGATCGGGGCTCGGAGACGGCGCGTGAACCGACCGGGGCTCAGGAGACGGCGCGTGGACCGATCGGGGCTCGGAGACGGCACGTTAACCGATCGGGGCTTAGGAGACGATGCGTGGACCGATCGGGCTCGGAGCCGGAGTGTGAACCGATCGGCGCTCAGGAGGCTGCGCGTGGACCGATCGAGGCTCGGCGACGGCGCGTGGACCGATCGGGGCTCGGAGACGACGCGTGTACAGATCAGGGCTTGGTGACGGCGCGTTTACCGATAGCAGCTCGGAGACGGCCCGTGGACGGATCGCGGCTTAGGAGACGGCGCGTGGACCGATCGGGGCTCAGGAGAGGGTGCGTGGACCGGTCGAGGCTCGGCGACGGCGCGTGGACCGATCGGGGCTCGGAGACGACGCGTGTACAGATCAGGGCTTGGTGACGGCGCGTTTACCGATAGCAGCTCGGAGACGGCCCGTGGACGGATCGCAGCTTAGGAGACGGCGCGTGGACCGATCGGGGCTCGGAGACAGCGCGTGGACCGACTGGGACTAAGGCGGTTGCGCGTGGACCAATTGGGGTTCGGCGACGGCGCGTGGACCGCTCGGCGCTCGGAGACGGCGCGTTAACCGATCGGGGCTTAGGAGACGATGCGTGAACCGATCGGGGCTCGAAGACGGGGCGTGGACCGATCGGGGCTCAGGAGACGGCGCGTGGACCGATTGGGGCTCGGGAGACTGCGCGTGGATGGATCGGGGCTTAGGGAACGACGCATGGACCGATCGGGGCTCAGGAGACGGCGCGTGGACCGATCGGGGCTCACGAGACGGCGCGTCGACCGATCGGGGCTCAGGAGACGGCGCCTGGACCGATCGGAGCGCAGGAGGCGGCGCGTGGACCGACCGGGGCTCAGGAGACAGTGAGTGGACGGATCGGGACTCAGGAGACGGCGCGTGAACCGATCGGCGCTCGGAGACGGGGCGTGGACCGATTGGGGTTTAACAGAGGACGCGTCGACCGATCGGGGCTCAGGAGACAGCGCGTGGACGGATCGAGTCTCAGGAGACGGTGCGTGAACCAATCGGTGCTCGGAGACGGGGCGTGGACCGATCGGGGCTTAGGAGACGGTGCGTGCACCGATCGGGGCTCGCGAGACTGCGCGTGGATGGATCGGGGCTTCGGGAACGACGCGTGGACCGATCGGGGCTCGGAGACAGCGCGTGGACCGACTGGGGCTCAGGCGGTTTCGCGTGGACCAATTGGGGTTCGGCGACGGCGCGTGGACCGATCGGGGCTCAGGAGGCCGCGCGTGGACCGATCGGGGCTCAGGAAACGGCGCGTGGACCGATTGGGGCTCGTATACGGCGCGTGAACCAATCGGGCCTCAGGAGGCCGCACGTGGACCGATCGCGGCTCGGCGACGGCGCGTGGACCGATCGGGGCTCAGGAGGCCGCGCGTGGACCGATCATAGCTCGGCGACGGCGCGTGGAACAATTGGGGCTCGGAGCGGCGCGTAGAACGATCGCGGCTCGGCGACGGCGCGTGGACCGATCGGGGCTCAGGAGGCTGCGCGTGGATCGATTGGGGCTCAGGAGACGGCGCGTGGACCGCTCGGGGCTCGAAGACGGCGCGTGGAACGATCAGGGCTCAGGAGACGTCACGTGAAATGATCGGCGCTCGGAGACGGCGCGTGGACCGATCGGGGCTCAGGAGAAGGCGCGTGGACCGATCGGGGCTTAGTACAAGGCGCTTGGACCGATCGGGGCTTAGGAGACAACAAGTGGACCGATCGGAGATCGGAGACGGTGCGTGGAACGATCGGGGCTCAGGAGACGGCGCGTGGACGGATCGTTCTCAGGAGACGGCGCGTGAACCGATCGGCGCTCGGAGACGGGGCCTGGACCGATCGGGACTTAGGAGACAGCGCGTGGATGGATCGGGGCTTAGGGAACGACGCGTGGATCGATCGGGGCTCAGGAGACGGCGCGTGGACCGATCGGGGCTCGAAGCCGGCGCGTGGACCGATCGGGTCTCAGGAGGCCGCGCGTGGACAGATCATGACTCGGCGACGGCGCGTGGACCGATCGGGGCTCGGAGACTACGCGTGGACCGATCGGGGCTCGGAGACAGCGCGTGGACCGACTGGGGCTCAGGCGGTTGCGCGTGGACCAATTGGGGTTCGGCGACGGCGCGTGGACCGATCGGGGCTCGGAGACGGCGCGTTAACCGATGGGGCTTAGGAGACCATGCGTGACCCGACCGGGGCTCGAAGACGGCGCGTGGACCGATCGGGGCTCGGAGACGACGCGTGGACCGATCGGGCCTCAGGAGGCCGCACGTGGACCGATCGCGGCTCGGCGACGGCGCGTGGACCGATCGGGGCTCAGGAGGCCGCGCGTGGACCGATCATAGCTCGGCGACGGCGCGTGGAACGATCGGGGCTCGGAGCGGCGCGTAGAACGATCGCGGCTCGGCGACGGCGCGTGGACCGATCGGGGCTCAGGAGGCTGCGCGTGGATCGATTGGGGCTCAGGAGACGGCGCGTGGACCGCTCGGGGCTCGAAGACGGCGCGTGGAACGATCAGGGATCAGGAGACGTCACGTGAAATGATCGGCGCTCGGAGACGGCGCGTGGACCGATCGGGGCTCAGGAGAAGGCGCGTGGACCGATCGGGGCTTAGTACAAGGCGCTTGGACCGATCGGGGCTTAGGAGACGACGAGTGGACCGATCGGAGATCGGAGACGGTGCGTGGAACGATCGGGGCTCAGGAGACGGCGCGTGGACCGATCGGGGCTCAGGAGCCGGCGCGTGGACCTATTGGGGCTCGGATACGGCGCGTGAACCAACCGGGACTCAGAAGCCCGCGCGTGGACCGATCCCGGCTCGGCGACGGCGTGTGGACCGATGGGGCTCAGGAGCCGCGCGTGGACCGATCATGGCTCGGTGACGGCGCGTGGACCGATCGGGGCTTAGGTGACGATGCGTGGACCGATTGGGCTCAGGAAGCAGCGCCTGGACCGATCGTGGCTCGGAGACGGCGCGAGGAGGCATCTGGGCTTCGAAGACGACGCGTGGATCGATCGGAGCTCGGAGACGGCGCGTGAACCGACCGGGGCTCAGGAGGCCGCGCGTGGACCGATCGAGGCTCAGGAGGCCACGCCTGGACTGATCGGGGCTCCGCGACGGCGCGTGGACCGATCGAGGCTCGGAGACGACGCGTGTACGGATCGGGGATTCGGCGATGACGCGTGGACCGATCCGGGCTCAGGAGACGGCGCGTGGACGGATCGGGGCTCGGAGACAGCGCGTGGAACGATCGGAGCTCAGGAGACGGCGCGTGAACCGATCGGCGCTCGGAGACGGCGCGTGGACCGATGGGGGATGAGGAGAAGGCGCGTGGACTGATAGGGGCTTAGGAGACGGCGCATAGACCGATCGGGGCTCGGAGACGGCGCGTGGAACGATCGGGGCTCAGGTGACGGCGCGTGAACCGATCGGCGCTCGGAGACGGCGCGTGGACCGATCGGGGCTTAGCAGAAGGCGCTTGGACCGATCGGGGTTTAGCAGAAGGCGCTTGGACCAATCGGGGCTTAGGAGACGGCGCGTGGACCGATCGAGGCTCGGCGACTGCGCGTGGAGCGATCGGGGCTCAGGAGACGGCGCGTGAACCAATCGGCGCTCCGAGACGGCGCGTGGACCGATCGGGGCTTAGGAGACGGCGCGTGGACCGATCGGAGCTCGGAGACGGCGCGTGGAACGATCGGGGCTCAGGAGACGGCGCGTGAACCGATCGGCGCTCGGAGACGGCGCGTGGACCGACTGGGGCACAGGCGATGGCGTGTGGACCAATTGGGGTTCGGCGACGGCGCGTGGACCGATCCGGGCTCAGGAGACGGCGCGTGGACCGATCGGGGCTGAGGAGAAGGCACGTGGTCCGATCGGGGCTTATGAGACGGCGTGTGGACGTATCGGGGCTTAGGAGACGATGCGTGAACCGATCGGGGCTCAGGAGACGCCGCGTGGACCGATCGGGGCTCGGAGGCTGCGCGTGGACCCTTCGGGGCTCGCAGAAGGCACGAGGACCGATCAGGGCTTAGGAGACGACGCGTGGACCGATCGGGGCTCGGAGACGGCGCGTGGATGGACCGTGGCTTAGAATGCGGCACGCGGACCGATCGGGGCTCGGAGACGGCATGTGGATCGATCGTGGCTCAGGAGACGGCGCGTGGACCGATGGGGATCAGGAGGCGGTGCGTGGACCGATCGGGGCACGAAGGCGGCGCGTGGACCGATCGGGGCTCAGGAGACGGCGCGTGGACCGACTGGGTCTCAGGAGGTTGCCCGTGGACGAATTGGGGTTCGGCGACGGCGCGTGGACCGACCGGGGCTCAGGAGACCGCGCGTGGACCCATCGGGGCTCGGAGACGGCGCGTGAACCGACCGGGGCTCGGAGACGACACGTGTACGTATCGGGGCTTGGTGACGGAGCGTGGACCGATCGGGGCTCACGAAGCGGCGCCTGAACCGATCGTGGCTCGGAGACGGCGCGAGGAGGCATCTGGGCTTAGAAGACGACGCGTGGATCGATCGGGGCTCGGAGACGGCGCGTGAACCGACCGCGGCTCAGGAGGCCGCGCGTGGACCGATCGAGGCTCGGCGACGGCGCGTGGACCGATTGGGGCTCGGCGACTGTGTGTGGACGTATCGGGGCTCGGAGACGGCGCGTGGACTGATCAGGGCTTTGGAGACGACGCGTGGACCGATCGGGGCTCAGGAGACGGCGCGTGGACCGATCGGTGCTCGGAGACGGCGCGTTGGACGATCGGGGCTCAGGAGACGGCGCGTGGACGGATCGGGGCTCAGGAGAA
Source organism: Netelia fuscicornis (assembly GCA_946811545.1). Classification (NCBI taxonomy): domain Eukaryota; kingdom Metazoa; phylum Arthropoda; class Insecta; order Hymenoptera; family Ichneumonidae; genus Netelia; species Netelia fuscicornis. Next base: position 34,709,797 of record OX328014.1, on the reverse strand, counting down.
GGCGCGTGGACCGATCGGGGCTCGGAGACGGAGCGTGGACCGATCGGGGCTCGGAGACGGAGCGTGGAGCGATCGGGGCTCAGGAGACGGCGCGTGGTCCGATCGGGGCTTAGGTGACGATGCGTCAACCGATCGGGGCTCGGAGATGGCGCGTGGACCCATCGGGGCTTAGGTGACAACGCGTGGACCGATTGGGGCTCAGGAGGCAGCGCGTGGACCGATCATGGCTCGGCGACGGCGCGTGGACCGATCGGGGCTCGGAGACAGCGCGTGGACCGACTGGGACTCAGGCGGTTGCGCGTGGACCAATTGGGGTTCGGCGACGGAGCGTGGAGCGATCGGGGCTCAGGAGACGGCGCGTGGTCCGATCGGGGCTTAGGTGACGATGCGTGAACCGAGCGGGGCACGGAGACGGCGCGTGGGCCGATCGGGGCTTAGGAGACAACGCGTGGACCGATGGGGGCTCAGAGACGGCGCGTGGACCGACCGGGGCTCAGGAGGACGCGCGTGGACCGATCGGGGCTCGGCTACGGCGCGTGGACCGATCGAGTCTCGGAGACGACGCGGCGACCGATCGGGGCTCAGATGACGGCGCGCGGACCGACCGGGGCTCAGGAGACTCGCGTAGATCGATCGGGGCTCCGGAGACGCCGCGTGAAGCGATGGGGATCAGGAGACGGTGCGCGGACCGATCGGGGCTCGGAGACGGCGCGTGGACCGATCGGGGCTTAGGAGACGACGCGTGGACCGATCGGGGCGTAGGACACGACGCGTGTACCTATCGGGGCTAACGAGACAGCGTGTGGACCGATCGGGGCTCGGAGACGGCGCGTTGAACGATCGGAGCTCAGGAGACGGGGCGTGAAATGATCGGCGCTCTGAGACGGCGCATGAACAGATCGGAGCTCGGACACGGCCCCTGAACGGATCAGGGCTTAGGAGACGGTGCGTGGATTAATTGGGGCTCAGGAGACGATGCGTGGACCGATCGGGGCTCGGAAACGACGCGTTAACCGAGCAGGGCTTAGGAGACGACGCGTGGACCGATCGGGGCGTAGGATACGTCGCGTGTACCTATCGGGGCTCACGAGACAGCGTGTGGACAATTTGGGCTCAGGAGACGGCGCGTGCACCGGTCGGGGCTTAGGAGACGACGCGTCGACAGATCGGGGCTCAGGAGAAGGGGTGTGGACAGATGGGGGATCAGGAGACGGCGCGTGGACCGATCGGGGCTCGGCGATAGCGCGTGGACCGATCGGGGCTCGGCGATGGCGCGTGGACCGATCGGAGCTCGGACACGGCCCGTGGACGGAACGGGGCTTAGGAGACGGCGCATGGACTAATTGGGGCTCGGATACGGCGCGTGAACCGATCGGGGCTTAGGAGACGACGCGTGGACCGATCGGGGCTCAGGGGACGGCGCGTGGACCGATCGGGGCTTCGGAGACGGTACGTGGACCGATCGGGGCTCGGAGACGGTACGAGGACCGACCGGAGCTCAGGAGATTCGCGTGGATCGATCAGGGCTCCGGAGGCGGCGCATGGACCGATTGGGGAGCATGAGATGGTGCGTGGACCGATCGAGGCTCGGAGACGTCGCACGGACCGATCGGGGCTTAGGAGACGACGCGTGGACCGATTGGGGCTCAGGAGGCCGCGCGTGGACCGATCGCGGCTCGACGCCGTGCGTAGACGGATCAGGGCTCAGGAGACGGCGCGTGGACCGATCGGGGCGGGGAGACGGCGCGTGAACCGACCGGGGCTCAGGAGGCCGCGCGTGGACTGATCGGGGCTCGGCGACTGCGCGTGGACGTATCGGGGCTCAGGAGACGGCGCGTGGACCGATCGGGGCGGGGAGACGGCGCGTTAACCGATCGGGGCTTAGGAGACGATGCGTGGACCGATCGGGGCTCGGAGACGGTGCGTGGATCGATCGGGGCTTAGGAGACGGCGCGTGGACCGATTGGGGCTTAGGAGACGACGCGTGGACCGATCGGGGCTCAGGAAGCGGCGCCTGGACCGATCGTGGCTCGTAGACGGCGCGTGGAGGTATCGGGGCTTAAAAGACGACGCATAGACCGATCGGGGCTCAGGAAACGGCGCGTGGACCGAACGGTGCTCGGAGACGACGCGTGGACCGATCGGGGCTCAGGAGACGGCGCGTGGACCGATCGGGCCTTAGGAGACGGCGCGTGGGCCGAACGGGGCTTAGGAGACAACGCGTGGACCGATCGGGGCTCAGGAAGCGGCGCCTGGACCCATCGTGGCTCGGAGACGGCGCGAGGAGGCATCTGGGCTTAGAAGACGACGCGTGGACCGATCGGGGCTCAGGAAACGGCCCCTGGAGCAATCGGGGTTCAGGAGACGACGCGTGGATCGATCAAGGCTCAGGAGACGACGCGTCGTCCGATCAGGACTCAGGAGGCGGCGCGTGGACCGATCGGGGATCAGGAAACGGTCCGTGGAGCGATCGGGGCTTAGGAGACGGCACGTGGACTGATCGGGGCTCGGGAAGCGGCGCCTGAACCGATCGTGGCTCGGAGACGGCGCGTAGAGGCATCGGGGCTCGGAGACGACGCGTGTACGGATCGGGGCTTGATGACGGCGGCTTTATCGATCGCGGCTCAGAGACGGCCCGTGAACCGATCGGCGCTCGGAGACGGCGCGTGGACCGATCGGGGCTTATGAGACGGCGCGTGGACCGATCGGAGATCAGGAGAAGACGCGTGCACAGATCGGGGCTCTGGAAGCGGCGCACGGACCGATCGTGGCTCGGAGACGGCGCGTGGAGGCATCGGGGCTTTGAAGACGACGCGTGGACCGATCGGGGTCAAGAAGCGGCGCCTAGACCGATCGTGGCTCGGAGACGGCGCCTGGAGGCATCGGGGCTAGAAAGACGACGCATGGACCGTGCGGGGCTCAGGAGACGGCGCGAGGAGCGATCGGGGTTCAGGAGAAGCCGCGTCAATTGATCCGGGCTCAGAAATCGGCGCGTGGAGCGATCGGGGCTCAGGAGACGACGCGTGGATCGATCGGGGCTCAGGAAACGACGCGTCGACCGATCGGGGCTCGGAGACGGAGCGTGGAGCGATCGGGGCTCAGGAGACGGCGCGTGAACTAATCCGCGCTCGGAGACGGCGCGTGGACCGATCGGGGCCGAGGAGAAGGCGCGTGGTCCGATCGGGGCTTATGAGACGGCGCGTAGACCGATCGGCGGTTGGAGACAGCGCGTGGACCGATCGGGGCTCAGGAGACAGCGCGTGGACCGAATGGGCATCAGGAGACGGCGCGTCGATGGATCGGGGCTTGGGGAACGACGCGTGGACCGATCGGGGCTCAGGAGACGGCGCGTGGACCGATCGGGGCTCGGAGACGGAGCGTGGAGCGATCGGGGCTCAGGAGACGGCGCGTGAACTAATCCGCGCTCGGAGACGGCGCGTGGACCGATCGGGGCCGAGGAGAAGGCGCGTGGTCCGATCGGGGCTTATGAGACGGCGCGTAGACCGATCGGGGCTCGGAGATGGCGCGTGGAATGATCGGGGCTTAGGAGATGGTGTGTGGCCCGATCGGAGATCAGGAGACGACGCGTGGATCGATCGGGGCGCCGGAGGCGGCGCGTGGACCGATTGGGGAGCAGGAGATGGTGCGTGGACCGATCGGGGCTCGGAAAACGGCGCGTGGACCGATCGGGGCTTAGAAGACGACGCGTGGACCGTCCGGGGTTAGAAGGCGACGCGTGGACCGATGGGGGCTCAGGACCCGGCGCGTGGAACGATCGGGGCTCAGGAGACGGCGCGTGAAATGATCTGCGCTCGGAGACGGCGCGTGGACCGACTGGGGCTCGGAGACGGCGCGTGGATCGATCGGGGCTCAGGGGACGGCGCGTGGACCGGTCGAGGCTTCGGAGATTCGCGTGGATCTACCGGGGCTCCGGAGACGGCGCGTGAACCGATCGGGGCTTAGGAGATGGCGCGTGGACCGATCGGTGATCGGAGACTGCGCGTGGACGGACCGCGGCTTAGAATGCGGCACGCGGACCGATCGGGGATCGGAGACGGCGTGTGGACGTATCGGGGCTTAGAAGACGATGCGTGGACCGATCGGGGCTCAGGAGATGGCGCGTGGACCGAGTGGGGCTCAGGAGGTTGCGCGTGGACCAATTGGGGTTCGGCGGGTTGGGCGACGGCGCGTGGACCGATCGCGGCTCGGCGACGGCGCGTGTACCGATCGGGGCTCTGGAGGCCGCGCGTGGAACGATCATGGCTCGGCGACGGCGCGTGGACCGAACGGGGCTCGGAGACGACGCATGGACTGATCCGGGCTCGGAAACGGCGGGTGGACCGATCAGGGCTTAGGAGACGCCGCGTGGACCGATCGGGGCTCGGAGACGGCGCGTGGAGCGATCGGGGCTCAGGAGACGGCGCGTGAACCAATCGGTGCTCCGAGACGGCGCGTGGACCGATCGGGGCTGAGGAGACGGCGCGTAGACCGATTGGGGCTTACGCGATGGCGCGTGGACCGTTCGGGGCTCAGGAATCGGCGCCTGGACCGATCGTGGCTCGGAAACGGCGCGTGGAGGCATCGGGGCTAAGAAGACGACGCATGGATTGAGCGGGGCTCAGGACACGGCGCGAGGAGCGATCGGGGCTCGGAGACGGCGCGTGGAGGCATCGGGGCTTTGAAGACGACGCGTGGACTGAACGGTGCTCAGAAAACGGCGCGTGGACCGATCGGTGCGCGGAGACGATGCGTGGACCGATCGGGGCTCAGGAAACGGCGTGTGGAGCGGTTGGGGCTCAGGAGACGACGCGTGGATCGATCGGGGCTCGGAGACGCCGCGTGGAACGATCGGGGCTCAGGAGACGGCGCTTGAACTTATCGGCGCTCGGAGACGGCGCGTTGACCGATCGGGGCTTAGGATACGGCGCATGGACCGATGGGGGCTCGGAAGCGGCGCCTGGACCGATCGTGGCTCGGAGACGGCGCGTGGAGGCATCGGGAGTAAGAAGACGACGCATGGACCGATCGGGGCTCAGGAGACGGCGCGTGGACCGACCGGGGCTTGGAGACGGCGCGTGGAATGATCGGGGCTCAGGAGACGGCGCGTGAACCGATCGGCGCTCGGAGACAGTGCGTGGACCGATCGGGGCTTAGGAGACGGCACGTGGACCGATCGGAGATCAGGAGACGATGCGTGGGCCGATAGGGCTCTGGAAACGGCGCACGAACCGATCGTGGATCGGCGACGGCCCGTGGACCGATTGGGGCTCAGGAGGCCGCGCGTGGACCGATCATGGCTCGGCGACGGCGCGTGGACCGATCGGGGCTCGGAGACAGCGCGTGGACCGACTGGGACGCAGGCGGTTGCGCGTGGACCAATTGGGGTTCGGCGACGGCGCGTGGACCGCTCGGCGCTCGGAGACGGCGCGTTAACCGATCGGGGCTTAGGAGACGATGCGTGAACCGATCGGGGCTCGGAGACGGCGCGTGGACCGATCGGGGCTTAGGAGACAACGCGTGGACCGATGGGGGCTCAGATGACGGCGCGCGGACCGACCGGGGCTCAGGAGACTCGCGTGGATCGATCGGGGCTCAGGCGGTTGCGCGTGGACCATTTGGGGTTCGGCGACGGCGCGTGGACCGCTCGGCGCTCGGAGACGGCGCGTGGAGCGATCGGGTCTAAGGAGACAACGCGTGGACCGATCGGGGCTCGGAGACGGCGCGTGGAATGATCGGGGCTCAGGAGACGGTGCGTGAACCGATCGGCGCTCGGAGACAGTGCGTGGACCGATCGGGGCTTAGGAGACGGCACGTGGACCGATCGGAGATCAGGAGACGATGCGTGGACCGATAGGGCTCTGGAAACGGCGCACGTACCGATCGTGGATCGGCGACGGCCCGTGGGCCGATTGGGGCTCAGGCGGCCGCGCGTGGACCGATCATGGCTCGGCGACGGCGCGTGGACCGATCGGGGCTCGGAGACAGCGCGTGGACCGACTGGGACTCAGGCGGTTGCGCGTGGACCAATTGGGGTTCGGCGACGGCGCGTGGACCGCTCGGCGCTCGGAGACGGCGCGTTAACCGATCGGGGCTTAGGAGACGATGCGTGAACCGATCGGCGCTCGGAGACGGCGCGTTAACCGATCGGGGCATCAGGAGACGGCGCGTCGAGGGTTCGGGGCTTGGGGAACGACGCGTGGACCGATCGGGGCTCAGGAGACGGCGCGTGGACCGATCGGGGCTCGGAGACGGAGCGTGGAGCGATCGGGGCTCAGGAGACGGCGCTTGAACTTATCGGCGCTCGGAGACGGCGCGTTGACCGTTCGGGGCTTAGGATACGGCGCATGGACCGATGGGGGCTCGGAAGCGGCGCCTGGACCGATCGTGGCTCGGAGACGGCGCCTGGAGGCATCGGGGCTAGGAAGACGACGCATGGACCGTGCGGGGCTCAGGAGAAGGCGCGAGGAGCGATCGGGGTTCAGGAGAAGACGCGTCAATTGATCCGGGCTCAGAAATCGGCGCGTGGAGCGATCGGGGCTCAGGAGACGACGCGTGGATCGATCGGGGCTCAGGAAACGACGCGTCGACCGATCGGGGCTTAGGAGACGGCGCGCGGACCGACCGGGGCTCAGGAGCCTCGTGTGAACCGATCATGGCTCGGCGACGGCGCGTGGACCGATCGGTGCTCGGAGACGACGCGTGGACCGATCGAGGCTCAGGCGGTTGCGCGTGGACCATTTGGGGTTCGGCGACGGCGCGTGGACCGATCGGGGCTCAGGAGACGAGCGTGGACCGATTAGGGCTCGGAGACGGCGCGTGGAATGATCGGGGCTCAGGAGACGGCGCGTGAACCGATCGGCGCTTGGAGACAGCGCGTGGACCGATCGGGGCTCAGGAGACAGCGCGTGGACCGAATGGGCATCAGGAGACGGCGCGTCGATGGATCGGGGCTTGGGGAACGACGCGTGGACCGATCGGGGCTCAGAAGACGGCGCGTGGACCGATCGGGGCTCGGAGACGGAGCGTGGAGCGATCGGGGCTCAGGAGACGGCGCGTGAACTAATCCGCGCTCGGAGACGGCGCGTGGACCGATCGGGGCCGAGGAGAAGGCGCGTGGTCCGATCGGGGCTTATGAGACGGCGCGTAGACCGATCGGGGCTCGGAGATGGCGCGTGGAATGATCGGGGCTTAGGAGATGGTGTGTGGACCGATCGGAGATCAGGAGACGACGCGTGGACCGATCGGGGATCGGAAGCGGCGCGTGGAACGATCCGGGCTTAGGAGACGGCGCGTGGGCCGAACGGGGCTCAGGAAACGGCGCGTGGACCGACCGGAGCTCAGCAGATTTCGCGTGGATCGATCGGGGCACGGGAGGCGGCGCGTGGACCGATTGGGGAGCAGGAGATGGTGCGTGGACCGATCGGGGCTCGGAAAACGGCGCGTGGACCGATCGGGGCTTAGAAGACGACGCGTGGACCGTCCGGGGTTAGAAAGCGACGCGTGGACCGATGTGGGCTCAGGAGCCGGCGCGTGGAACGATCGGGGCTCAGGAGACGGCGCGTGGAACGATCGGGGCTCAGGAGATTCGCGTGGATCTACCGGGGCTCCGGAGACGGCGCGTGAACCGATCGGGGCTTAGGAGACGGCGCGTGGACCGATCGGGGCTCAGTAAGCGGCGCCTGCACCGATCGGGGCACGGAGACGGCGCGTGGAGGCATCGGGGCTTAGAAGACGACGCATGGATCGATCGGGGCTCGGAAACGGCGCGTGGACCGATCGGGGCTCAGGAGTCGGCGCGTGGACCGATCGGTGATCGGAGACTGCGCGTGGACGGACCGCGGCTTAGAATGCGGCACGCGGACGGATCGGGGATCGGAGACGGCGTGTGGACGTATCGGGGCTTAGAAGACGATGCGTGGACCGATCGGGGCTCAGGAGATGGCGCGTGGACCGACTGGGGCTCAGGAGGTTGCGCGTGGACCAATTGGGGTTCGGCGGGTTGGGCGACGGCGCGTGGACCGATCGCGGCTCGGCGACGGCGCGTGTACCGATCGGGGCTATGGAGGCCGCGCGTGGAACGATCATGGCTCGGCGACGGCGCGTGGACCGAACGGGGCTCGGAGACGACGCATGGACTGATCGGGGCTCGGAAACGGCGGGTGGACCGATCGGGGCTTAGGAGACGGCGCGTGGACCGATCGGGGCTCGGAGACGGCGCGTGGAGCGAACGGGGCTCAGGAGACGGCGCGTGAACCAATCGGTGCTCCGAGACGGCGCGTGGACCGATCGGGGCTGAGGAGAAGGCGCGTGGTCCGATCGGGGCTTATGAGACGGCGCGTGGACCGATCGGGGGTCGGAGACGGCGCGTGGAACGATCGGGGCTCAGGAGACGGCGCGTGAACCGATCGGCGCTCGGAGACGGCGCGTGGACCGATAGGGGCTTAGGAGACGGCGCGTGGACCGATCGGGGCTCGGAGGCGGGACGTGGAATGATCGGGGCTCAGGAGACGGAGCGTGAAATGATCGGCGCTCTGAGACGGCGCGTAGACCGATTGGGGCTTACGCGACGGCGCGTGGACCGTTCGGGGCTCAGGAATCGGCGCCTGGACCGATCGTGGCTCGGAAACGGCGCGTGGAGGCATCGGGGCTAAGAAGACGACGCATGGATCGAGCGGGGCTCAGGACACGGCGCGAGGAGCGATCGGGGCTCGGAGACGGCGCGTGGAGGCATCGGGGCTTTGAAGACGACGCGTGGACGGAACGGTGCTCAGAAAACGGCGCGTGGACCGATCGGTGCTCGGAGACGATGCGTGGACCGATCGGGGCTCAGGAAACGGCGTGTGGAGCGGTTGGGGCTCAGGAGACGACGCGTGGATCGATCGGGGCTCGGAGACGCCACGTGGAACGATCGGGGCTCAGGAGACGGCGCTTGAACTTATCGGCGCTCGGAGACGGCGCGTTGACCGATCGGGGCTTAGGATACGGCGCATGGACCGATGGGGGCTCGGAAGCGGCGCCTGGACCGATCGTGGCTCGGAGACGGCGCGTGGAGGCATCGGGACTAAGAAGACGACGCATGGACCGATCGGGGCTCAGGAGACGGCGCGTGGACCGACCGGGGCTCGGAGACGGCGCGTGAAATGATCGGGGCTCAGGAGACGGCGCGTGAACCGATCGGCGCTCGGAGACAGTGCGTGGACCGATCGGGGCTTAGGAGACGGCACGTGGACCGATCGGAGATCAGGAGACGATGCGTGGACCGATAGGGCTCTGGAAACGGCGCACGAACCGATCGTGGATCGGCGAAGACGCGTGTACCGATCGGGGCTCTGGAGGCCGCGCGTGGAACGATCATGGCTCGGCGACGGCGCGTGGACCGAACGGGGCTCGGAGACGACGCATGGACTGATCGGGGCTCGGAAACGGCGGGTGGACCGATCGGGGCTTAGGAGACGGCGCGTGGACCGATCGGGGCTCGGAGACGGCGCGTGGAGCGATCGGGGCTCAGGAGACGGCGCGTGAACCAATCGGTGCTCCGAGACGGCGCGTGGACCGATCGGGGCTGAGGAGAAGGCGCGTGGTCCGATCGGGGCTTATGAGACGGCGCGTGGACCGATCGGGGGTCGGAGACGGCGCGTGGAGGCATCGGGGCTTTGAAGACGACGCGTGGACCGAACGGTGCTCAGAAAACGGCGCGTGGACCGATCGGTGCTCGGAGACGATGCGTGGACCGATCGGGGCTCAGGAAACGGCGTGTGGAGCGGTTGGGGCTCAGGAGACGACGCGTAGATCGATCGGGGCTCGGAGACGCCGCGTGGAACGATCGGGGCTCAGGAGACGGCGCTTGAACTTATCGGCGCTCGGAGACGGCGCGTTGACCGATCGGGGCTTAGGATACGGCGCATGGACCGATGGGGGCTCGGAAGCGGCGCCTGGACCGATCGTGGCTCGGAGACGGCGCGTGTAGGCATCGGGACTAAGAAGACGACGCATGGACCGATCGGGGCTCAGGAGACGGCGCGTGGACCGACCGGGGCTCGGAGACGGCGCGTGAAATGATCGGGGCTCAGTAGACGGCGCGTGAACCGATCGGCGCTCGGAGACAGTGCGTGGACCGATCGGGGCTTAGGAGACGGCACGTGGACCGATCGGAGATCAGGAGACGACGCGTGGACCGATAGGGCTCTGGAAACGGCGCACGAACCGATCGTGGATCGGCGACGGCCCGTGGACCGATTGGGGCTCAGGAGGCCGCGCGTGGACCGATCATGGCTCGGCGACGGCGCGTGGACCGATCGGGGCTCGGAGACAGCGCGTGGACCGACTGGGACTCAGGCGGTTGCGCGTGGACCAATTGGGGTTCGGCGACGGCGCGTGGACCGCTCGGCGCTCGGAGACGGCGCGTTAACCGATCGGGGCTTAGGAGACGATGCGTGAACCGATCGGGGCTCGGAGACGGCGCGTGGACCGATCGAGGCTTAGGAGACAACGCGTGGACCGATGGGGGCTCAGATGACGGCGCGCGGACCGACCGGGGCTCAGGAGACTCGCGTGGATCGATCGGGGCTCAGGCGGTTGCGCGTGGACCATTTGGGGTTCGGCGACGGCGCGTGGACCGCTCGGCGTTCGGAGACGGCGCGTGGAGCGATCGGGTTTAAGGAGACAACGCGTGGACCGATCGGGGCTCGGAGACGGCGCGTGGAATGATCGGGGCTCAGGAGACGGCGCGTGAACCGATCGGCGCTCGGAGACAGTGCGTGGACCGATCGGGGCTTAGGAGACGGCGCGTGGACCGATCGGAGATCAGGAGGCGATGCGTGGACCGATAGGGCTCTGGAAACGGCGCACGGACCGATCGTGGATCGGCGACGGCCCGTGGACCGATTGGGGCTCAGGAGGCCGCGCGTGGACCGATCATGGCTCGGAGACGGAGCGGGAGCGATCGAGGCTCAGGAGACGGAGCGTGAACTAATCGGCGCTCGGAGACGGCGCGTGGACCGATCGGGGCTGAGGAGAAGGCGCGTGGTCCGATCGGGGCTTATGAGACGGCGCGTAGACCGATCGGGGCTCGGAGATGGCGCGTGGAATGATCGGGGCTTAGGAGATGGTGTGTGGACCGATCGGAGATCAGGAGACGACGCGTGGACCGATCGGGGATCGGAAGCGGCGCGTGGAACGATCCGGGCTTAGGACACAACGCGTGGACCGATCGGGGCTCAGGAAACGACGCCTGGACCGATCGTGGCTCGGAGACGGCGCGAGGAGGCATCTGGGCTTAGAAGACGACGCGTGGATGGATGGAGGCTCAGGAGACGGCTCGTGGACCGATCGTGGCTCGGAGACGGCGCGTGGACCTATCGAGGCTTAGGAGCCGACGTGTGGACCGATCGGGGCTCAGGAAGCGGCGCATGGACCGATCGTGGCTCGGAGACGGCGCGTGGAGGTATCGGGGCTTAAAAGACGACGGATGGACCGATCGGGGCTCAGGAAACGGCGCGTGGAACGAACGGTGCTCGGAGACGACGCGTGGACCGATCGGGGCTCGGAGACGGCGCGTGTACGGATCGAGGCTTGGAGACCGCGCGTGGACCGATCGGCGCTCGGAGACATCGCGTGGAATGATCGGGGCTCAGGAGACGGCGCGTGAACCGATCGGCGCTCGGAGACGGCGCGTGCACCGATCGGGGCTTAGGAGACGGCGCGTGGATCGATCGGGGCTCAGGAGACGACGCGGCGACGGATCGGGGCTTAGGAGACGACGCGTGGACCGATCGGGGTTCACGAATCGGCGCCTGCACCGATCGTGGCTCGGAGACGGCGCGTGGAGGCATCGGGGCTTAGAAGACGACGCATGGACCGATCGGGGCTCGGAAACAGCGCGTCGACCGATCGGGGCTCAGGAGACGGCTCGCGGACCGACCGGGGCTCAGGAGCCTCGCGTGGGCCGATCATGGCTCGGCGACGGCGCGTGGACCGATCGGGGCTCGGAGACGACGCGTGGACCGATGGGGGCTCGGATACGGCGCGTGAACCTAGCGCGGCTCAGGAGGCCGCGCGTGGACCGATCATGGCTCGGTGACGGCGCGTGGACCGATCGGGTTTCGGATATGACGCGTGGACCGATCGTGGCTCGGAGACGGCGCGTGGAGGCATCGGGGCTTTCAAGACGACGCGTGGACCGAACGGTGCTCAGAAAACGGCGCGTGGAGCGATTGGAGCTCAGGAGACGGCGCGTGGATCGATCGGGGCTCAGGAAACGGTGCGTGGACCGATCGGGGCTTAGGAGACGACGCGTGGACCGATCGGGGCTCGGAGACGACGCGTGGACCGATCGGGGCTCGGAGACAGTGCGTGGACCGACTGGGGCTCAGGCGGTTGCGCGTGGACCAATAGGGGTTCGGCGACGGCGCGTGGACCGATCGGGGCTCGGAGACGGCGCGTTAACCGATTGGGGCTTAGGAGACGATGCGTGGTCCGATCGGGGCTCAGGAGCCTCGCGTGGATCGATCGGGGCTCCGGAGGCGCCGCGTTGACTTATGGGGATCAGGAGACAGTGCGTGGACCGATCGGGGCTCGGAGACGGCGCGTGGACCGATCGGGGCTTAGGAGACGACGCGTGGACCGATCGGGGTGTAGGCGACGACGCGTGGACCGATCGGGGCTCTGGAGGCCGCGCGTGGAACGATCATGGCTCGGCGACGGCGCGTGGACCGAACGGGGCTCGGAGACGACGCATGGACTGATCGGGGCTCGGAAACGGCGGATGAACCGATCGGGGCTTAGGAGACGGCGCGTGGACCGACCGGGGCTCGGAGACGGCGCGTGGAGCGATCGGGGCTCAGGAGACGGCGCGTGAACCAATCGGTGCTCCGAGACGGCGCGTGGCCCGATCGGGGCTGAAGAGAAGGCGCGTGGTCCGATCGGGGCTTATGAGACGGCGCGTGGACCGATCGGGGGTCGGAGACGGCGCGTGGAACGATCGGGGCTCAGGAGACGGCGCGTGAACCGATCGGCGCTCGGAGACGGCGCGTCGACCGATAGGGGCTTAGGAGACGGCGCGTGGACCGATCGGGGCTCGGAGGCGGGGCGTGGAATGATCGGGGCTCAGGAGACGGAGCGTGAAATGATCGGGGCTCTGAGACGGCGCGTAGACCGATTGGGGCTTACGCGACGGCGCGTGGACCGTTCGGGGCTCAGGAATCGGCGCCTGGACCGATCGTGGCTCGGAAACGGCGCGTGGAGGCATCGGGGCTAAGAAGACGACGCATGGATCGAGCGGGGCTCAGGACACGGCGCGAGGAGCGATCGGGGCTCGGAGACGGCGCGTGGAGGCATCGGGGCTTTGAAGACGACGCGTGGACCGAACGGTGCTCAGAAAACGGCGCGTGGACCGATCGGTGCTCGGAGACGATGCGTGGACCGATCGGGGCTCAGGAAACGGCGTGTGGAGCGGTTGGGGCTCAGGAGACGACGCGTGGATCGATCGGGGCTCGGAGACGCCGCGTGGAACGATCGGGGCTCAGGAGACGGCGCTTGAACTTATCGGCGCTCGGAGACGGCGCGTTGACCGATCGGGGCTTAGGAGACGGCACGTGGACCGATCGGAGATCAGGAGACGATGCGTGGACCGATAGGGCTCTGGAAACGGCGCACGAACCGATCGTGGATCGGCGACGGCCCGTGGACCGATTGGGGCTCAGGAGGCCGCGCGTGGACCGATCATGGCTCGGCGACGGCGCGTGGACCGATCGGGGCTCGGAGACAGCGCGTGGACCGACTGGGACTCAGGCGGTTGCGCGTGGACCAATTGGGGTTCGGCGACGGCGCGTGGACCGCTCGGCGCTCGGAGACGGCGCGTTAACCGATCGGGGCTTAGGAGACGATGCGTGAACCGATCGGGGCTCGGAGACGGCGCGTGGACCGATCGGGGCTTAGGAGACAACGCGTGTACCGATGGGGGCTCAGATGACGGCGCGCGGACCGACCGGGGCTCAGGAGACTCGCGTGGATCGATCGGGGCTCAGGCGGTTGCGCGTGGACCATTTGGGGTTCGGCGACGGCGCGTGGACCGCTCGGCGCTCGGAGACGGCGCGTGGAGCGATCGGGTCTAAGGAGACAACGCGTGGACCGATCGGGGCTCGGAGACGGCGCTTGGAATGATCGGGGCTCAGGAGACGGCGCGTGAACCGATCGGCGCTCGGAGACAGTGCGTGGACCGATCGGGGCTTAGGAGACGGCACGTGGACCGATCGGAGATCAGGAGACGATGCGTGGACCGATAGGGCTCTGGAAACGGCGCACGGACCGATCGTGGATCGGCGACGGCCCGTGGACCGATTCGGGCTCAGGAGGCCGCGCGTGGACCGATCATGGCTGAGGAGAAGGCGCGTGGTTCGATCGGGGCTTATGAGACGGCGCGTAGACCGATCGGGGCTCGGAGATGGCGCGTGGAATGATCGGGGCTTAGGAGATGGTGTGTGGACCGATCGGAGATCAGGAGACGACGCGTGGACCGATCGGGGATCGGAAGCGGCGCGTGGAACGATCCGGGCTTAGGACACAACGCGTGGACCGATCGGGGCTCAGGAAACGGCGCCTGGACCGATCGTGGCTCGGAGACGGCGCGAGGAGGCATCTGGGCTTAGAAGACGACGCGTGGATCGATGGAGGCTCAGGAGACGGCTCGTGGACCGATCGTGGCTTAGGAGACGACGCGTGGACCGATCGGGGCTCGGAGACGACGCGTGGACCGATCGGGGCTCGGAGACAGTGCGTGGACCGACTGGGGCTCAGGAGACGCCGCGTGGACCGATCGGGGCTCGGAGACGGCGCGTGGAGCGATAGGGGCTTAGGAGACGGCGCGTTGACTGATCGGGGCGCGGGAAGCGGCGCCTGAACCGATCTGGCTCGGAGACGGCGCGTGGAGGCATCGGGGCTTAGAAGACGACGCATGGATCGATCGGGGCTCAGGAAACGGCGCGTGGACCGATTGGAGCTCGGAGACGACGCGTGGACCGACTGGGCCTCAGGTGGTTGCCCGTGGACCAATTGGGGTTCGGCGACGGCGGGTGGACCGATCGCGGCTCGGAGACGGCGCGTGAACCGACCGGGGCTCATGAGACGGCGCGTAGACCGATCGGGGCTCCGGCGGCGACGCGTGGACCGATCGGGGCCCAGGAAACGGCGCGTGGATCGATCGGTGCTCGAAGTCGACGCGGGGACCGACCGGGGCTCAGGAGCCGATGCGTGGATCGATCGGGGCTCAGGAGGCGGCGCGTAAACCCATCGGGGCTCGGAGACGGCACGTGGACCGATCAGGGCTTAGGAGACGACGCGTGGACCGATCGGGGCTCAGGAGACGGCGCGTGGACCGATCGGGGCTCAGGAAGCGGCGCCTGGACCGATTGTGGCTTACGAGACGGCGCGTGGATCGATCGGGGCTCAGGAAGCGGCGCCTGGACCTATCGTGGCTCGGAGACGGGGCGTGGAGGCATCGGGGCTAAGAACACGACGCATGGACCGAGCGGGGCTCACGAGACGGCGCGTGGAACGATCGGGGCTCAGGAGACGGCGCCTGGACCGGTCGGGGCTTAGGAGACGACGCCTAGACCGATCGGGGCTTAGGAGGCGGCGTGTGGAACGATCGGGGATCAGGAGACGGCGCGTGCACCGATCGGCGCTCGGAGACGACGCGTCGACCGATCGGGGCTGAGGAGACGATGCGTGGACCGATTGGGGCTTAGGAGAAAACGCGTGGACCGATCGGGGCTCAGGAAGCGGCGCCTGCACCGTTCGTGGTTGGGAGACGGCGTAAGGAGGCATCTGGGCTTAGAAGACGACGCGTGGACCGATCGGGGCTCACGAAACGGCGTGTGGACCGACCGAGGCTCAGGAGGCCACGCCTGGACCGATCGTGGCTCGGAGACGGCGCGTGGAGGTATCGGGGCTTAAAAGACGACGGATGGACCGATCGGGGCCCAGGAAACGGCGCGTGGACCGAACGGTCCTCGGAGACGACACGTGGACCGATCGGCGCTCAGGAGACGGCGCGTGGAGCGATCGGGGCTCAGGAAGCGGCGCCTGCACCGATCGTGGCTCGGAGACGGCGCGTGGAGGCATCGGGGCTTCGAAGACGACGCATGGACCAATCGGGGCTCGGAAACGGCGCCTGGACCGATCGGAGCTCGGAGACGACGCGGGGAGCGGTCGGGGCTCAGGAGAAGACGCGTGGATCGATCGGGGCTCAGGAGACGACACGTCGACGGATCGGGGCTTAGGAGACGACGCGTGGACCGATCGGGCCTCAGGAGACGGCGCGTGGACCGATCGGTGCTCGGAGACGGCGCGTGGACGGACCGTGGCTTAGAATGCGTCACGCGGATCGATCGGGGCTCGGATACGGCGTGTGGACGTATCGGGGCTTAGGAGCCGATGCGTGAACCGATCGGGGCTCAGGAGACGCCGCGTGGACCGATCGGGGGTCGGAAACGGCGCGTGGAACGATCAGGGCTCAGGAGACGGCGCGTGAAATGATCGGCGCTCTGAGACGGCGCGTGGACCGATTGTGGCTTACGAGACGGCGCGTGGATCGATCGGGGCTCAGGAAGCGGCACCTTGACCTATCGTGGCTCGGAGACGGCGCGTGGAGGCATCGGGGCTTAGAAGACGACGCATGGACCGAGCGGGGCTCAGGAGACGGCGCGAGGAGCGATCGGGGCTCAGGAGAAGACGCGTCGATTGATCGGGGCTCAGGAGACGACGCGTGGACCGATCGGGGTTCGGCGATGGCGCGTGGACCGATCGGGGCTAAGCAGGCCGCGCGTGGACCGATAGAGGCTTAGGAGCCGACGCGTGGACCGATCGGGGCTCGGAGACGGCGCGTGGACCGATCGGGGCTCAGGAGACGGAGCGTCAACCGATCGGCGCTCGGAGACGGCGCGTGGACCGATCGGGGCTTAGGAGACGGCGCGTGGACCGATCGGGGCTTAGGAGACGATTCGTGGACCGATCGGGGCTCGGAGACGGCGCGTGGACCGACCGGGGCTAAGCAGGCAGCGCGTGGACCGATAGAGGCTTAGGAGCCGACGCGTGGACCGATCGGGGCTCGGAGACGGCGCGTGGACCGATCGGGGCTCAGGAGACGGAGCGTCAACCGATCGGCGGTCGGAGACGGCGCGTGGACCGATCGGGGCTTAGGAGATGACGCGTGGACCGATCGGGGTTGTGGCAGCGGCGCACGGACCGATCGTGGCTGGGAGACGGCGCGTGGAGGCATCGGGGCTTTGAAGACGACGCATGGACCGAGCGGGGCTCAGGAGACGGCGCGAGGAGCGATCGGGGCTCAGGAGAAGATGCGTCAATTGATCGGGGCTCAGGAGACGACGCGTGGACCGATCGGGGCTCAGACGGTTGAGCGTGGACCAATTGGGGTTCGGCGACGGCGCGTGGACCGATCCGGGCTCAGGATACGGCGCGTGGGCCGATCGGGGCTCGGAGACGGCGCGTGGAGCGATCGGGGCTCAGGAGACGGTGCGTGGACCGATTGGGCCTCGGATACGGCGCGTGAAGCAACCGGGGCTCAGGAGGCCGCGCGTGGACCGATCGCGGCTCGTGCGACGGCACGTACACCGATCGGCGCTCGGAGACGGCGCTGACCGATCGTGGCTTAGGAGAAGGCGCGTGGAACGATCGGGGTTCAGGAGACGGCGCGTGGACCGATTGGGGCTCGGAGACGGCGCGTTAACCGATTGGGGCTTAGGAGACGATGCGTGGATCGATCGGGGCTCAGGATCCTCGCGTGGATCGATCGGGGCTCCGGAGACGCCTCGTGGACCCATGGGGATCAGGAGACAGTGCGTGGACCCATCGGGGCTCGGAGACGGCGCGTGGACTGATCGGGGCTTAGGAAACGACGCGTGGACCCTTCGGGGTGTAGGAGACGACGCGTGTACCTATCGGGGCTCAGGAGACAGCGCGTAGACCGATCGGGGCTCGGCGACTGCGCGTCGACGTATCGGGGCTCAGGAGACGGCGCGTGGACCGATTGGAGCTTAGGAGACGGCGCGTGGACCGATTGGGGCTCGGATATGGCGCGTGAACCGATCGGGGCTTAGGAGTCGACGCGTGGACCGATCGGGGCTCAGGAGACGGCGCGTGGGCCGATCGGGGCTTCGGAGACGGTACGTGGACCGATCGGGGCTCGGAGACGGTACGAGGAATGATCGGGGCTTAGGAGACGGCGCGTGGACGGATCGGGGCTTAGGAGACGATTCGTGGACCGATCGGGGCTCGGAGACGGCGCGTGGACCGACCGGGGCTAAGCAGGCCGCGCGTGGACCGATAGAGGCTTAGGAGCCGACGCGTGGACCGATCGGGGCTCGGAGACGGCGCGTGGACCGATCGGGGCTCAGGAGACGGAGCGTCAACCGATCGGCGCTCGGAGACGGCGCGTGGACCGATCGGGGCTTAGGAGATGACGCGTGGACCGATCGGGGTTGTGGCAGCGGCGCACGGACCGATCGTGGCTGGGAGACGGCGCGTGGAGGCATCGGGGCTTTGAAGACGACGCATGGACCGAGCGGGGCTCAGGAGACGGCGCGAGGAGCGATCGGGGCTCAGGAGATGACGCGTCAATTGATCGGGGCTCAGGAGACGACGCGTGGACCGATCGGGGCTCAGACGGTTGAGCGTGGACCAATTGTGGTTCGGCGACGGCGCGTGGACCGATCCGGGCTCAGGATACGGCGCGTGGACCGATCGGCGCTCGGAGACGGCGCTGACCGATCGTGGCTTAGGAGAAGGCGCGTGGAACGATCGGGGTTCAGGAGACGGCGCGTGGACCGATTGGGGCTCGGAGACGGCGCGTTAACCGACTGGGGCTTAGGAGACGATGCGTGGATCGATCGGGGCTCAGGATCCTCGCGTGGATCGATCGGGGCTCCGGAGGCGCCTCGTGGACCCATGGGGATCAGGAGACAGTGCGTGGACCCATCGGGGCTCGGAGACGGCGCGTGGACTGATCGGGGCTTAGGAGACGACGCGTGGACCGTTCGGGGTGTAGGAGACGACGCGTGTACCTATCGGGGCTCAGGAGACAGCGCGTAGACCGATCGGGGCTCGGCGACTGCGCGTCGACGTATCGGGGCTCAGGAGACGGCGCGTGGACCGATTGGAGCTTAGGAGACGGCGCGTGGACCGATTGGGGCTCGGATACGGCGCGTGAACCGATCGGGGCTTAGGAGTCGACGCGTGGACCGATCGGGGCTCAGGAGACGGCGCGTGGACCGATCGGGGCTTCGGAGACGGTACGTGGACCGATCGGGGCTCGGAGACGGTACGAGGAATGATCGGGGCTCAGGAGACGGCGCGTGAACCGATCGGCGCTCGGAGACAGCGCGTGGACCGATCGGGGCTCAGGAGACGGCGCGTGAACCGATCGGCGCTCGGAGACAGCGCGTGGACCGATCGGGGCTCAGGAGAAGGCGCGTGAACCGATCGGCGCTCGGAGACAGCGCGTGGACCGATCGGGGCTTAGGAGACGACGCGTGGACCGATCGGGGCGTAGGACACGACGCGTGTACCTATCGGGGCTCACGAGACAGCGTGTGGACCGATTGGGGCTCAGGAGACGGCGCGTGGACCGATCGGGGCTCGGAGACGGCGGTTGGAACGATCGGAGCTCAGGAGACGGGGCGTGAAATGATCGGCGCTCTGAGACGGCGCCTGGACCGATCGGTGCTCGGAGACGACGCGTGGACCGATCGGGGCTGAGGAGACGGCGCGTGGACCGATTGGGGCTCGGGAGACTGCGCGTGGATGGATCGGGGCTTCGGGAACGACGCGTGGACCGATCGAGGTTCAGGAGACGGCGCGTGGACCGATCGGGGCTCGGAGACGGCGCGTGGAACGATCGGGGCTTAGGAGGCCGCGCGTGGACCGATCGGGACTCAGGAGACGGCGTGTGGACCAATCGGGGCTCAGGAGGCGGCGCGTGGACCGATTGGGGCTTAGGAGACGGCGCGTGGGTCGATCGGGGTTCAGGAAGCGGCGCCTGAACCGATCGTGGCTCGGAGACGGCGGGTGGAGGCATCGGGGCTAAAAAGACGACATATGGACCGAGCGGGGCTCAGGAGACGGCGCGAGGAGCGATCGGGGCTCAGGAGAAGACGCGTCAATTGATCGGGGCTCAGGAGACGACGCGTCGACGGATCGGGGCTTAGGAGACGACGCGTGAACCGATCGGGGCTTAGGAGACGACGCGTGGAACGATCGGGGCTCAGGAGACGGCGCGCAGACCGACCGGGGCTCAGGAGACTCGCGTGGATCGATCGGGGCTCAGGAGGCGACGCGTGGACCCATCGCGGCTCGGAGACGACGTGTGGATGTATCGGGGCTTAGGAGACGACGCGTGGACTGATCGGGGCTCAGGAGAAGACGCGTGGACCGATCGGGGCTCAGGAAGCGGCGCCTGAACCGGTCGTGGATCGGAGACGGCGCGTAGACTCATCGGGGCTAAGAAGACGACACATGGACCGAGCGGGGCTCAGGAGATGGCGCGAGGAGCGATCGGGGCTCAGGAGACGGCGCGTGGACGGATCGGTCTCAGGAGACGGCGCGTGAACCGATCGGCACTCGGAGACGGGGCGTGGACCGATCGGGGGTTAGGAGACGGCGCGTGCACCGATCGGGGCCCGGAGACGTGTCGTGGACAGATTGGGGCTTAGGAGACGGCGCGTGGACCGATCGGGGCTCACGAGACGGCGCGTGGACCGATCGGGGCTCAGGAGACGGAGCGTAGAACGATCGGGGCTCAGGAGACGGCGCGTGAACCGATGGGTCTCCGAAACGACGGGTTAACCGAGCGGGGCTTACGAGACGATGCGTGGACCGATCGGGGCCCGGAGACGGCACGTTAATCGATCGGGGCTTAGGAGACGACGCGTGAATCGAGCGGGGCTCGGAGACGGCGCGTGGATGGACCGTGGCTTAGAATGCGGCACGCGGACCGATCGGGGCTCGGAGACGGCGTGTGGACCGATCGGGGTGCAGGAAGCGGCGCCTGGACCCATCGTGGCTCGGAGACGGCGCGTGGAGGCATCAGGGCTAAGAAGACGACGCATGGACCGAGCGGGGTTCAGGAGATGGCGCGAGGAGCGATCGGGGCTCAGGAGAAGACACGTCAATTGATCGGGGCTCCGGAGACGACGCCTCGACGGAGTGGGGCTCAGGAGGCGGCACGAGAAGCGATCAGGGCTCAGGAGAAGACGCGTCAATTGATCGGGGCTCAGGAGACGACGCGTCGACGAATCGGGGCTTAGGAGACGACGCGTGGACCGATCGGGGCTCAGGAGACGGCGCGTCGACCGACCGGAGCTCAGGAGATTCGCGTGGATCCATCGGGACTCCGTAGGCGGCGCGTGGACCGACCGGGGCTCAGGAGGCCGCGCGAGAACCGATCGCGGCTCGGCGACGGCGCGTGGACCGATCGGGGCTCAGGAGGCCGCGCGTGGACCGATCATGGCTCGGCGACGGCGCGTAGACCGATCGGGGCTCGGAGACGACGCGTGCACCGATCAGGGCTCGGAGACAGCGCTTGGACCGATTGGGGCTCGGATACGGCGCGTGAACCAATCGGGGCTCAGGAGGCCGCTCGTGGACCGATCGCGGCTCGGCGACGGCGCGTGGACCGATCGTGTCTCAGGAGGCCGCGCGTGGACAGATCATGACTCGGCGACGGCGCGTGGACCGATCGGGGCTCGGAGACGGCGCATGAACCGACCGGGGCTCAGGAGACGGCGCGTGGACTGATCGGGGCTCGGAGACGGCGCGTTAACCGATCGGGGCTCAGGAGACGATGCGTGGATCGATCGGGGCTCAGGAGGCGGCGCGTAGACCCATCGGGGCTCGGAGACGGCACGTGGACCGATCAGGGCTTAGGAGACGACGCGTGGACCGATCGGGGCTCGGAGACGGCGCGTGGACGGACCGTGGCTTAGAATGCGTCACGCGGACCGATCGGGGCTCGGATACGGCGTGTAGACGTATCGGGGCTTAGGAGACGATGCGTGAACCGATCGGGGCTCAGGAGACGCCGCGTGGACCGATCGGGGCTCGGAGACGGCGCGTGGAACGATCGGGGCTCAGGAAACGGCGCGTGAAATGATCGGCGCTCTGAGACGGCGCGTGGACCGATTGTGGCTTACGAGACGGCGCGTGGATCGATCGGGGCTCAGGAAGCGGCGCCTCGACCTATCGTGGCTCGGAGACGGCGCCTGGAGGCATCGGGGCTAAGAACACGACGCATGGACCGAGCGGGGCTCAGAAGACGGCGCGAGGAGCGATCGGGGCTCAGGAGAAGACGCGTCAATTGATCGGGGCTCAGGAGACGACGCGGCGACGGATCGGGGCTTAGGATACGACGCGTGGACCGATTGGGGCTCAGGAGGCCGCGCGTGGACCGATCGCGGCTCGACGCCGCGCGTGGACGGATCAGGGCTCAGGAGACGGCGCGTGGACCGATCGGGGCGGGGAGACGGCGCGTGAACCAACCGGGGCTCAGGAGGCCGCGCGTGGACTGATTGGGGCCCAGGAAACGGCGCGTGGATCGATCGGTGCTCGAAGACGACGCGTGGACCGACCGGGGCTCAGGAGCCGATGCGTGGATCGATCGGGGCTCAGGAGTCGGCGCGTAGACCCATCGGGGCTCGGAGACGGCACGTGGACCGATCAGGGCTTAGGAGACGACGCGTGGACCGATCGGGGCTCAGGAGACGGCGCGTGGACCGATCGGGCCTCGGCGACTGCGCGTGGACGTATCGGGGTTCAGGAGACGGCGCGTGGATCGATCGGGGCTCAGGAAGCGGCGCCTCGACCTATCGTGGCTCGGAGACGGCGCGAGGAGGCATCGGGGCTAAGAACACGACGCATGGACCGAGCGGGGCTCAGGAGACGGCGCGAGGAGCGATCGGGGCTCAGGAGAAGACGCGTCAATTGATCGGGGCTCAGGAGACGACGCGGCGACGGATCGGGGCTTAGGATACGACGCGTGGACCGATTGGGGCTCAGGAGGCCGCGCGTGGACCGATCGCGGCTCGACGCCGCGCGTGGACGGATCAGGGCTCAGGAGACGGCGCGCGGACCGATCGGGGCGGGGAGACGGCGCGTGACCCGACCGGGGCTTAGGAGGCCGCGCGTGGACTGATTGGGGCTCGGCGACTGCGCGTGGACGTATCGGGGCTCAGGAGATGGCGCGTGGACCGATCGGGGCGGGGAGACGGCGCGTTAACCGATCGGGGCTTAGGAGACGATGCGTGGACCGATCGCGGCTCGGAGACGGCGCGTGGATCGACCGGGGCTAAGGAGCCTAGCGTGGATCGATCGGGGCCCGGAGACGGCGCGTGGACCGATCGGGGCTTAGGAGACGGCGCGTTGACCGATCGGGGCTTAGGAGACGACGCGTGGACCGATTGGGGCGTAGGACGCGACGCGTGTACCTATCGGGGCTCACGAGACAGCGTGTGGACCGATTGGGGCTCAGGAGACGGCGCCTGGACCGATCGGGGCTCGGAGACGGCGCGTGGAACGATCGGAGCTCAGGAGACGGCGCGTGTACCTATCGGGGCTCACGAGACTGCGTGTGGGCCGATTGGGGCTCAGGAGACGACGCGTCGACCGTTCGGGGCTCAGGAGGCGGCGCGCGGACCGGCCGGGGCTCAGGAGCCTAGCGTGGATCGATCGGGGCTCCGGAGGCGGCGCGTGGACCGATTGGAGAGCAGGAGATGGTGCGCGGACCGATCGGGGCCCGGAGACGGCGCGTGGACCGATCGGGGCTCAGGAGACGGCGCGTGAACCGATCGGCGCTCGGAGACGGCGCGTGGACCGATCGGGGCTTAGGAAACGGCGCGTGGACCGATCATGGCTCGGCGACGGCGCGTGGACCGATCGGGGTTTGGATACGACGCGTGGACCGATCGGGGCTCGGAGACAGCGCGTGGACCAACCGGGGCTCAGGCGGTTGAGCCTGGACCAATTGGGGTTCGGCAACGGCGCGTGGACCGATCCGGGCTCAGGAGACGGCGCGTGGACCGATCGGGGCTCGGAGACGGCGCGTGGAGCGATCGGGGCTCAGGAGACGGCGCGTGAACCGATCGGCGCTCGGAGACGGCGCGTGGACCGATCGGGGCTTAGGAGACGGCGCGTGGACCGATCGGGGCTCGGAGACATCGCGTGGAATGATCGGGGCTCAGGAGACGGCGCGTGAACCGATCGGCGCTCGGAGACGGCGCGTGGACGGATCAGGGCTCAGGAGACGGCGCGTGAACCAATCGGCGCTCGGAGACGGCGCGTGGACCGATCGGGGCTTAGGAGACGGCGAGTGCACCGATCGGGGCCCGGAGACGGGTCGTGGACAGATTGGGGCTTAGGAGACGGCGCGTGGACCGATCGGGGCTTGGAGAAGGCACGTGGACCAATAGGGGCTTAGGAGACGGCGCGTGGACCGATCGGGGCTTAGGAGACGACGCGTGAATCGAGCGGGGCTCGGAGACGGCGCGTGGATGGACCGTGGCTTAGAATGCGCCACGCGGACCGATCGGGGCTCGGAGACGGCGTGTGGACCGATCGGGGCGCAGGAAGCGGCGCCTGGACCCATCGTGGCTCGGAGACGGCGCGTGGAGGCATCAGGGCTAAGAAGACGACGCATGGACCGAGCGGGGTTCAGGAGATGGCGCGAGGAGCGATCGGGGCTCAGGAGAAGACACGTCAATTGATCGGGGCTCCGGAGACGACGCCTCGACGGAGTGGGGCTCAGGAGGCGGCACGAGAAGCGATCAGGGCTCAGGAGAAGACGCGTCAATTGATCGGGGCTCAGGAGACGACGCGTCGACGAATCGGGGCTTAGGAGACGACGCGTGGACCGATCGGGGCTCAGGAGACGGCGCGTCGACCGACCGGAGCTCAGGAGATTCGCGTGGGTCGATCGGGGCTCCGTAGGCGGCGCGTGGACCGACCGGGGCTCAGGAGGCCGCGCGAGAACCGATCGCGGCTCGGCGACGGCGCGTGGACCGATCGGGGCTCAGGAGGCCGCGCGTGGACCGATCATGGCTCGGCGACGGCGCGTAGACCGATCGGGGCTCGGAGACGACGCGTGCACCGATCAGGGCTCGGAGACAGCGCTTGGACCGATTGGGGCTCGGATACGGCGCGTGAACCAATCGGGGCTCAGGAGGGCGCTCGTGGACCGATCGCGGCTCGGCGACGGCGCGTGGACCGATCGGGGCTCGGAGACGACGCGTGGACCGATCGGGGCTCGGAGACGGCGCATGAACCGACCGGGGCTCAGGAGACGGCGCGTGGACTGATCGGGGCTCGGAGAAGGCGCGTTAACCGATCGGGGTTCAGGAGACGATGCGTGGATCGATCGGGGCTCAGGAGGCGGCGCGTAGACCCATCGGGGCTCGGAGACGGCACGTGGACCGATCAGGGCTTAGGAGACGGCGCGTGGACCGATCGGGGCTCAGGAGACGGCGCGTGGACTGATCGGGCCTCGGCGACTGCGCGTGGACGTATCGGGCCTCGGCGACTGCGCGTTGACGTATCGGGGTTCAGGAGATGGCGCGTGGACCGATTGGGGCTCGGAGACGGCGCGTTAACCGATCGGGGCTTAGGAGACGACGCATGGACCGATCGGGCCTCAGGAGACGGCGCGTGGACCGATCGGTGCTTGGAGACGGCGCGTGGAACGATCGGGGCTCAGGAGACGGCGCGTGAAATGATTGGCGCTCTGAGACGGCGCGTGGACCGATTGTGGCTTACGAGACGGCGCGTGGATCGATCGGGGCTCAGGAAGCGGCGCCTCGACCTATCGTGGCTCGGAGACGGCGCGTGGAGGCATCGGGGCTAAGAACACGACGCATGGACCGAGCGGGGCTCAGGAGACGGCGCGAGGAGCGATCGGGGCTCAGGAAAAGACGTGTCAATTGATCGGGGCTCAGGAGACGACGCGGCGACGGATCGGGGCTTAGGATACGACGCGTGGACTGATTGGGGCTCAGGAGGCCGCGCGTGGACCGATCGCGGCTCGACGCCGCGCGTGGACGGATCAGGGCTCAGGAGACGGCGCGTGGACCGATCGGGGCGGGGAGACGGCGCGTGACCCGACCGGGGCTTAGGAGGCCGCGCGTGGACTGATTGGGGCTCGGCGACTGCGCGTGGACGCATCGGGGCTCAGGAGATGGCGCGTGGACCGATCGGGGCGGGGAGACGGCGCGTTAACCGATCGGGGCTTACGAGACGATGCGTGGACCGATCGCGGCTCGGAGACGGCGCGTGGACCGACCGGGGCTAAGGAGGCCGCGCGTGGACCTGTCGAGGCTTAGGAGCCGACGCGTGGACCGATCGGGGCTCAGGAAACGGCGCGTGGACCGAACGGTGCTCGGAGACGACGCGTGTACGGATCGAGGCTTGGAGACCGCACGTGGACCGATCGGCGCTCGGAGACGGGGCGTGGACCGATCGGGGTTAGGAGACGGCGCGTGGACCGATCGGGGCTCGGAGACATCGCGTGGAATGATCGGGGCTCAGGAGACGACGCGTGAACCGATCGGCGCTCGGAGACGGCGCGTGCACCGATCGGGGCTTAGGAGACGGCGCGTGGACCGATCGGAGATCAGGAGAGGACGCCTGGACTGATAGGGCTTTGGAAGCGGCGGACGGACCGATCATGGCTCGGAGACGGCGCGTGGAGGCATCGGGGCTTTGAAGACGACGCGTGGACCGAACGGTGCTCAGAAAACGGCTCGTGGACCGATCGGGGCTCGGAGACATCGCGTGGAATGATCGGGGCTCAGGAGACGGCGCGTGAACCGATCGGCGCTCGGAGACGGCGCGTGCACCGATCGGGGCTTAGGAGACGGCGCGTGGACCGACCGGGGTTTAGGAGAAGACGCTTGGACCGAACGGGGCTTAGGAGACGGCGCGTGGACCGATCGGGGCTCCGGAGACGGCGCGCGGACCGACTGGGGCTCAGGAGACTCGCGTGGATCGATCGGGGCTCCGGAGGCGCCGCGTGGACCGATTGGGATCAGGAGACGACGCGTGGACCGATCGGGCGTAGGAGACGACGCGTGTACCTATCGGGGCTCACGACATAGCGTGTGGACCGATTGG
Organism: Netelia fuscicornis; assembly: GCA_946811545.1. Classification (NCBI taxonomy): domain Eukaryota; kingdom Metazoa; phylum Arthropoda; class Insecta; order Hymenoptera; family Ichneumonidae; genus Netelia; species Netelia fuscicornis. Next base: position 34,682,632 of record OX328014.1, on the reverse strand, counting down.
GGCTCAGGAGACGGCGCGTGGAACGATCGGGGCTCAGGAGACGGCGCCTCAACCGATCGGCGCTCGGAGACGGCGCATGGACCGATCGGGGCTTAGGAGACGGCGCGTGAACCGATCGGAGATCAGGAGATGACGCGTGGGCCGATCGGGGCTCAGGAAACGGCGTGTGGCGCGATCGGAGCTCAGGAGACGACGCGTGGATCGATCAGGGCTCAGGAGACGACGCGTCGACCAATCAGGGCTCAGGAGACGGCGCGCGGACCGACTGGGGCTCAGGAGACTCGCGTGGATCGATCGGGGCTCCGGAGGCGCCGCGTGGACCGATTGGGATCAGGAGACGGTGCGTGAACCGTTCGGGGCTCGGAGACGGCGCGTGGACCGATCGCGGCTCGGAGACGGCGCGTGGAACGATCGGGGCTCAGGAGGCCGCGCGTGGACCGATCGGGGCTCGGAGACATCGCGTGGAATGATCGGGGCTCAGGAGACGGCGCGTGAACCGATCGGCGCTCGGAGACGGCGCGTGCACCGATCGGGGCTTAGGAGATGGCGCGTGGACCGATCGGAGATCAGGAGAGGACGCCTGGACTGATAGGGCTTTGGAAGCGGCGCACGGACCGATCGTGGCTCGGAGACGGCGCGTGGAGGCATCGGGGCTTTGAAGACGACGCGTGGACCGAACGGTGCTCAGAAAACGGCTCGTGGACCGATCGGGGATCGGAGACATCGCGTGGAATGATCGGGGCTCAGGAGACGGCGCGTGAACCGATCGGCGCTCGGAGACGGCGCGTGCACCGATCGGGGCTTAGGAGACGGTGCGTGGATCGATCGGGGCTCAGGAGACGACGCGTCGACCGTTCGGGGCTCAGGAGACGGCGCGCGGACCGGCCGGGGCTCAGGAGCCTAGCGTGGATCGATCGGGGCCCGGAGACGGCGCGTGGACCGATCGGGGCTTAGGAGACGACGCGTGGAGGCATCGGGGCTAAGAAGACGACGCATGGACCGAGCGGGGCTCAGGAGACGGCGCGTGGACCGATCGGTGCTCAGAGACGGCGCGTGGACGGACCGTGGCTTAGAATGCGTCACGCGGACCGATCGAGGCTCGGAGACATCGCGTGGAATGATCGGGGCTCAGGAGACGGCGCGTGAACCGATCGGCGCTCGGAGACGGCGCGTGCACCGATCGGGGCTTAGGAGACGGTGCGTGGACCGATCGGAGATCAGGAGATGACGCGTGGACCGATCGGGGTTGTGGAAGCGGCGCACGGACCGATCGTGGCTCGGAGACGGCGCGTGGAGGCATCGGGGCGTTGAAGACGACGCGTTGACCGATCGGGGCTCATGAAACGGCGTGTGGCGCGATCGGAGCTCAGGAAACGACGCGTGGATCGATCAGGGCTCAGGAGACGACGCGTCGACCAATCAGGGCTCAGGCGACGGCGCGCGGACCGACTGGGGCTCAGGAGACTCGCGTGGATCGATCGGGGCTGCGGAGGCGCCGCGTGGACCGATTGGGATCAGGAGACGGTGCGTGAACCGTTCGGGGCTCGGAGACGGCGCGTGGACCGATCGGGGCTCAGGAGACGGCGCGTGGAGCGATCGGGGCTCAGGAGACGGCGCGTGAACTAATCGGCGCTCGGAGACGGCGCGCGGACCGATCGGGGCTGAGGAGAAGGCGCGTGGTCCGATCGGGGCTTATGAGACGGCGCGTTGACCGATCGGGGCTCGGAGATGGCACGTGGAATGATCGGGGCTTAGGAGATGGCGTGTGGACCGATCGGAGATCAGGAGACGACGCGTGGACCGAGAGGGCTCTGGAAGCGGCGCGTGGAACGATCGGGGCTCAGAAGACGGCGCGTGAACCGATCGGCGCTCGGAGACGGCACGTGAACCGATCGGGGCTCGGAGACGGCCCGTGGACGGATCGGGGCTTAGGAGACGGCGCATGGACTCATTGGGGCCCAGGAGACGACGCGTGGACCGATCGGGGCTCGGAAACGAGGCGTTAACCGAGCAGGGCTTAGGAGACGGCGCGTGCACCGGTCGGGGCTTAGGAGACGACGCGTCGACAGATCGGGGCCCAGGAGAAGGGGTGTGGACAGATCGGGGCTCAGGAGACGGCGCGTGGACCGATCGGGGCTCGGCGATGGCGCGTGGACCGATCAAGGCTCGGAGACGACGCGTGGACCGATCGGAGCTCGGACACGGCCCGTGGACGGATCGGGGCTTAGGAGACGGGGCATGGACTAATTGGGGCTCAGGAGACGACGCGTGGACCGATCGGGGCTCGGAAACGACGCGTTAACCGAGCGGGGCTTAGGAGACTACGCGTGGACTGCTCGGGGCGTAGGAGACGACGCGTGTACCTATCGGGGCTCACGAGACAGCGTGTGGACCGATTTGGGCTCAGGAGACGGCGCGTGGATCGATCGGGGCTCGGAGACGGCGCGTGGAACGATCGGGGCTCAGGAGACGGCGCGTAAAGTTATCGGCGCTCGGAGACGGCGCGTGGACCGATCGGGGCTTAGGAGACGACGCGTGGACCGATCGGGGCTTAGAAGACGACGCGTGGACCGATCGGGGCTCAGGAGACGGCGCGTGGACCGACCGGGGCTCAGGAGGCGACGCGTGGACCCATCGGGGCTCGGAGACGGCGTGTGGACCGATCGGGGCTTAGGAGACGATCCGTGGACCGATCGGGTCTTAGGAGACGACGCGTGGACCGATCGGGGCTCGGAGACGGCCCGTGGACGGATCGGGGCTTAGGAGACGGCGCATGGACTCATTGGGGCTCAGGAGACAACGCGTGGACCGATCGGAGCTCGGAAACGACGCGTTAACCGAGCGGGGCTTAGGAGACTACGCGTGGACCGATCGGGGCTTAGAAGAAGACGCGTGGACCGATCGGGGCTCAGGAGACGGCGCGTGGACCGGCCGGGGCTCAGGAGGCGACGCGTGGACCCATTGGGGCTCGGAGACGGCGCGTGGACCGATCGGGGTTCGGAGACGGCGCGTGTAACAATCGGGGCTCAGGAGACGGCACGTGGACCGATCGGGGCTTAGGAGCCTCGCGTTGATCGATCGGGGCCCCGGAGGCGCCGCGTGGACCCATGGGGATCAGGAGACAGTGCGTGGACCGATCGGGGCTCGGAGACGGCGCGTGGACCGATTGGGGTGTAGGCGACGACGCGTGTACCTATCGGGGCTCAGGAGACAGCGCGTGGACCGATCAGGGCTCGGCGACTGCGCGTGGACGTATGGGGGCTCAGGAGACGGCGCGTGGACCGATCGGGGCTCGGGGATGGCGCGTTAACCGATTGGGGCTTAGGAGAGCATGCGTGGACTGATCGGGGCTCGAAGACGGCGCGTGGACCGATGGGGTCTCAGGAGGCCGCGCGTGGACAGATCATGACTCGGCGACGGCGCGTGGACCGATCGGGGCTCGGAGACGACGCGTGGACCGATCGGGGCTCGGAGACAGCGCGTGGACCGACTGGGGCTCAGGCGGTTTCGCGTGGACCAATTGGGGTTCGGCGACGGCGCGTGGACCGATCGAGGCTCGGGGACGACGCGTGTACGGATCGGGGATTCGGGGACGGCGCTTCGAATGATCGGGGCTCAGGTGACGGGGCGTGGACCGATCGGGGCTTTGGAGAAGGCGCTTGGACCGATCGGGCCTTAGGAGACGGCGCGTGGCCCGATCAGAGCTCGGAGACGGCGCGTGGAACGATCGGGGCTCAGGCGACGGCGCGTGGACCGATCGGGGCGTAGGAGACGGCGCGTCGACCGACCGGAGATCGGGAGATGACGCGTGGACCGATCGGGGCTCTGGAAGCGGCGCACGGACCGATCGTGGCTCGGAGATGACGCGTGTACGAATCGGGGATTCGGGGACGACGCGTGGAACGATCCGGGCTGAGGAGACGGCGCGTGGACCGATCGGGGCTCGGAGACGGCGCGTGGACCGATCGGGGCTTAGGAGAAGGCGCTTGGACCGATCGGGGCTTAGGAGACGGCGCGTGGGCCGATCGGAGCTCGGTGACGGCGCGCGGACCGACCGGGGCTCAGGAGACGGCGCGTGAAATGATCGGCGCTCGGAGAGGGCGCGTGGACCGATTGGGGCTTAAGAGACGACGGGTGAACCGATCGGGGCTTAGGAGACGGCACGTGAATCGATCGGGGCACAGGAGACGGCGCGTGCACCGGTCGGGGCTTAGGAGACGACGCGTCGACAGATCGGGACTCAGGAGAAGGCGCGTGGACCGATCAGGGCTCGGAGACGACGCGTGGACCGATCGGAGCTCGGACACGGCCCGTGGACGGATCGGGGCTTAGGAGACGGCGCATGGACTAATTGGGGCTCAGGAGACGACGCGTGGACCGATCGGGGCTCGGAAACGACGCGTTAACCGAGCGGGGCTTAGGAGACTACGCGTGGACCGATCGGGGCTCAGGAGACGGCGCGTAAAGTTATCGGCGCTCGGAGACGGCGCGTGGACCGATCGGGGCTTAGGAGACGACGCGTGGACCTATCTGGGCTTAGAAGACGACGCGTGGACCGATCGGGGCTCACGAGACAGCGTGTGGACCGATTTGGCCTCAGGAGACGGCGCGTGGATCGATCGGGCCTCGGAGACGGCGCGTCGAACGATCGGGGCTCAGGAGACGGCGCGTAAAGTTATCGGCGCTCGGAGACGGCGCGTGGACCGATCGGGGCTTAGGAGACGATACGTGGACCGATCGGGTCTTAGGAGACGACGCGTGGACCCATCGGGGTTCGGAGACGGCGCGTGGACCGATCGGGGCTTAGGAGAAGGCGCTTGGACCGATCGGGGCTTAGGAGACGGCGCGTGGGCCGATCGGAGCTCGGAGACGGCGCGTGGAACGATCGGGGCTCAGGAGACAGCGCGTGGACCGACTGGGGCTCAGGCGGTTTCGCGTCGACCAATTGGGGTTCGCCGACGGCGCGTGGACCGATCGGGGCTCAGGAGACGGCGCGTGGACCGATCGGGGCTCAGGAGACGACGCGTGGACCGATCGGGGCTCAGGAAGCGGCGCCTGCACCGATCGTGGTGGGGAGACGGCGCAAGGAGGCATCTGGGCTTAGAAGACGACGCGTGGACCGATCGGGGCTCAGAAAACGGCGCGTGGACCGACCGCGGCTCAGGAGGCCACGCCTGGACCGATCGGGGCTCGGCGACGGGGCGTGGACCGATCGAGTCTCGGAGACGATGCGTCGACCGATCGGGGCTCAGATGACGGTGCGCGTACCGACCGGGGCTCAGGAGACTCGCGTGGATCGATCGGGGCTTAGGAGAAGGCGCGTGGAACGATCGGGGCTCAGGAGACGGCGCGTGGAGCGATCGGGGCTCAGGAGACTGCGCGTGAACCAATCGGCGCTCCGAGACGGCGCGTGGACCGATCGGGGATGAGGAGAAGGCGCGTGGACCGATCGGGGCTTAGGAGACGGCGCGTGGACCGATCGGGGCTCGGAGACGGGGCGTGGAACGATCGGGGCTCAGGTGACGGCGCGTGGACCGATCGGGGCTCGGAGACGGCGCGTGGAGCGATCGGGGCTCGGAGACGGCACGTGGAACGATCGGGGCTCAGGAGATCGTGCGTGGAGGCATGGGGGCTTAGAAGACGACGCATGGACCGAGCGGGGCTCAGGAGACGGCCCGAGGAGCGATCGGGGCTCAGGAGAAGTCGCGTCAATTGATCGGGGCTCAGGAGACGACGCGGCGACGGATCGGGGCTTAGGAGACAACGCGTGGCCCGATTGGGGCTTAGGAGACGGCGTGTGGACCGATCGGGGCTTAGGAGACGGCACGTGAATCGATCGGTGCACAGGAGATGGCGGGTGAACCGGTCGGGTCTTAGGAGACGACGCGTTGACCGATCGGGGCTCAGGGGAAGGGGTGTGGACCGATCGGGGCTCAGGAGACGGCGCCTGGACCGACCGGGGCTCGGCGACTGCGCGTGGACGGATCGGGGCTCAGGAGACGGCGCGTAGACCGATCGGGGCTCGTAAATGACGCGTCAACCGATCGGGGCTTAGGAGACGATGCGGGGATCGATCGGGGCTCGGCAACTGCGCGTGGACCGACTGGAGCTCAGGAGGTTGCTCGTGGACCAATTGGGGTTCGGGCGACGGCGCGTCGACCAATTGGGGTTCGGGCGACGGCGCGTGGACCAATCGGTGCTCGGAGACGGCGCGTGGACCGATCGGGGCGTAGGAGACGACGCGTGTACCTATCGGAGCTCACGAGACAGCGTGTGGACCGATTAGGCCTCAGGAGATGGCGCGTGGACCGATCGCGGCTTGGAGACGGCGCGTGGAACGATCGGGGCTCAGGAGACGGCGCGTGAAATGAACGGCGCTCTGAGACGGCGCGTGGACCGATTGGGGCTTACGAGACGGCGCGTGAACCGGTCGGGGCTTAGGAGGCCGCGCGTGGACCGATCGAGGCTCGGCGACGGCGCGTGGACCGATCGGGGCTCGGCGACTGCGTGTGGACGTATCGGGGTTCAGGAGACGGCGCGTGGACCGATCGGGGCTCGGAGACGGCACGTGGACCGATCAGGGCTTTGGAGACGACGCGTGGACCGATCAGGGCTCAGGAGACGGCGCGTGGACCGATCAGTGCTCGGAGACGGCGCGTTGGACGATCGGGGCTCAGGAGACGGCGCGTGGACGGATCGGCGCTCAGGAGTGGGCGCGTGGGCCGATCGGGGCTCAGGAGATGGCGGGCGGACCGACCGGGGCTCAGGAGACTCGCGTGGATCGATCGGAGCTCCGGAGGCGCCGCGTGGACCGATCGGGGCTCAGGAGACGGCGCGTGAACCGATCGGCGCTCCGAGACAGCGCGTGGACCGACTGGGGCTCAGGCGGTTGCGCGTGGACCAATTGGGGTTCGGCGACGGCGCGTGGACCGATCCGGGCTCAGGAGCCAGCGCGTGGACCGATCGGAGATCAGGAGACGACGCGTGGATTGATAGTGCTCTGGAAGCGGCGCACGGACCGATCGTGGCTCGGAGACGGCGCGTGGAGGCATCTGGGCTTTGAAGACGACGCGTGGACCGAACGGTGCTCAGAAAACGGCGCGTGGAGCGATCGGGGCTCAGGAGACGACGCGTGGACCGATCGGGGCTCGGAGACATCGCGTGGAATGATCGGGGCTCAAAAGACGGCGCGTGAACCGATCGGCGCTCGGAGACGGCGCGTGGACCGATCGGGGCTTAGGAGACGGCGCGTGGACCGATCGGAGATCTGGAGAGGACAGCTGGAATGATAGGGCTCTGGAAGCGGCGCACGGACCGATCGTGGCTCGGAGACGGCGCGTGGAGGCATCGGGGCTTTGAAGACGACGCGTGGACCGAACGGTGCTCAGAAAACGGCGAGTGGAGCGATCGGGGCTCAGGAAATTACGCGTCGATGGATCGGGGCTTAGGAGACGATGCGTGGACCGATCGGGGCTCGGCGACTGCGCGTGGACGTATCGGGGCTCAGGAGACGGCGCGTGGAACGATCGGAGCACAGGAGACGGCGCGTGAAGCGATCGGCGCTCGGAGACGGCGCGTAGATCAATCGGGGCTTAGGAGACGGCACGTGGACCGATCGGGGTTCTGGAGTCGGCGCCTGGACCGATCGGGGCTTAGGAGGCGGCGTGTGGAACGATCGGGGCTCAGGAGACGGCGCGTGCACCGATCGGCGCTCGGAGACGGCGCGTGGAGCGATCGGGGCTGAGGAGACGACGCGTGGATCGATCGGGGCTCAGGAGACGACGCGTGGACCGATCGGGGCTTAGGACAAAACGCGTGGACCGATCGGGGCTCAGGAAGCGGCGCCTGCACCGATCGTGGTTGGGAGACGGCGCAAGGAGGCATCTGGGCTTCGAAGACGACGCGTGGACCGATCGGGGCTCAGGAAACGGCGCGTGGACCGACCGCGGCTCAGGAGGCCACGCCTGGACCGATCGGGGCTCGGCGACGGCGCGTGGACCGATCGAGTCTCGGAGACGACGCGTCGACCGATCGGGACTCAGATGACGGCGCGCGGACCGACCGGGGCTCAGGAGACTCGCGTGGATCGATCGGGGCTCCGGAGACGCTGCGTGGAGCGATGGGGATCAGGAGACGGTGCGCGGACCGATCGGGGCTCGGAGACGGCGCGTGGACGGACCGCGGCTCAGAATGCGGTACGCGGACCGATCGGGGATCGGACACGGCGTGTGGACCGATCCAGGCTCGGAGACGACGCGTTTACGGATCGGGGATCCGGAGACGACGCGTGGAACGATCCGGTTTCAGGAGACGAAGCGTGGACCGATCGGGGCTCGGAGACGGCGTGTGGAACAATCGGGGCTCAGGTGACGGCGCGTGAACCGATCGGCGCTCGGAGACGGCGCGTGGATCAATCGGGGATCGGGGACGGCGCGTGGAACGATCGCGGCTCGGAGTCGACGCGTTAGCCGATCGGGGCTTAGGAGACGATACGTGGACCGATCGGGGCTCGGAGACGGCGCGTGGACCGACGGGGGTTTAGGAGAAGGCGCTTGGACCGAACGGGGCTTAGGAGACTCGCGTGGATCGATCGGGGCTCCGGAGGCGCCGCGTGGACCGATTGGGATCAGGAGACGGTGCGTGAACCGTTCGGGGCTCGGAGACGGCGCGTGGACCGATCGGGGCTCAGGAGACGGCGCGTGGACCGATCGCGGCTCGGAGACGGCGCGTGGAACGATCGGGGCTCAGGAGACGAAGCGTGGACCGATCGGGCGTAGGAGACGGCGCGTGGAACAATCGGGGCTCAGGAGACGGCGCGTGGACCGATTGGGGCTCGGATACGGCGCGTGAACCGACCGGGGCTCAGGAGGCCGCGCGTGGACCGATCGCGGCTCGGCGACGGCGCGTGGACCGATCGGGGCTCAGGAGGCCGCGCGTGGACTGATCATGGCTCGGTGACGGCGGGTGGACCGATCGGGGCTAGGAGACGACGCGTAGACCGATCGGTGCTCGGAGACCGAGCGTGGACCGACTGGGGCTCGGAGACGGCGAGGGGACCGATCGTGGCTTAGGAGAAGGCGCGTTGAATGATCGGGGCTCAGGAGACGGCGCGTGGACCGATCGTGGCTCGGAGACGCCGCGTGGAGGCATCGGGGTTAAGAAGACGACGCATCGACCGAGCGGGGTTCAGGAGACGGCGCGAGGTGCGATCGGGGTCAGGAGAAGACGCGTCAATTGATAGGGGCTCAGGACACGATGCGGCGACGGATCGGGGCTTGGAGACGGCGCGTGGACCGATCGGGGCTTAGGAGACGACGCGTGGACCGATCGGGGCTCAGGAGACGGCGCGTGGACCGATCGGGACTCAGGAGACGGCGCGTGGATCGATTGGGGCGTGGATACGGCGCGTGACGCGACCGGGGCTCAGGAGGCCGCGCGTGGAGCGATCATGGCTCGGAGACGACGCGTGGACCGATCGGAGCTCGGACACGGCCCGTGGACGGATCGGGGCTTAGGAGACGGCGCATGGACTAATTGGGGCTCAGGAGACGACGCGTGGACCGATCGGGGCTCGGAAACGACGCGTTAACCGAGCGGGGCTTAGGAGACTACGCGTGGACTGCTCGGGGCGTAGGAGACGACGCGTGTACCTATCGGGGCTCACGAGACAGCGTGTGGACCGATTTGGGCTCAGGAGACGGCGCGTGGATCGATCGGGGCTCGGAGACGGCGCGTGGAACGATCGGGGCTCAGGAGACGGCGCGTGAAGTTATCGGCGCTCGGAGACGGCGCGTGGACCGACCGGGGCTCAGGAGACGGCGCGAGGAGCGATCGGGGCTCAGGAGAACACACGTCAATTGATCGGGGCTCAGGAGACGACGCGTCGACGAATCGGGGCTTAGGAGACGACGCGTGGACGGATCGGGGCTGAGGAGACGGCGCGTGGACCGATCGGGGCTCAGGAAGCGGCGCCTGAACCGGTCGTGGATCGGAGACGGCGCGTAGACTCATCGGGGCTAAGAAGACGACACATGGACCGAGCGGGGCTCAGGAGATGGCGCGAGGAGCGATCGGGGCTCAGGAGACGGCGCGTGGACGGATCGGTCTCAGGAGACGGCGCGTGAACCGATCGGCACTCGGAGACGGGGCGTGGACCGATCGGGGGTTAGGAGACGGCGCGTGCACCGATCGGGGCCCGGAGACGTGTCGTGGACAGATTGGGGCTTAGGAGACGGCGCGTGGACCGATCGGGGCTCACGAGACGGCGCGTGGACCGATCGGGGCTCAGGAGACGGAGCGTAGAACGATCGGGGCTTAGGAGACGACGCGTGAATCGAGCGGGGCTCGGAGACGGCGCGTGGATGGACCGTGGCTTAGAATGCGGCACGCGGACCGATCGGGGCTCGGAGACGGCGTGTGGACCGATCGGGGTGCAGGAAGCGGCGCCTGGACCCATCGTGGCTCGGAGACGGCGCGTGGAGGCATCAGGGCTAAGAAGACGACGCATGGACCGAGCGGGGTTCAGGAGATGGCGCGAGGAGCGATCGGGGCTCAGGAGAAGACACGTCAATTGGTCGGGGCTCCGGAGACGACGCCTCGACGGAGTGGGGCTCAGGAGGCGGCACGAGAAGCGATCAGGGCTCAGGAGAAGACGCGTCAATTGATCGGGGCTCAGGAGACGACGCGTCGACGAATCGGGGCTTAGGAGACGACGCGTGGACCGATCGGGGCTCAGGAGACGGCGCGTCGACCGACCGGAGCTCAGGAGATTCGCGTGGATCCATCGGGACTCCGTAGGCGGCGCGTGGACCGACCGGGGCTCAGGAGGCCGCGCGAGAACCGATCGCGGCTCGGCGACGGCGCGTGGACCGATCGGGGCTCAGGAGGCCGCGCGTGGACCGATCATGGCTCGGCGACGGCGCGTAGACCGATCGGGGCTCGGAGACGACGCGTGCACCGATCAGGGCTCGGAGACAGCGCTTGGACCGATTGGGGCTCGGATACGGCGCGTGAACCAATCGGGGCTCAGGAGGCCGCTCGTGGACCGATCGCGGCTCGGCGACGGCGCGTGGACCGATCGTGTCTCAGGAGGCCGCGCGTGGACAGATCATGACTCGGCGACGGCGCGTGGACCGATCGGGGCTCGGAGACGGCGCATGAACCGACCGGGGCTCAGGAGACGGCGCGTGGACTGATCGGGGCTCGGAGACGGCGCGTTAACCGATCGGGGCTCAGGAGACGATGCGTGGATCGATCGGGGCTCAGGAGGCGGCGCTTAGACCCATCGGGGCTCGGAGACGGCACGTGGACCGATCAGGGCTTAGGAGACGACGCGTGGACCGATCGGGGCTCGGAGACGGCGCGTGGACGGACCGTGGCTTAGAATGCGTCACGCGGACCGATCGGGGCTCGGGTACGGCGTGTAGACGTATCGGGGCTTAGGAGACGATGCGTGAACCGATCGGGGCTCAGGAGACGCCGCGTGGACCGATCGGGGCTCGGAGACGGCGCGTGGAACGATCGGGGCTCAGGAAACGGCGCGTGAAATGATCGGCGCTCTGAGACGGCGCGTGGACCGATTGTGGCTTACGAGACGGCGCGTGGATCGATCGGGGCTCAGGAAGCGGCGCCTCGACCTATCGTGGCTCGGAGACGGCGCCTGGAGGCATCGGGGCTAAGAACACGACGCATGGACCGAGCGGGGCTCAGAAGACGGCGCGAGGAGCGATCGGGGCTCAGGAGAAGACGCGTCAATTGATCGGGGCTCAGGAGACGACGCGGCGACGGATCGGGGCTTAGGATACGACGCGTGGACCGATTGGGGCTCAGGAGGCCGCGCGTGGACCGATCGCGGCTCGACGCCGCGCGTGGACGGATCAGGGCTCAGGAGACGGCGCGTGGACCGATCGGGGCGGGGAGACGGCGCGTGAACCAACCGGGGCTCAGGAGGCCGCGCGTGGACTGATTGGGGCCCAGGAAACGGCGCGTGGATCGATCGGTGCTCGAAGACGACGCGTGGACCGACCGGGGCTCAGGAGCCGATGCGTGGATCGATCGGGGCTCAGGAGTCGGCGCGTAGACCCATCGGGGCTCGGAGACGGCACGTGGACCGATCAGGGCTTAGGAGACGACGCGTGGACCGATCGGGGCTCAGGAGACGGCGCGTGGACCGATCGGGCCTCGGCGACTGCGCGTGGACGTATCGGGGTTCAGGAGACGGCGCGTGGACCGATTGGGGCTCGGAGACGGCGCGTTAACCGATCGGGGCTTAGGAGACGACGCGTGGACCGATCGGGCCTCAGGAGACGGCGCGTGGACCGATCGGTGCTCGGAGACGGCGCGTGGAACGATCGAGGCTCAGGAGACGGCGCGTGAAATGATCGGGGCTCTGAGACGGCGCGTGGACCGATTGTGGCTTACGAGACGGCGCGTGGATCGATCGGGGCTCAGGAAGCGGCGCCTCGACCTATCGTGGCTCGGAGACGGCGCGTGGAGGCATCGGGGCTAAGAACACGACGCATGGACCGAGCGGGGCTCAGGAGACGGCGCGAGGAGCGATCGGGGCTCAGGAGAAGACGCGTCAATTGATCGGGGCTCAGGAGACGACGCGGCGACGGATCGGGGCTTAGGATACGACGCGTGGACCGATTGGGGCTCAGGAGGCCGCGCGTTGACCGATCGCGGCTCGACGCCGCGCGTGGACGGATCAGGGCTCAGGAGACGGCGCGTGGACCGATCGGGGCGGGGAGACGGCGCGTGACCCGACCGGGGCTTAGGAGGCCGCGCGTGGACTGATTGGGGCTCGGCGACTGCGCGTGGACGTATCGGAGCTCAGGAGATGGCGCGTGGACCGATCGGGGCGGGGAGACGGCGCGTTAACCGATCGGGGCTTAGGAGACGATGCGTGGACCGATCGCGGCTCGGAGACGGCGCGTGGATCGACCGGGGCTAAGGAGCCTAGCGTGGATCGATCGGGGCCCGGAGACGGCGCGTGGACCGATCGGGGCTTAGGAGACGGCGCGTGGACCGATCGGGGCTTAGGAGACGACGCGTGGACCGATTGGGGCGTAGGACGCGACGCGTGTACCTATCGGGGCTCACGAGACAGCGTGTGGACCGATTGGGGCTCAGGAGACGGCGCCTGGACCGATCGGGGCTCGGAGACGGCGCGTGGAACGATCGGAGCTCAGGAGACGGCGCGTGTACCTATCGGGGCTCACGAGACTGCGTGTGGGCCGATTGGGGCTCAGGAGACGACGCGTCGACCGTTCGGGGCTCAGGAGGCGGCGCGCGGACCGGCCGGGGCTCAGGAGCCTAGCGTGGATCGATCGGGGCTCCGGAGGCGGCGCGTGGACCGATTGGAGAGCAGGAGATGGTGCGCGGACCGATCGGGGCCCGGAGACGGCGCGTGGACCGATCGGGGCTCAGGAGACGGCGCGTGAACCGATCGGCGCTCGGAGACGGCGCGTGGACCGATCGGGGCTTAGGAAACGGCGCGTGGACCGATCATGGCTCGGCGACGGCGCGTGGACCGATCGGGGTTTGGATACGACGCGTGGACCGTTCGGGGCTCAGGAGGCGGCGCGCGGACCGGCCGGGGCTCAGGAGCCTAGCGTGGATCGATCGGGGCTCCGGAGGCGGCGCGTGGACCGATTGGAGAGCAGGAGATGGTGCGCGGACCGATCGGGGCCCGGAGACGGCGCGTGGACCGATCCGGGCTCAGGAGACGGCGCGTGGACCGATCGGGGCTCGGAGACGGCGCGTGGAGCGATCGGGGCTCAGGAGACGGCGCGTGAACCGATCGGCGCTCGGAGACGGCGCGTGGACCGATCGGGGCTTAGGAGACGGCGCGTGGACCGATCGGGGCTCGGAGACGGCGCGTGGACGGATCAGGGCTCAGGAGACGGCGCGTGAACCAATCGGCGCTCGGAGACGGCGCGTGGACCGATCGGGGCTTAGGAGACGGCGAGTGCACCGATCGGGGCCCGGAGACGGGTCGTGGACAGATTGGGGCTTAGGAGACGGCGCGTGGACCGATCGGGGCTTGGAGAAGGCACGTGGACCAATAGGGGCTTAGGAGACGGCGCGTGGACCGATCGGGGCTTAGGAGACGACGCGTGAATCGAGCGGGGCTCGGAGACGGCGCGTGGATGGACCGTGGCTTAGAATGCGCCACGCGGACCGATCGGGGCTCGGAGACGGCGTGTGGACCGATCGGGGCGCAGGAAGCGGCGCCTGGACCCATCGTGGCTCGGAGACGGCGCGTGGAGGCATCAGGGCTAAGAAGACGACGCATGGACCGAGCGGGGTTCAGGAGATGGCGCGAGGAGCGATCGGGGCTCAGGAGAAGACACGTCAATTGATCGGGGCTCCGGAGACGTCGCCTCGACGGAGTGGGGCTCAGGAGGCGGCACGAGAAGCGATCAGGGCTCAGGAGAAGACGCGTCAATTGATCGGGGCTCAGGAGACGACGCGTCGACGAATCGGGGCTTAGGAGACGACGCGTGGACCGATCGGGGCTCAGGAGACGGCGCGTCGACCGACCGGAGCTCAGGAGATTCGCGTGGGTCGATCGGGGCTCCGTAGGCGGCGCGTGGACCGACCGGGGCTCAGGAGGCCGCGCGAGAACCGATCGCGGCTCGGCGACGGCGCGTGGACCGATCGGGGCTCAGGAGGCCGCGCGTGGACCGATCATGGCTCGGCGACGGCGCGTAGACCGATCGGGGCTCGGAGACGACGCGTGCACCGATCAGGGCTCGGAGACAGCGCTTGGACCGATTGGGGCTCGGATACGGCGCGTGAACCAATCGGGGCTCAGGAGGGCGCTCGTGGACCGATCGCGGCTCGGCGACGGCGCGTGGACCGATCGGGGCTCGGAGACGACGCGTGGACCGATCGGGGCTCGGAGACGGCGCATGAACCGACCGGGGCTCAGGAGACGGCGCGTGGACTGATCGGGGCTCGGAGAAGGCGCGTTAACCGATCGGGGCTCAGGAGACGATGCGTGGATCGATCGGGGCTCAGGAGGCGTCGCGTAGACCCATCGGGGCTCGGAGACGGCACGTGGACCGATCAGGGCTTAGGAGACGACGCGTGGACCGATCGGGGCTCAGGAGACGGCGCGTGGACCGATCGGGCCTCGGCGACTGCGCGTGGACGTATCGGGCCTCGGCGACTGCGCGTGGACGTATCGGGGTTCAGGAGATGGCGCGTGGACCGATTGGGGCTCGGAGACGGCGCGTTAACCGATCGGGGCTTAGGAGACGACGCATGGACCGATCGGGCCTCAGGAGACGGCGCGTGGACCGATCGGGGCTCAGGAGACGATGCGTGGATCGATCGGGGCTCAGGAGGCGGCGCGTAGACCCATCGGGGCTCGGAGACGGCAGGTGGACCGATCAGGGCTTAGGAGACGACGCGTGGACCGATCGGGGCTCAGGAGACGGCGCGTGGACCGATCGGGCCTCGGCGACTGCGCGTGGACGTATCGGGGTTCAGGAGATGGCGCGTGGACCGATTGGGGCTCGGAGACGGCGCGTTAACCGATCGGGGCTTAGGAGACGACGCATGGACCGATCGGGCCTCAGGAGACGGCGCGTGGACCGATCGGTGCTTGGAGACGGCGCGTGGAACGATCGGGGCTCAGGAGACGGCGCGTGAAATGATTGGCGCTCTGAGACGGCGCGTGGACCGATTGTGGCTTACGAGACGGCGCGTGGATCGATCGGGGCTCAGGAAGCGGCGCCTCGACCTATCGTGGCTCGGAGACGGCGCGTGGAGGCATCGGGGCTAAGAACACGACGCATGGACCGAGCGGGGCTCAGGAGACGGTGCGAGGAGCGATCGGGGCTCAGGAAAAGACGCGTCAATTGATCGGGGCTCAGGAGACGACGCGGCGACGGATCGGGGCTTAGGATACGACGCGTGGACTGATTGGGGCTCAGGAGGCCGCGCGTGGACCGATCGCGGCTCGACGCCGCGCGTGGACGGATCAGGGCTCAGGAGACGGCGCGTGGACCGATCGGGGCGGGGAGACGGCGCGTGACCCGACCGGGGCTTAGGAGGCCGCGCGTGGACTGATTGGGGCTCGGCGACTGCGCGTGGACGCATCGGGGCTCAGGAGATGGCGCGTGGACCGATCGGGGCGGGGAGACGGCGCGTTAACCGATCGGGGCTTACGAGACGATGCGTGGACCGATCGCGGCTCGGAGACGGCGCGTGGACCGACCGGGGCTAAGGAGGCCGCGCGTGGACCTGTCGAGGCTTAGGAGCCGACGCGTGGACCGATCGGGGTTAGGAGACGGCGCGTGGACCGATCGGGGCTCGGAGACATCGCGTGGAATGATCGGGGCTCAGGAGACGACGCGTGAACCGATCGGCGCTCGGAGACGGCGCGTGCACCGATCGGGGCTTAGGAGACGGCGCGTGGACCGATCGGAGATCAGGAGAGGACGCCTGGACTGATAGGGCTTTGGAAGCGGCGGACGGACCGATCATGGCTCGGAGACGGCGCGTGGAGGCATCGGGGCTTTGAAGACGACGCGTGGACCGAACGGTGCTCCGAAAACGGCTCGTGGACCGATCGGGGCTCGGAGACATCGCGTGGAATGATCGGGGCTCAGGAGACGGCGCGTGAACCGATCGGCGCTCGGAGACGGCGCGTGCACCGATCGGGGCTTAGGAGACGGCGCGTGGACCGACCGGGGTTTAGGAGAAGACGCTTGGACCGAACGGGGCTTAGGAGACGGCGCGTGGACCGATCGGGGCTCCGGAGACGGCGCGCGGACCGACTGGGGCTCAGGAGACTCGCGTGGATCGATCGGGGCTCCGGAGGCGCCGCGTGGACCGATTGGGATCAGGAGACGACGCGTGGACCGATCGGGCGTAGGAGACGACGCGTGTACCTATCGGGGCTCACGACATAGCGTGTGGACCGATTGGGGCTCAGGAGACGGCGCGTGGAACGATCGGGGCTCAGGAGACGGCGCCTCAACCGATCGGCGCTCGGAGACGGCGCATGGACCGATCGGGGCTTAGGAGACGGCGCGTGAACCGATCGGAGATCAGGAGATGACGCGTGGGCCGATCGGGGCTCAGGAAACGGCGTGTGGCGCGATCGGAGCTCAGGAGACGACGCGTGGATCGATCAGGGCTCAGGAGACGACGCGTCGACCAATCAGGGCTCAGGAGACGGCGCGCGGACCGACTGGGGCTCAGGAGACTCGCGTGGATCGATCGGGGCTCCGAAGGCGCCGCGTGGACCGATTGGGATCAGGAGACGGTGCGTGAACCGTTCGGGGCTCGGAGACGGCGCGTGGACCGATCGCGGCTCGGAGACGGCGCGTGGAACGATCGGGGCTCAGGAGGCCGCGCGTGGACCGATCGGGGCTCGGAGACATCGCGTGGAATGATCGGGGCTCAGGAGACGGCGCGTGAACCGATCGGCGCTCGGAGACGGCGCGTGCACCGATCGGGGCTTAGGAGACGGTGCGTGGATCGATCGGGGCTCAGGAGACGACGCGTCGACAGTTCGGGGCTCAGGAGACGGCGCGCGGACCGGCCGGGGCTCAGGAGCCTAGCGTGGATCGATCGGGGCCCGGAGACGGCGCGTGGACCGATCGGGGCTTAGGAGACGACGCGTGGAGGCATCGGGGCTAAGAAGACGACGCATGGACCGAGCGGGGCTCAGGAGACGGCGCGTGGACCGATCGGTGCTCAGAGACGGCGCGTGGACGGACCGTGGCTTAGAATGCGTCACGCGGACCGATCGGGGCTCGGATACGGCGTGTGGACCGATCGGGGCTCGGAGACGGCGCGTGGAACGATCGGAGCTCAGGAGACGGGGCGTGAAATGATCGGCGCTCTGAGACGGCGCGTCAACCGATCGGCGCTCGGAGACGGCGCGCGGACCGACTGGGGCTCAGGAGACTCGCGTGGATCGATCGGGGCTCCGGAAGCGCCGCGTGGACCGATTGGGATCAGGAGACGACGGGTGGACCGATCGGGCGTAGGAGACGACGCGTGTACCTATCGGGGCTCACGACACAGCGTGTGGACCGATTGGGGCTCAGGAGACGGCGCGTGGAACGATCGGGGCTCAGGAGACGGCGCGTCAAACGATCGGCGCTCGGAGACGGCGCATGGACCGATCGGGGCTTAGGAGACGGTGCGTGGACCGATCGGAGATCAGGAGATGACGCGTGGACCGATCGGGGTTGTGGAAGCGGCGCACGGACCGATCGTGGCTCGGAGACGGCGCGTGGAGGCATCGGGGCGTTGAAGACGACGCGTGGACCGATCGGGGCTCAGGAAACGGAGTGTGGCGCGATCGGAGCTCAGGAAACGACGCGTGGATCGATCAGGGCTCAGGAGACGACGCGTCGACCAATCAGGGCTCAGGAGACGGCGCGCGGACCGACTGGGGCTCAGAAGACTCGCGTGGATCGATCGGGGCTGCGGAGGCGCCGCGTGGACCGATTTGGATCAGGAGATGGTGCGTGAACCGTTCGGGGCTCGGAGACGGCGCGTGGACCGATCGGGGCTCAGGAGACGGCGCGTGGACCGATCGCGGCTCGGAGACGGCGCGTGGATCGATCGGGGCCCGGAGACGGCGCGTGGACCGATCGGGGCTTAGGAGACGACGCGTGGAGGCATCGGGGCTAAGAAGACGACGCATGGACCGAGCGGGGCTCAGGAGACGGCGCGTGGACCGATCGGTGCTCAGAGACGGCGCGTGGACGGACCGTGGCTTAGAATGCGTCACGCGGACCGATCGGGGCTCGGATACGGCGTGTGGACCGATCGGGGCTCGGAGACGGCGCGTGGAACGATCGGAGCTCAGGAGACGGGGCGTGAAATGATCGGCGCTCTGAGACGGCGCGTGGACCGATCGGTGCTCGGAGACGGCGCGTGGAACGATCGCGGCCCGGAGAAGGCGCGTCAACCGATCGGCGCTCGGAGACGGCGCGCGGACCGACTGGGGCTCAGGAGACTCGCGTGGATCGATCGGGGCTCCGGAAGCGCCGCGTGGACCGATTGGGATCAGGAGACGACGCGTGGACCGATCGGGCGTAGGAGACGACGCGTGTACCTATCGGGGCTCACGACACAGCGTGTGGACCGATTGGGGCTCAGGAGACGGCGCGTGGAACGATCGGGGCTCAGGAGACGGCGCATCAAACGATCGGCGCTCGGAGACGGCGCATGGACCGATCGGGGCTTAGGAGACGGTGCGTGGACCGATCGGAGATCAGGAGATGACGCGTGGACCGATCGGGGTTGTGGAAGCGGCGCACGGACCGATCGTGGCTCGGAGACGGCGCGTGGAGGCATCGGGGCGTTGAAGACGACGCGTGGACCGATCGGGGCTCAGGAAACGGAGTGTGGCGCGATCGGAGCTCAGGAAACGACGCGTGGATCGATCAGGGCTCAGGAGACGACGCGTCGACCAATCAGGGCTCAGGAGACGGCGCGCGGACCGACTGGGGCTCAGAAGACTCGCGTGGATCGATCGGGGCTGCGGAGGCGCCGCGTGGACCGATTGGGATCAGGAGACTCGCGTGGATCGATCGGGGCTCCGGAGGCGCCGCGTGGACCGATTGGGATCAGGAGACGGTGCGTGAACCGTTCGGTGCTCGGAGACAGCGCGTGGACCGATCGGGGCTCGGAGACGACGCGTAGACCAATCGGTGCTCGGAGACAGCGCGTGGACCGACTGGGGCTGGGAGACGGCGCGTGGACCGATCGTGGCTTAGGAGAAGGCGCGTGGAATGATCGGGGCTCAGGAGACGGCGCGTGGACCGATCGTGGCTCGGAGACGGCGCGTGGAGGCATCGGGGTTAAGAAGACGACGCATCGACCGAGCGGGTTTCAGGAGACGGCGCGAGGAGCGATCGGGGCTTAGGAGACGATGCGTGGACCGATCGGGGCTCAGGAGACGGCGCGTGGACCGGTCGGGGCTTAGGAGACTCGCGTGAACCGATTGGGGCTCATGCGGTTGCGCGTGGACCAATTGGGGTTCGGCGACGGCGCGTGGACCGATCGGGGCTCGGAGACGGCGCGTCGACCGCTCGGGGTTTGGAGACGGCGCCTGGACCGTCCGGGGTCAGGAGGCGATGCGTGGACCGATCGGGGCTCAGGAGACTGCGCGTGGATGGAACGGAGCTTCGGGAACGACGCGTGGACCGATCGGGGCTTAGGAGACGGCGCGTGAATCGATCGGCGCGCGGAGATGGCACGTGGAACGATCGGGGCTTAGGAGACGGCGCGTGGACTAATAGGAGATCAGGAGAGGACGCGTGGACCGATAAGGCTGTGGAAGCGGCGCACGGACCGATCGTGGCTCGGAGACGGCGCGTGGACCGATCGAGGCTCGGAGACATCGCGTGGAATGATCGGGGCTCAGGAGACGGCGCGTGAACCGATCGGCGCTCGGAGACGGCGCGTGCACCGATCGGGGCTTAGGAGACAGCGCGTGGACCGATCGGAGATCAGGAGAGGACGCCTGGACTGATAGGGCTTTGGAAGCGGCGCACGGACCGATCGTGGCTCGGAGACGGCGCGTGGAGGCATCGGGGCTTTGAAGACGACGCGTGGACCGAACGGTGCTCAGAAAACGGCTCGTGGACCGATCGGGGCTCGGAGACATCGCGTGGAATGATCGGGGTTCAGGAGACGGCGCGTGAACCGATCGGCGCTCGGAGACGGCGCGTGCACCGATCGGGGCTTAGGAGACGGTGCGTGGATCGATCGGGGATCAGGAGACGACGCGTCGCCCGTTCGGGGCTCAGGAGCCGGCGCGCGGACCGGCCGGGGCTCAGGAGCCTAGCGTGGATCGATCGGGGCCCGGAGACGGCGCGTGGACCGATCGGTGCTCATAGACGGCGCGTGGAACGATCGGAGCTCAGGAGACGGGGCGTGAAATGATCGGCGCTCTGAGACGGAGCGTGGACCGATCGGTGCTCGGAGACGGCGCGTGGAACGATCGGGGCTCGGAGTCGACGCGTTAGCCGATAGGGGCGTAGGAGACGATGCGTGGGCCGATCGGGTCTCGGAGACGGCGCGTGGACCGACCGGGGCTCAGGAGAAGGCGCGTCAACCGATCGGCGCTCGGAGACGGCGAGCGGACCGACTGGGGCTCAGGAGACTCGCGTGGATCGATCGGGGCTCCGGAGGCGCCGCGTGGACCGATTGGGATCAGGAGACGACGCGTGGACCGATCGGGCGTAGGAGACGACGCGTGGACCTATCGGGGCTCACGACACAGCGTGTGGACCGATTGGGGCTCAGGAGACGGCGCGTGGAACGATCGGGGCTCAGGAGACGGCGCGTCAACCGATCGGCGCTCGGAGCCGGCGTATGGACCGATCGGGGCTTAGGAGACGGTGCGTGGACCGATCGGAGATCAGGAGATGACGCGTGGACCGATCGGGGTTGTGGAAGCGGCGCACGGACCGATCGTGGCTCGGAGACGGCGCGTGGAGGCATCGGGGCGTTGAAGACGACGCGTTGACCGATCGGGGCTCAGGAAACGGCGTGTGGCGCGATCGGAGCTCAGGAAACGACGCGTGGATCGATCAGGGCTCAGGAGACGACGCGTCGACCAATCAGGGCTCAGGCGACGGCGCGCGGACCGACTGGGGCTCAGGAGACTCGCGTGGATCGATCGGGGCTGCGGAGGCGCCGCGTGGACCGATTGGGATCAGGAGACGGTGCGTGAACCGTTCGGGGCTCGGAGACGGCGCGTGGACCGATCGGGGCTCAGGAGACGGCGCGTGGAGCGATCGGGGCTCAGGAGACGGCGCATGGACTAATTGGGGCTCAGGAGACGATGCGTGGACCGATCGGGGCTCGGAAACGACGCGTTAACCGAGCGGGGCTTAGGAGACTACGCGTGGACTGCTCGGGGCTCAGGAGACGGCGCGTGGACCGACCGGGGCTCAGGAGGCGACGCGTGGACCCATCGGGGCTCGGAGACGGCGTGTGGACCGATCGGGGCTTAGGAGACGATCCGTGGACCGATCGGGTCTTAGGAGACGACGCGTGGACCGATCGGGGCTCGGAGACGGCCCGTGGACGGATCGGGGCTTAGGAGACGGCGCATGGACTCATTGGGGCTCAGGAGACAACGCGTGGACCGATCGGAGCTCGGAAACGACGCGTTAACCGAGCGGGGCTTAGGAGACTACGCGTGGACCGATCGGGGCTTAGAAGACGACGCGTGGACCGATCGGGGCTCAGGAGACGGCGCGTGGACCGGCCGGGGCTCAGGAGGCGACGCGTGGACCCATCGGGGCTCGGAGACGGCGCGTGGACCGATCGGGGTTCGGAGACGGCGCGTGTAACGATCGGGGCTCAGGAGACGGCACGTGGACCGATCGGGGCTTAGGAGCCTCGCGTTGATCGATCGGGGCCCCGGAGGCGCCGCGTGGACCCATGGGGATCAGGAGACAGTGCGTGGACCGATCGGGGCTCGGAGACGGCGCGTGGACCGATTGGGGTGTAGGCGACGACGCGTGTACCTATCGGGGCTCAGGAGACAGCGCGTGGACCGATCAGGGCTCGGCGACTGCGCGTGGACGTATGGGGGCTCAGGAGACGGCGCGTGGACCGATCGGGGCTCGGGGACGACGCGTGGACCGATCGGGGCTCGGAGACAGCGCGTGGACCGACTGGGGCTCAGGCGGTTTCGCGTGGACCAATTGGGGTTCGGCGACGGCGCGTGGACCGATCGAGGCTCGGGGACGACGCGTGTACGGATCGGGGATTCGGGGACGGCGCTTCGAATGATCGGGGCTCAGGTGACGGGGCGTGAACCGATCGGCGCTCGGAGACGGCGCGTGGACCGATCGGGGCTTTGGAGAAGGCGCTTGGACCGATCGGGCCTTAGGAGACGGCGCGTGGCCCGATCAGAGCTCGGAGACGGCGCGTGGAACGATCGGGGCTCAGGCGACGGCGCGTGGACCGATCGGGGCGTAGGAGACGGCGCGTCGACCGACCGGAGATCGGGAGATGACGCGTGGACCGATCGGGGCTCTGGAAGCGGCGCACGGACCGATCGTGGCTCGGAGATGACGCGTGTACGAATCGGGGATTCGGGGACGACGCGTGGAACGATCCGGGCTGAGGAGACGGCGCGTGGACCGATCGGGGCTCGGAGACGGCGCGTGGACCGATCGGGGCTTAGGAGAAGGCGCTTGGACCGATCGGGGCTTAGGAGACGGCGCGTGGGCCGATCGGAGCTCGGTGACGGCGCGCGGACCGACCGGGGCTCAGGAGACGGCGCGTGAAATGATCGGCGCTCGGAGAGGGCGCGTGGACCGATTGGGGCTTAAGAGACGACGGGTGAACCGATCGGGGCTTAGGAGACGGCACGTGAATCGATCGGGGCACAGGAGACGGCGCGTGCACCGGTCGGGGCTTAGGAGACGACGCGTCGACAGATCGGGGCTCAGGAGAAGGGGTGTGGACCGATCGGGTCTCGGCGATGGCGCGTGGACCGATCAGGGCTCGGAGACGACGCGTGGACCGATCGGAGCTCGGACACGGCCCGTGGACGGATCGGGGCTTAGGAGACGGCGCATGGACTAATTGGGGCTCAGGAGACGACGCGTGGACCGATCGGGGCTCGGAAACGACGCGTTAACCGAGCGGGGCTTAGGAGACTACGCGTGGACCGATCGGGGCTCAGGAGACGGCGCGTAAAGTTATCGGCGCTCGGAGACGGCGCGTGGACCGATCGGGGCTTAGGAGACGACGCGTGGACCTATCTGGGCTTAGAAGACGACGCGTGGACCGATCGGGGCTCACGAGACAGCGTGTGGACCGATTTGGCCTCAGGAGACGGCGCGTGGATCGATCGGGCCTCGGAGACGGCGCGTCGAACGATCGGGGCTCAGGAGACGGCGCGTAAAGTTATCGGCGCTCGGAGACGGCGCGTGGACCGATCGGGGCTTAGGAGACGACGCGTGGACCGATCGGGGCTTAGAAGACGACGCGTGGACCGATCGGGGCTCAGGAGACGGCGCGTGGACCGACCGGGGCTCAGGAGGCGACGCGTGGACCCATCGGGGCTCGGAGACGGCGTGTGGACCGATCGGGGCTTAGGAGACGATACGTGGACCGATCGGGTCTTAGGAGACGACGCGTGGACCCATCGGGGTTCGGAGACGATGCGTGGAACGATCGGGGCTCAGGAGACGGCGCGTGGACCGATCGGGGCTCGGAGACGGCGCGTGGACCGATCGGGGCTTAGGAGAAGGCGCTTGGACCGATCGGGGCTTAGGAGACGGCGCGTGGGCCGATCGGAGCTCGGAGACGGCGCGTGGAACGATCGGGGCTCAGGAGACGGCGTGTGAACCGATCGGCGCTCGGAGACGGCGCGTGGACCGATCGGGGCTCGGAGACGGCGCGTGGACAGATCGGGGCTCAGGAGACAGCGCGTGGACCGACTGGGGCTCAGGCGGTTTCGCGTCGACCAATTGGGGTTCGCCGACGGCGCGTGGACCGATCGGGGCTCAGGAGACGGCGCGTGGACCGATCGGGGCTCAGGAGACGACGCGTGGACCGATCGGGGCTCAGGAAGCGGCGCCTGCACCGATCGTGGTGGGGAGACGGCGCAAGGAGGCATCTGGGCTTAGAAGACGACGCGTGGACCGATCGGGGCTCAGAAAACGGCGCGTGGACCGACCGCGGCTCAGGAGGCCACGCCTGGACCGATCGGGGCTCAGATGACGGTGCGCGTACCGACCGGGGCTCAGGAGACTCGCGTGGATCGATCGGGGCTTAGGAGAAGGCGCGTGGAACGATCGGGGCTCAGGAGACGGCGCGTGGAGCGATCGGGGCTCAGGAGACTGCGCGTGAACCAATCGGCGCTCCGAGACGGCGCGTGGACCGATCGGGGATGAGGAGAAGGCGCGTGGACCGATCGGGGCTTAGGAGACGGCGCGTGGACCGATCGGGGCTCGGAGACGGGGCGTGGAACGATCGGGGCTCAGGTGACGGCGCGTGGACCGATCGGGGCTCGGAGACGGCGCGTGGAGCGATCGGGGCTCGGAGACGGCACGTGGAACGATCGGGGCTCAGGAGATCGTGCGTGGAGGCATGGGGGCTTAGAAGACGACGCATGGACCGAGCGGGGCTCAGGAGACGGCGCGAGGAGCGATCGGGGCTCAGGAGAAGTCGCGTCAATTGATCGGGGCTCAGGAGACGACGCGGCGACGGATCGGGGCTTAGGAGACAACGCGTGGCCCGATTGGGGCTTAGGAGACGGTGTGTGGACCGATCGGGGCTTAGGAGACGGCACGTGAATCGATCGGTGCACAGGAGATGGCGGGTGAACCGGTCGGGTCTTAGGAGACGACGCGTTGACCGATCGGGGCTCAGGGGAAGGGGTGTGGACCGATCGGGGCTCAGGAGACGGCGCCTGGACCGACCGGGGCTCGGCGACTGCGCGTGGACGGATCGGGGCTCAGGAGACGGCGCGTAGACCGATCGGGGCTCGTAAATGACGCGTCAACCGATCGGGGCTTAGGAGACGATGCGGGGATCGATCGGGGCTCGGCAACTGCGCGTGGACCGACTGGAGCTCAGGAGGTTGCTCGTGGACCAATTGGGGTTGGGGCGACGGCGCGTCGACCAATTGGGGTTCGGGCGACGGCGCGTGGACCAATCGGTGCTCGGAGACGGCGCGTGGACCGATCGGGGCGTAGGAGACGACGCGTGTACCTATCGGAGCTCACGAGACAGCGTGTGGCCCGATTAGGCCTCAGGAGATGGCGCGTGGACCGATCGCGGCTTGGAGACGGCGCGTGGAACGATCGGGGCTCAGGAGACGGCGCGTGAAATGAACGGCGCTCTGAGACGGCGCGTGGACCGATTGGGGCTTACGAGACGGCGCGTGAACCGGTCGGGGCTTAGGAGGCCGCGCGTGGACCGATCGAGGCTCGGCGACGGCGCGTGGACCGATCGGGGCTCGGCGACTGCGTGTGGACGTATCGGGGTTCAGGAGACGGCGCGTGGACCGATCGGGGCTCGGAGACGGCACGTGGACCGATCAGGGCTTTGGAGACGACGCGTGGACCGATCAGGGCTCAGGAGACGGCGCGTGGACCGATCAGTGCTCGGAGACGGCGCGTTGGACGATCGGGGCTCAGGAGACGGCGCGTGGACGGATCGGCGCTCAGGAGACGGCGCGTGGGCCGATCGGGGCTCAGGAGATGGCGGGCGGACCGACCGGGGCTCAGGAGACTCGCGTGGATCGATCGGAGCTCCGGAGGCGCCGCGTGGACCGATCGGGGCTCAGGCGGTTGCGCGTGGACCAATTGGGGTTCGGCGACGGCGCGTGGACCGATCCGGGCTCAGGAGCCAGCGCGTGGACCGATCGGAGATCAGGAGACGACGCGTGGATTGATAGTGCTCTGGAAGCGGCGCACGGACCGATCGTGGCTCGGAGACGGCGCGTGGAGGCATCTGGGCTTTGAAGACGACGCGTGGACCGAACGGTGCTCAGAAAACGGCGCGTGGAGCGATCGGGGCTCAGGAGACGACGCGTGGACCGATCGGCGCTCGGAGACGGCGCGTGGACCGATCGGGGCTTAGGAGACGGCGCGTGGACCGATCGGAGATCTGGAGAGGACAGCTGGAATGATAGGGCTCTGGAAGCGGCGCACGGACCGATCGTGGCTCGGAGACGGCGCGTGGAGGCATCGGGGCTTTGAAGACGACGCGTGGACCGAACGGTGCTCAGAAAACGGCGCGTGGAGCGATCGGGGCTCAGGAAATTACGCGTCGATGGATCGGGGCTTAGGAGACGATGCGTGGACCGATCGGGGCTCGGCGACTGCGCGTGGACGTATCGGGGCTCAGGAGACGGCGCGTGGAACGATCGGAGCACAGGAGACGGCGCGTGAAGCGATCGGCGCTCGGAGACGGCGCGTAGATCAATCGGGGCTTAGGAGACGGCACGTGGACCGATCGGGGTTCTGGAGTCGGCGCCTGGACCGATCGGGGCTTAGGAGGCGGCGTGTGGAACGATCGGGGCTCAGGAGACGGCGCGTGCACCGATCGGCGCTCGGAGACGGCGCGTGGAGCGATCGGGGCTGAGGAGACGACGCGTGGATCGATCGGGGCTCAGGAGACGACGCGTGGACCGATCGGGGCTTAGGACAAAACGCGTGGACCGATCGGGGCTCAGGAAGCGGCGCCTGCACCGATCGTGGTTGGGAGACGGCGCAAGGAGGCATCTGGGCTTCGAAGACGACGCGTGGACCGATCGGGGCTCAGGAAACGGCGCGTGGACCGACCGCGGCACAGGAGGCCACGCCTGGACCGATCGGGGCTCGGCGACGGCGCGTGGACCGATCGAGTCTCGGAGACGACGCGTCGACCGATCGGGACTCAGATGACGGCGCGCGGACCGACCGGGGCTCAGGAGACTCGCGTGGATCGATCGGGGCTCCGGAGACGCTGCGTGGAGCGATGGGGATCAGGAGACGGTGCGCGGACCGATCGGGGATCGGACACGGCGTGTGGACCGATCCAGGCTCGGAGACGACGCGTTTACGGATCGGGGATCCGGAGACGACGCGTGGAACGATCCGGTTTCAGGAGACGAAGCGTGGACCGATCGGGGCTCGGAGACGGCGTGTGGAACAATCGGGGCTCAGGTGACGGCGCGTGAACCGATCGGCGCTCGGAGACGGCGCGTGGATCAATCGGGGATCGGGGACGGCGCGTGGAACGATCGCGGCTCGGAGTCGACGCGTTAGCCGATCGGGGCTTAGGAGACGATACGTGGACCGATCGGGGCTCGGAGACGGCGCGTGGACCGACGGGGGTTTAGGAGAAGGCGCTTGGACCGAACGGGGCTTAGGAGACTCGCGTGGATCGATCGGGGCTCCGGAGGCGCCGCGTGGACCGATTGGGATCAGGAGACGGTGCGTGAACCGTTCGGGGCTCGGAGACGGCGCGTGGACCGATCGGGGCTCAGGAGACGGCGCGTGGACCGATCGCGGCTCGGAGACGGCGCGTGGAACGATCGGGGCTCAGGAGACGAAGCGTGGACCGATCGGGCGTAGGAGACGGCGCGTGGAACAATCGGGGCTCAGGAGACGGCGCGTGGACCGATTGGGGCTCGGATACGGCGCGTGAACCGACCGGGGCTCAGGAGGCCGCGCGTGGACCGATCGCGGCTCGGCGACGGCGCGTGGACCGATCGGGGCTCAGGAGGCCGCGCGTGGACTGATCATGGCTCGGTGACGGCGCGTGGACCGATCGGGGCTAGGAGACGACGCGTAGACCGATCGGTGCTCGGAGACCGAGCGTGGACCGACTGGGGCTCGGAGACGGCGCGGGGACCGATCGTGGCTTAGGAGAAGGCGCGTTGAATGATCGGGGCTCAGGAGACGGCGCGTGGACCGATCGTGGCTCGGAGACGGCGCGTGGAGGCATCGGGGTTAAGAAGACGACGCATCGACCGAGCGGGGTTCAAGAGACGGCGCGAGGTGCGATCGGGGTCAGGAGAAGACGCGTCAATTGATAGGGGCTCAGGACACGACGCGGCGACGGATCGGGGCTTGGAGACGGCGCGTGGACCGATCGGGGCTTAGGAGACGACGCGTGGACCGATCGGGGCTCAGGAGACGGCGCGTGGACCGATCGGGACTCAGGAGACGGCGCGTGGATCGATTGGGGCGTGGATACGGCGCGTGACGCGACCGGGGCTCAGGAGGCCGCGCGTGGAGCGATCATGGCTCGGAGACGACGCGTGGACCGATCGGAGCTCGGACACGGCCCGTGGACGGATCGGGGCTTAGGAGACGGCGCATGGACTAATTGGGGCTCAGGAGACGACGCGTGGACCGATCGGGGCTCGGAAACGACGCGTTAACCGAGCGGGGCTTAGGAGACTACGCGTGGACTGCTCGGGGCGTAGGAGACGACGCGTGTACCTATCGGGGCTCACGAGACAGCGTGTGGACCGATTTGGGCTCAGGAGACGGCGCGTGGATCGATCGGGGCTCGGAGACGGCGTGTGGAACGATCGGGGCTCAGGAGACGGCGCGTGAAGTTATCGGCGCTCGGAGACGGCGCGTGGACCGACCGGGGCTCGGAGACGGCGCGAGGAGCGATCGGGGCTCAGGAGAACACACGTCAATTGATCGGGGCTCAGGAGACGACGCGTCGACGAATCGGGGCTTAGGAGACGACGCGTGGACGGATCGGGGCTGAGGAGACGGCGCGTCGACCGACCGGAGCTCCGGAGATTCGCGTGGATCGATCGGGGCTCCGGACGCGGCGCGTGGAGGCATCGGGGCTTTGAAGACGACGCGTGGACCAAACGGTGCTCAGAAAACGGTGCGTGGAGCGATCGGGGCTCAGGTGACGGCGCGTGAACCGATCCGCGCTCGGAGACGGCGCCTGGACCGATCGGGGCTTAGGAGAAGGCGCTTGGACCGATCGTGGCTTAGGAGACGGCGCGTGGGCCGATCGGAGCTCGGAGACGGCGCGTGGAACGATCGGCGCTCAGGAGACGGCGCGTGAACCGATCGGCGCTCGGAGACGGCGCGTGGACCGATCGGGGCTCGGAGACGGCGCGTTAACCGATCGGGGCTTAGGAGACGATGCGTGGACCGATCGGGCTCGGAGACGACGCGTGTACGGATCAGGGCTTGGTGACGGCGCGTTTACCGATAGCAGCTCGGAGACGGCCCGTGGACGGATCGCAGCTTAGGAGACGGCGCGTGGAACGATCGGGGCTCAGGAGACGGCACGTGGACCGATCGGGGCTTCGGAGACGGCGCGTGGACCGATCGGGGCTCGGAGATGGCGCGGGGAACGATCGGGGCTCAGGAGACGGCGCGTGAACCGATCGGCGCTCGGCGACGGCGCGTGTACCGATCGGGGCTCGGCGACTGCGTGTGGACGTATCGGGGTTCAGGAGACGGCGTGTGGACCGATCGGGGCTCAGGAGACGGCACGTGCACCGATCGGGGCCCAGAGACGGGTCGTGGACAGATTGGGGCTTAGGAGACGGCGCGTGGACCGACTGGGGCTCAGGAGGTTGCGCGTGGAACGATCGGGGCTCAGGAGACGGCGCTTGAACTTATCGGCGCTCGGAGACGGCGTGTGGACCGATCGGAGCTCGGAGACGACGCGTGGACCGATCGGGGCTCAGGAGACGGCGCGAGGAGCGATCGGGCTCAGGAGAAGACACGTCAATTGATCGTGGCTCAGGAGACGACGCGTGGATCGATCGGGGCTCAGAAGACGACGCGTGGAACGATCGGGGCTCAGGAAACGGCGCCTGGACCGATCGTGGCTCGGAGACGGCGCGTGGAGGCATCGGGGCTAAGAAGACGACGCATGGACCGATCGGGGCTCAGGAAACGGCGTGTGGGCCGATCGGAGCTCGGAGACGACACGTGGACCGATCGGGGCTCAGGAGACGGCGCGAGGAGCGATCGGGCTCAGGAGAAGACGCGTCAATTGATCGTGGCTCAGGAGACGACGCGTCGACGGATCGGGGCTTAGGAGACGACGCGTGGACCGATCGGGGCTTAGGAGACGGCGCGTGAAGTTATCAGCGCTCAGAGACGGCACGTGGACCGATCGGGGCTTAGGATACGGCGCGTGGACCGATCGGGGCTCAGGAAGCGGCGCCTGGACGGATCGGGGCTCGGAAACGACGCGTTAGCCGAGCGGGGCTTAGGAGACGACGCGTGGACCGATCGGGGCGCAGGAGACGGCGCGTGAAGTTATCAACGCTCAGAGACGGCACGGGGACCGATCGGGGCTTAGGATACGGCGCGTGGACCGATCGGGGCTCAGGAAGCGGCGCCTGGACCGATCGTGGCTCGGAGACGACGCGTGGAGGCATCGGGGCTAAGAAGACGACGCATGGACCGATCGGGGCTCAGGAAACGGCGTGTGGACCGATCGGAGCTCGGAGACGACGCGTGTACCTATCGGGGCTCAGGAGACAGCGCGTGGACCGATCGGGGCTCAGGAGGCGGCGCGTGGATCGATCGGGGCTCGGAGACGGCGCGTGGAACGATCGGGTCTCAGCAGACGGCGCGTGAAATGATCGGCGCTCGGAGACGCCGCGTGGACCGATTGGGGCTTAAGAGACGGCGCGTGGACCGATCGGGGCGCAGGAAGCGGCGCCTGGACAGATCGGGGCTGAGGAGACGGCGCGTGCACCGATCGGGGCCCAGAGACGGGTCGTGGACAGATTGGGGCTTAGGACACGGCGCGTGGACCGACTGGGGCTCAGGAGGTTGCGCGTGGAACGATCGGGGCTCAGGAGACGGCGCTTGAACTTATCGGCGCTCGGAGACGGCGTGTGGACCGATCGGAGCTCGGAGACGGCGCGTGGACCAATTGGGGTTCGGCGACGGCGCGTGGACCGATCCGGGCTCAGGAGCCAGCGCGTGGACCGATCGGAGATCAGGAGACGACGCGTGGATTGATAGTGCTCTGGAAGCGGCGCACGGACCGATCGTGGCTCGGAGACGGCGCGTGGAGGCATCTGGGCTTTGAAGACGACGCGTGGACCGAACGGTGCTCAGAAAACGGCGCGTGGAGCGATCGGGGCTCAGGAGACGACGCGTGGACCGATCGGGGCTCGGAGACATCGCGTGGAATGATCGGGGCTCAAAAGACGGCGCGTGAACCGATCGGCGCTCGGAGACGGCGCGTGGACCGATCGGGGCTTAGGAGACGGCGCGTGGACCGATCGGAGATCTGGAGAGGACAGCTGGAATGATAGGGCTCTGGAAGCGGCGCACGGACCGATCGTGGCTCGGAGACGGCGCGTGGAGGCATCGGGGCTTTGAAGACGACGGGTGGACCGAACGGTGCTCAGAAAACGGCGCGTGGAGCGATCGGGGCTCAGGAAATTACGCGTCGATGGATCGGGGCTTAGGAGACGATGCGTGGACCGATCGGGGCTCGGCGACTGCGCGTGGACGCATCGGGGCCCAGGAAACGGCGCGTGGACCGATCGGGGCTCAGGAGACCCCGCGTGGACCGATCGAGGCTCGGCGACGGGGCGTGGACCGATCGAGTCTCGGAGACGACGCGTCGACCGATCGGGGCTCAGATGACGGTGCGCGGACCGACCGGGGCTCAGGAGACTCGCGTTGATCGATCGGGGCTCCGGAGACGCCGCGTGGAGCGATGGGGATAAGGAGACGGTGCACGGACCGATCGGGGCTCGGAGACGGCGCGTGGACCGATCGGGGCTTAGGAGACGGCGCGTGGACCGATCGGGGCTCGGAGACATCGCGTGGAATGATCGGGGCTCAGGAGACGGCGCGTGAACCGATCGGCGCTCGGAGACGGCGCGTGGACGGATCAGGGCTCAGGAGACGGCGCGTGAACCAATCGGCGCTCGGAGACGGCGCGTGGACCGATCGGGGCTTAGGAGACGGCGAGTGCACCGATCGGGGCCCGGAGACGGGTCGTGGACAGATTGGGGCTTAGGAGACGGCGCGTGGACCGATCGGGGCTGGGAGACGGCACGTGAACCAATAGGGGCTTAGGAGACGGCGCGTGGACCGATCGGGGCTTAGGAGACGACACGTGAATCGAGCGGGGCTCGGAGACGGCGCGTGGATGGACCGTGGCTTAGAATGCGGCACGCGGACCGATCGGGGCTCGGAGACGGCGTGTGGACCGATCGGGGATCAGGAAACGGTGCGTGGAGCGATCGGGGCTCAGGAGGCGGCGCGTGGATCGATCGGGGCTCAGGAGACGACGCGTCGATGGATCGGGGCTTAGGAGCCGACGCGTGGACCGATTGGGGCTCAGGAGACGGCGCGTGGATCGATCGGGGCTGGGAGACGGCGCGTGGATCAATCGGGGCTTAGGAGACGGCGCGTGGACCGATCGGGGCTTAGGAGACGACGCGTGGATCGACCGGGGCTCGGAGACGGCGCGTGGATGGACCGTGGCTTAGAAGCGGCACGCGGACCGATCGGGGCTCGGAGACGGCGCGTGGAACGATCGGGTCTCAGGAGATGGCGCGTTAAATGATCGGCGCTCGGAGACGCCGCGTGGACCGATTGAGGCTTAAGAGACGGCGCGTGGACCGATCGGGGCGCAGGAAGCGGCGCCTGGACACATCGTGGCTCGGAGACGGTGCGTGGAGGCATCCGGGCTAAGAAGACGACGCATGGACCGAGCGGGGTTCAGGAGACGGCGCGAGGAGCGATCGGGGCTCAGGAGAAGACACGTCAATTGATCGGGGCCCCGGAGACGACGCCTCGATGGAGTGGGGCTCAGGAGGCGGCACGAGAAGCGATCGGGGCTCAGGAGAAGACGCGTCAATTGACCGGGGCTCAGGAGACGACGCGTCGACGAATCGGGGCTTAGGAGACGACGCGTGGACCGATTGGGGCTCGGAGACGGCGCGTTAACCGATCGGGGCTTAGGAGACGACGCGTGGACCGATCGGGGCTCAGGAGACGGCGCGTGGACCGATCGGTGCTCGGGGACGGCGCGTGGACGGACCGTGACTTAGAATGCGTCACGCGGACCGATCGGGGCTCGGATACGGCGTGTGGACGTATCGGGGCTTAGGAGACGATGCGTGAACCGATCGGGGCTCAGGAGACGGCGCGTGGACCGATCGGGGCTCGGAGACGGCGCGTGTATGGATCGAGGCTTGGAGACGGCGCGTGGACCGATCGGAGCTCGGAAACGGCCCGTGGGCAGATCGGGGCTTAGGATACGGCGCGTGGTGGCATCGGGGCTAAGAAGACGACGCATGGACCGAGCGGGGCTCAGGAGACGGCGCGAGGAGCGATCGGGGCTCAGGAGAAGACGGGTCAATTGATCGGGGCTCAGGAGACGACGCGGCGACGGATCGGGGCTTAGGAGACGACGCGTGGACCGATTGGGGCTTAGGAGACGACGTGTGGACCGATCGGGGCTTAGGAGACGGCCCGTGATTCGATCGGGGCACAGGAGACGGCGCGTGAACCGGTCGGGGCTTAGGAGACGACGCGTCGACCGATCGGGGCTCAGGACAAGGGGTGTGGACCGTTCGGAGCTCAGGAGACGGCGCGTGGACCGATCGGGGTTCGGCGATGGCGCGTGGAGCGATTGGGGCTCGGAGACGACGCGTGTACGGATCGAGGCTTGGAGACGGCGCTTGGACCGATCGGGGATCGGAGACAGCGCGTTTACCGATCGGGGTTCGGCGATGGCGCGTGGACCGATCGGGGCTCGGCGACTGCGCGTGGATGGATCGTGGCTCAGGAGACAGCGCGTGGACCGATCGGGGCACCAGAGGCGCCGCGTGGACCGATTGGGACCAGGAGACGGTGCGTGAACCGTTCGGGGCTCGGAGACGGCGCGTGGACCGATCGGGGCTCGGAGACGACGCGTAGACCGATCGGTGCTCGGAGACAGCGCGTGGACCGACTGGGGCTCGGAGACGGCGCGTGGACCGATCGTGGCTTAGGAGAAGGCGCGTGGAATGATCGGGGTTCAGGAGACGGCGCGAGGAGCGATCGGGGCTCAGGAGAAGACGCGTCAATTGATCGGGGCTCAGGACACGACCCGGCGACGGATCGGGGCTTAGGAGACGATGGGTGGACCGATCGGGGCTCAGGAGACGGCGCGTGGAGCGGTCGGGGCTCGGAAACGGCGGGTGGACCGTCCGGGACTTAGGAGACGATGCCTGGACCGATCGGGGCTCAGAAGACGGTGCGTGGACGGATCGGCGCTCGGAGACGGCGCGTGGACCGATCGGGGCTCAGGGGACGGCGCGTGGACCGATCGACGCGCGGAGACGGCGCGTGGAACGATCGGCGCTCAGGAGACGACGCGTGGACCGATCGGGGCTCAGGAGATCGCGCGTAGACCGATCGGGGCTCCGAAACGACGCGTTAACCGAGCGGGGCGTAGGAGACGATGCGTGGTCCCATCGGGGCTCGGAGACAGCGCGTGTACCGACTGGGGCTCAGGAGACCGTGCGTGAACCGATCGGGGCTCGGCGACTGCGCGTGGACGGATCGGGGCTCGGAGACGGCGCGTAGAACGATCGGGGCTCAGGAGACGGCGCGTTAACCGATTGGGGCTTAGGAGACGATGCGTGGACCGATCGGGGCTCGAAGACGGCGGGTGGACCGATCGGGGCTTTGCAGACGGCGCGTGGACCGATCGTGGCTGAGAGACGGCAGGTCCACCAATCGGGGCTTAGGAGACGACGCGTAGACCGATCGGGGCTTAGGAGACGACGCGTAGACCGATCGGGGCCCAGGAGACGGCGCGTGGACCGATCGGGGCTCAGGAAACAGCGCGTGGATCGACTGGGGCTCAGGCGGTTGCGCGTGGACCGATCTGGGCTCGGAGACGGCGCGTTCACCGATAGGGGCTTAGGAGACGATGCGTGGACCGATCGGGCTCGGAGACGGCGCGTGAACCGACCGGGGCTCAGGAGACGGCGCGTGGACCGATCGGGGCTCGGAGACGACGCGTGGACCGATGGGGGCTCGGATACAGCGCGTGAAGCAACCGGGACTCAGGAGGCCGCGCGTGGACCGATCATGGCTCGGCGACGGCGCGTGGACCGATCGGGGTTCGGATACGACGCGTGGACCGATCGGGGCTCGGAAACAGCGCGTGGACTAACCTGGGCTCAGGCGGTTGCGCGTGGACCAATTGGGGTTCGGCGACGGCGCGTGGACCGATCCGGGCTCAGGAGACGGCGCGTGAACCGATCGGCGCACGGAGACGGCGCGTGGACCGATCGGGGCTCAGGAGGATACGCCTGGACCGATCGGGGTTCGGCGACGGCGCGTGGACCGATCGGGGCTCAGGAGACGGCGCGTGGGCCGATCGGAGCTCGGAGACGGCGTGTGGAACGATCGGGGCTCAGGAAACGGCCCGTGGACGGGTCGGAGCTTAGGAGACGGCGCGTCGACCTATCGGGGCTCAGGATGCGGCGCGTGGACCCATCGGGACTCGGAGACGGTCCGTGGAGCGATCGGGGCTTAGGAGACGGCGCGTGGACTGATCGGAGCTCGGGAAGCGGCGCCTGAACCGATCTGGCTCGGAGACGGCGCGTGGAGGCATCGGGGCTTAGAAGACGACGTATGGACCGTTCGGGGCTCAGGAAACGGCGCGTGGACCGATTGGAGCTCGGAGACAACGCGTGGACCGACTGGGGCTCAGGCGGTTGCGCGTAGACCAATTGGGGTTCGGCGACGGCGCGTGGACCGATCGCGGCTTAGGAGACGGCGCGTTAACCGATTGGGGCTTAGGAGACGATGCGTGGACCGATCGGGGCTCGAAGACGGCGGGTGGACCGATCGGGGCTTTGCAGACGGCGCGTGGACCGATCGTGGCTGGGAGACGGCAGGTCCACCAATCGGGGCTTGGGAGACGACGCGTAGACCGATCGGGGCCCAGGAGACGGCGCGTGGACCGATCGGGGCTCAGGAAACGGCGCGTGGATCGACTGGGGCTCAGGCGGTTGCGCGTGGACCGATCTGGGCTCGGAGACGGCGCGTTAACCGATAGGGGCTTAGGAGACGATGCGTGGACCGATCGGGCTCGGAGACGGCGCGTGAACCGACCGGGGCTCAGGAGACGGCGCGTGGACCGATCGGGGCTCGGAGACGACGCGTGGACCGATGGGGGCTCGGATACGGCGCGTGAAGCAACCGGGACTCAGGAGGCCGCGCGTGGACCGATCATGGCTCGGCGACGGCGCGTGGACCGATCGGGGTTCGGATACGACGCGTGGACCGATCGGGGCTCGGAAACAGCGCGTGGACTAACCTGGGCTCAGGCGGTTGCGCGTGGACCAATTGGGGTTCGGCGACGGCGCGTGGACCGATCCGGGCTCAGGAGACGGCGCGTGAACCGATCGGCGCACGGAGACGGCGCGTGGACCGATCGGGGCTCAGGAGGATACGCCTGGACCGATCGGGGTTCGGCGACGGCGCGTGGACCGATCGGGGCTCAGGAGACGGCGCGTGGGCCGATCGGAGCTCAGAGACGGCGTGTGGAACGATCGGGGCTCAGGAAACGGCCCGTGGAGCAATCGGGGCTCAGGAGACGGTCCGTGGAGCGATCGGGGCTTAGGAGACGGCGCGTGGAGGCATCGGGGCTTAGAAGACGACGTATGGACCGTTCGGGGCTCAGGAAACGGCGCGTGGACCGATTGGAGCTCGGAGACAACGCGTGGACCGACTGGGGCTCAGGCGGTTGCGCGTAGACCAATTGGGGTTCGGCGACGGCGCGTGGACCGATCGCGGCTTAGGAGGCCGCGCGTGGACCGATCGGGGCTCGGCGACGGCGCGTGGACCGATCGAGGCTCGGAGACGACGCGTGTACGGATCGGGGCTTTGAAGACGACGCGTGGACAGAACGGTGCTCAGAAAACGGCGCGTGGAGCGATCGGGGCTCAGGAAATGACGCGTCGATGGATTGGCGCTTAGGAGACGACGCGTGGATCGATCCGGGCTCTGGAGACGGAGCGTGGACTGATCGGGGCTCGGAGACGGTGCGTGGAACGATCGGGGCTCACGATACGGCACGTGAACCGATGGGGGGTCGGAGACGGCGCGTGGACCGATCGGGGCTTAGGAGACGGCGCGTGGACCGATCGGAGATCAGGAGATGACGCGTGGACCGATCGGGGCTCTGGAAGCGGCGCACGGACCGATCGTGGCTCGGAGACGGCGCGTGGACCGATCGGGACTCAGGAGACGGCGCGTAGACCGATCGGGGCTTCGGAGACGGTACGTGGACCGATCGAGGCTCGGAGACGGCGCGTGGACCGATCGGGACTCGGCGACGACGCGTGGACTGATCGAGGCTCGGAGACGACGCGTGTATGGATCGGGTATTAGGGGACGACGCTTGGAACGATTGGGGCTCAGGAGACGGCGCGTGAACCGATCGGGGCTCAGGAAAGGGCGTGTGGAGCGGTCGGGGCTCAGGAGACGACGCGTGGATCGATCGGGGCTCTCGAGACGACGCGTCGACCGATCGGGGCTCAGGAGGCGGCGCGTGGACCGATTGGGAGTCACGAGACGGCGCGTGGACCGAGTGGGGCTCGGATACGGCGCGTGCACCGACCGGGGCTCAGGAGGCCGCGCGTGGACCGATCGCAGCTCGGCAACGGCGCGTGGACCGATCGGGGCTCGGAGACGACGCGTGAACCGATCGGGGCTCAGGAGACGGCGCGTGGACTGATCGGTGCTCGGAGACGGCGCGTGGACGGACAGTGGCTTAGAATGCGTCACGCAGATCGATCGGGGCTCGGAGACGGCGCGAGTATGGATCGGGGATTAGGGGACGACGCGTGGAACGATCGGGGCTCAGGAGACGGCGCGTGCACCGACCGGCGCTCGGAGACGGCGCGTGGAGCGATCGGGGCTCAGGAAACGACGCGTGGATCGATCGGGGCTCAGGAGACGACGCGTCGACTGAACGGGGCTCAGGAGGCGGCGCGTGCACCGATTGGGAGTCAGGAGACGGCGCGTGGACCGATTGGGGCTCGGATACGGCGCGTGAACCGACCGGGGGTCAGGAGGCCGCGCGTGGACCGAGCGCGGCTCGGCGACGGCGCGTGGACCGATCGGGTCTTAGGAGACGACGCGTGGACCGATCGGGGCTCGGAGACGACGTGTGGACCGATCGGGGCGCAGGAAGCGGCGCCTGGACACATCGTGGCTCGGAGACGGTGCGTGGAGGCATCCGGGCTAAGAAGACGACGCATGGACCGAGCGGGGTTCAGGAGACGGCGCGAGGAGCGATCGGGGCTCAGGAGAAGACACGTCAATTGATCGGGGCCCTGGAGACGACGCCTCGATGGAGTGGGGCTCAGGAGGCGGCACGAGAAGCGATCGGGGCTCAGGAGAAGACGCGTCAATTGACCGGGGCTCAGGAGACGACGCGTCGACGAATCGGGGCTTAGGAGACGACGCGTGGACCGATTGGGGCTCGGAGACGGCGCGTTAACCGATCGGGGCTTAGGAGACGACGCGTGGACCGATCGGGGCTCAGGAGACGGCGCGTGGACCGATCGGTGCTCGGGGACGGCGCGTGGACGGACCGTGACTTAGAATGCGTCACGCGGACCGATCGGGGCTCGGATACGGCGTGTGGACGTATCGGGGCTTAGGAGACGATGCGTGAACCGATCGGGGCTCAGGAGACGGCGCGTGGACCGATCGGGGCTCGGAGACGGCGCGTGTATGGATCGAGGCTTGGAGACGGCGCGTGGACCGATCGGAGCTCGGAAACGGCCCGTGGGCAGATCGGGGCTTAGGATACGGCGCGTGGTGGCATCGGGGCTAAGAAGACGACGCATGGACCGAGCGGGGCTCAGGAGACGGCGCGAGGAGCGATCGGGGCTCAGGAGAAGACGGGTCAATTGATCGGGGCTCAGGAGACGACGCGGCGACGGATCGGGGCTTAGGAGACGACGCGTGGACCGATTGGGGCTTAGGAGACGACGTGTGGACCGATCGGGGCTTAGGAGACGGCCCGTGATTCGATCGGGGCACAGGAGACGGCGCGTGAACCGGTCGGGGCTTAGGAGACGACGCGTCGACCGATCGGGGCTCAGGACAAGGGGTGTGGACCGTTCGGAGCTCAGGAGACGGCGCGTGGACCGATCGGGGTTCGGCGATGGCGCGTGGAGCGATTGGGGCTCGGAGACGACGCGTTTACCGATCGGGGTTCGGCGATGGCGCGTGGACCGATCGGGGCTCGCCGACTGCGCGTGGATGGATCGGGGCTCAGGAGACAGCGCGTGGACCGATCGGGGCACCAGAGGCGCCGCGTGGACCGATCGGTGCTCGGAGACAGCGCGTGGACCGACTGGGGCTCGGAGACGGCGCGTGGACCGATCGTGGCTTAGGAGAAGGCGCGTGGAATGATCGGGGTTCAGGAGACGGCGCGAGGAGCGATCGGGGCTCAGGAGAAGACGCGTCAATTGAACGGGGCTCAGGACACGACCCGGCGACGGATCGGGGCTTAGGAGACGATGGGTGGACCGATCGGGGCTCAGGAGACGGCGCGTGGAGCGGTCGGGGCTCGGAAACGGCGGGTGGACCGTCCGGGACTTAGGAGACGATGCCTGGACCGATCGGGGCTCAGAAGACGGTGCGTGGACGGATCGGCGCTCGGAGACGGCGCGTGGACCGATCGGGGCTCAGAGGACGGCGCGTGGACCGATCGACGCGCGGAGACGGCGCGTGGAACGATCGGCGCTCAGGAGACGACGCGTGGACCGATCGGGGCTCAGGAGATCGCGCGTAGACCGATCGGGGCTCCGAAACGACGCGTTAACCGAGCGGGGCTTAGGAGACGATGCGTGGTCCCATCGGGGCTCGGAGACAGCGCGTGTACCGACTGGGGCTCAGGAGACCGTGCGTGAACCGATCGGGGCTCGGCGACTGCGCGTGGACGGATCGGGGCTCGGAGACGGCGCGTAGAACGATCGGGGCTCAGGAGACGGCGCGTTAACCGATTGGGGCTTAGGAGACGATGCGTGGACCGATCGGGGCTCGAAGACGGCGGGTGGACCGATCGGGGCTTTGCAGACGGCGCGTGGACCGATCGTGGCTGAGAGACGGCAGGTCCACCAATCGGGGCTTAGGAGACGACGCGTAGACCGATCGGGGCTTAGGAGACGACGCGTAGACCGATCGGGGCCCAGGAGACGGCGCGTGGACCGATCGGGGCTCAGGAAACGGCGCGTGGATCGACTGGGGCTCAGGCGGTTGCGCGTGGACCGATGTGGGCTCGGAGACGGCGCGTTAACCGATAGGGGCTTAGGAGACGATGCGTGGACCGATCGGGCTCGGAGACGGCGCGTGAACCGACCGGGGCTCAGGAGACGGCGCGTGGACCGATCGGGGCTCGGAGACGACGCGTGGACCGATGGGGGCTCGGATACAGCGCGTGAAGCAACCGGGACTCAGGAGGCCGCGCGTGGACCGATCATGGCTCGGCGACGGCGCGTGGACCGATCGGGGTTCGGATACGACGCGTGGACCGATCGGGGCTCGGAAACAGCGCGTGGACTAACCTGGGCTCAGGCGGTTGCGCGTGGACCAATTGGGGTTCGGCGACGGCGCGTGGACCGATCCGGGCTCAGGAGACGGCGCGTGAACCGATCGGCGCACGGAGACGGCGCGTGGACCGATCGGGGCTCAGGAGGATACGCCTGGACCGATCGGGGTTCGGCGACGGCGCGTGGACCGATCGGGGCTCAGGAGACGGCGCGTGGGCCGATCGGAGCTCGGAGACGGCGTGTGGAACGATCGGGGCTCAGGAAACGGCCCGTGGACGGGTCGGAGCTTAGGAGACGGCGCGTCGACCTATCGGGGCTCAGGATGCGGCGCGTGGACCCATCGGGACTCGGAGACGGTCCGTGGAGCGATCGGGGCTTAGGAGACGGCGCGTGGACTGATCGGAGCTCGGGAAGCGGCGCCTGAACCGATCTGGCTCGGAGACGGCGCGTGGAGGCATCGGGGCTTAGAAGACGACGTATGGACCGTTCGGGGCTCAGGAAACGGCGCGTGGACCGATTGGAGCTCGGAGACAACTCGTGGACCGACTGGGGCTCAGGCGGTTGCGCGTAGACCAATTGGGGTTCGGCGACGGCGCGTGGACCGATCGCGGCTTAGGAGACGGCGGGTGGAACGATCGGGGCTCAGGAGACGGCGCGTGGACCGGTCGAGGCTCGGAGACGGCACGTGGACCGATCGGGGCTCAGAAGGCCGCGCGTGGACCGATCATAGCTCGGCGACGGCGCGTGCACCGATCGGGGCTCGGAGACGACGCGTGGACCGATCGGGGTTCGGCGACCGCGCGTGAACCGACTGGGGCTCAGGCGGTTGCCCGTGGACCAATTGGGGTTCTTCGACGGCGCGTGGACCGTTCGGGGCTCGGAGACGGCGCGTTCACCGATCGGGGCTTAGGAGACGATGCGTGGACCGATCGGGGCTCGGAGACGGCGCGTGGACCGATCGGGGCTCGGCGACGGCACGTGGACAGATCGAGGCTCGGAGACGACGCGTGTACGGATCGGGGCTTTGAAGACGACGCGTGGACCGATCGTGGCTCAAGAAACGGCGTGTGGAGCGACCGGGGCTCAGGAGACGACGCGTCGACCGATCAGGGCTCAGGTGACGGCGCGTGGACCGACCGGGGCTCAGGAGACAGCGCGTGAAATGATCGGCGCTCGGAGATGGCGCGTGGACCGATTGGGGCTTAAGAGACGACGGGTGGACCGATCGGGGCTTAGGAGACGGTACGTGAATCGATCGGGGCACAGGAGACGGCGCGTGAGCCGGTCGGGGCTTAGGAGACGGCGCGTGGACCGATTGGAGCTCGGAGACAACGCGTGGACCGACTGGGGCTCAGGCGGTTGCGCGTGGACCAATTGGGGTTCGGCGACGGCGCGTGGACCAATCGCGGCTCGGAGACGGCGCGTTAACCGATCGGGGCTTAGGAGACGATGCGTGAACCGATCGGGGCTCGGAGACGGCGCGTGGACCGACCGGGGCTCGGAGACGACGCGTGGACCGATCGGGGCTCGGAGACCGCGCGTGGACCGACTGGGGCGCAGGCGGTTGCGCGTGGACCAATTGGGGTTCGGCGATGGCGCGTGGACCGATCGGGGCTCAGGAGACGACGCGTCGACCAATCGGGGCTCACGAGAGGGCGCGCGGACCAACCGGGGCTCAGGAGATTCGCGTGGATCAATCGGGGCTGCGGAGGCGCCGCGTAGACGGATGGGGCTCCGGAGACGGCGCGTGGACCGATCGGCGCTCGGAGACAGCGCGTGGACCGATCGGGGCTTAGGAGACGGCGCGTGGACCGATCGGAGATCAGGAGACGATGCGTGGTCCGATAGGGCTCTGGAAGCGGCGCACGGACTGATCGTGGATCGGCGACGGCGCGTGGACCGATCGGGGCTCAGGAGACCGCGCGTTGACCGATCATAGCTCGGCAACAGCGCGTGGACCGATCGGCGCTCGGAGCCGGTGCGTGGATCGATCGGGGCTTAGGAGACGGCGCGTCGACCGATCGGAGATCAGCAGAGGACGCCTGGACTGATAGGGCTCTGGAAGCGGCGCACGGACCGATCGTGGCTCGGAGACGGCGCGTGGAGGCATCGGGGTTTAGAAGACGACGTACGGACCGGTCGGGGCTCAGGAAACGGCGCGTGGACCGATTGGAGCTCGGAGACAACGCGTGGGCCGACTGGGGCTCAGGCGGTTGCGCGTGGACCAATTGGGGTTCGGCGACGGCGCGTGGACCAATCGCGGCTCGGAGACGGCGCGTTAACCGATCGGGGCTTAGGAGACGATGCGTGAACCGATCGGGGCTCGGAGACGGCGCGTGGACCGACCGGGGCTCGGAGACGACGCGTGGACCGATCGGGGCTCGGAGACCGCGCGTGGACCGACTGGGGCGCAGGCGGTTGCGCGTGGACCAATTGGGGTTCGGCGATGGCGCGTGGACCGATCGGGGCTGAGGATACGGCGCGTGGACCGATCGAGGCACGGAAACGACGATTGTAAGGATCGGGGATTCGGGGACGACGCGTGGACCGATCCGGGCTCAGGAGACGGCGCGTGGACCGATCGGGGCTCGGAGACGGCGCATGGAACGATCGGGGCTCAGGAGACGGCGCGTTAACCGATCGGCGCACGGAGACGGCGCGTGGACCTATCGGGGCTTAGGAGAAGGCACATGGACCGATCGTGGCTTAGGAGACAACGCGTGGACCGATCGGGGCTCAGGAGACGGCACGTGGACCGATCGGGGCTCAGGAGACGGCGCGTGGACCGATTGGGGCTCGGGAGACTGCGCGTGGATGGATCGAAGTTTAGGGAACGACGCTTGGACCGATCGTGGCTTAAGAGACGACGCGTGGACCGATCGGGGCTCAGGAGACGGCACGTGGACCGATCGGGGCTCAGGAGACGGCGCGTGGACCGATTGGGGCTCGGGAGGCTGCGCGTGGATGGATCGAAGTTTAGGGAACGACGCGTGGACCGATCGGGGCTGAGGAGACGGCGCGTGGACCGATCGGGGCTCAGGAGACGGCGCGTGGACCGATTGGGGCTCGGGAGACTGCGCGTGGACGGAACGGGGCTTAGGGAACGACACGTGGACCGATCGGAGCTCAGGAGATTCGCGTGGATCGATCGGGGCTCCGGAGGCGGCGCATGGACCGATTGGGCAGCAGGAGATGGTGCGTGGACCGATCGGGGCTCGGGAGACGGCGCGTGGACCCATCGGGGCTCTGGCAGCGGCGCACGGACCGATCGTGGCTCGGAGACGGCGCGTGTAGGCATCGGGGCTTTGAAGACGACGTATGGACCGAACGGTGCTCACGAAACGGCGCGTGGACCGATCGATGCTCGTAGACGATGCGTGGACCGATCGGGGCTCAGGAAACGGCGCGTGGAGCGATCAGGGCTCAGGTGACGACGCGTGGATCGATCGGGGCTCAGGAGACGACGCGTCGACCGATCGGGGCTCAGGAGAGGGCGCGCGGACCAACCGGGGCTCAGGAGATTCGCGTGGATCAATCGGGGCTGCGGAGGCGCCGCGTAGACGGATGGGGCTCCGGAGACAGCGCGTGAAATGATCGGCGCTTTGAGACGGCGCGTGGACCGATCGGTGCTCGGAGACGGGGCGTGGACGGACCGCGGCTTAGAATGCGGCACGCGGACCGATCGGGGATCGGACACGGCGTGTGGACCGATCGAGGCTCGGAGACGACGCGTTTACGGATCGGGGATCAGGAGACGACGCGTGGAACGATCCGGGCTCTGGAGACGGAGCGTGGACCGATCGGGGCTCGGAGACGGCG
Organism: Netelia fuscicornis; assembly: GCA_946811545.1. Lineage (NCBI taxonomy): Eukaryota > Metazoa > Arthropoda > Insecta > Hymenoptera > Ichneumonidae > Netelia > Netelia fuscicornis. Next base: position 34,637,769 of record OX328014.1, on the reverse strand, counting down.
CGTGGAACGATCGGGGCTCACGAGACGGCACGTGAACCGATCGGGGCTCGGAGACGGCGCGTGGACCGAGCGGGGCTTAGGAGACGGTGCGTGGACCGATCGGAGATCAGGAGACGGCGCGTGGACTGATCGGTGCTCGCAGACGGCGCGTGGATGGACAGTGGCTTAGAATGCGTCACGCGGATCGATCGGGGCTCGGAAACGGCGTGTGGACGTATCGGGGGTTAAGAGACGATGCGTGGACCGATCGGGGCTCAGGAGATGGCGCGTGGACCGATCGGGGCTTCGGAGACGGTACGTGGACCGATCGAGGATCGGAGACGGCGCGTGGACCGACCGGGGCTCAGAAGGCCGCGCGTGGACCGATCGGGGCTCGGCGACTGCGCATGGACGCATCGGGGCTCAGGAGACGGCGCGTGGACCGATCGGGGCTCGGAGACGGCACGTTAACCGATCGGGGCTTAGGAGACGATGCGTGGACCGATCGCGGCTCGGAGACGGCGTGTGAACCGACCGGGGCTCAGGAGGCCGGGCGTGGATCGATCGAGGCTCGGCGACGGCGCGTGGACCGATCGGGGCTCAGGAGGCCGCGCGTGGACCGATCATGGCTCGGCAAGGGCGCGTGGACCGATCGGTGTTCAGAGACGACGCGTGGACCGATCGGGGCTCTGGCAGTTGCGCGTGGACCATTTGGGGTTCGGCGACGGCATGTGGACCGATCGGCGCTCGGAGACAGCGCGTTAACCGATCGGGGTTTAGGAAACGATGCATGGACCGATCGGGGCTTGGAGACGGCGCGTGGACCGATCTGGGCTCAGGAGACGACACGTGGACCGATCCGGGATCGGAGATGGCGCGTGGAATGATCGGGGCTCAGGAGACGGCGCGTGAACCGATCGGCGCTCGGAGACAGCGCGTGGACCGATCGGGGCTTAGGAGACGGCGCGTGGACCGATCGGAGATCAGGAGACGATGCGTGGTCCGATATGGCTCTGGAAGCGGCGCACGGACCGATCGTGGATCGGCGACGGCGCGTGGACCGATCGCGGCTCAGGAGACCGCGCGTTGACCGATCATAGCTCGGCAACAGCGCGTGGACCGATCGGCGCTCGGAGACAGCGCGTGGACCGACTGGGGCTCAGGCGGTTGCGCGTGGACCAATTCGGGTCCGGCGACGGCGCGTGGACCGCTCGGCGCTCGGAGGAGGCGCGTGGACCGATCGGGGCTTAGGAGACAACGCGTGGACCCATCGGCGCTCGGAGCCGGTGCGTGGATCGATCGGGGCTTAGGAGACGGCGCGTCGACCGATCGGAGATCAGCAGAGGACGCCTGGACTGATAGGGCTCTGGAAGCGGCGCACGGACCGATCGTGGCTCGGAGACGGCGCGTGGAGGCATCGGGGCTTTGAAGACGACGCGTGGACAGAACGGTGCTCAGAAAACGGCGCGTGGAGCGATCAGGGCTCAGGTGACGACGCGTGGATCGATCGGGGCTCAGGAGACGACGCGTCGACCAATCGGGGCTCAGGAGAGGGCGCGCGGACCAACCGGGGCTCAGGAGATTCGCGTGGATCAATCGGGGCTGCGGAGGCGCCGCGTAGACGGATGGGGCTCCGGAGACGGCGCGTGGACCGATCGGCGCTCGGAGACGGCGCGTGGACCGATTGGGGCTTAGAAGACGGCGCGTGGACCGATCGGGGCTCAGGAAGCGGCGACTAGACCGATCGTGGCTCGGAATCGGCGCGTGGAGGCATCGGGTCTAAGAAGACGACGCATGGACCCACCGGGGCTCAGGAGACGGCGCGCGGACCGATCGGGGCTCGAAAACGGCGCGTGGACCGATCCGAACTCATAGACGACGTATGGACCGATCGGGGCTCGGAAACGGCGCGTGGACCGATCGGAGCTCGGAGACGTGGCGTGGTCCGATCCGGGCTCAGGAGACAGCGCGTGAAATGATCGGCGCTTTGAGACGGCGCGTGGACCGATCGGTGCTCGGAGACGGGGCGTGGACGGACCGCGGCTTAGAATGCGGCACGCGGACCGATCGGGGATCGGACACGGCGTGTGGACCGATCGAGGCTCGGAGACGACGCGTTTACGGATCGGGGATCAGGAGACGACGCGTGGAACGATCCGGGCTCTGGAGACGGAGCGTGGACCGATCGGGGCTCGGAGACGGCGCGTGGAACGATCGGGGCTCACGAGACGGCACGTGAACCGATCGGGGCTCGGAGACGGCGCGTGGACCGAGCGGGGCTTAGGAGACGGTGCGTGGACCGATCGGAGATCAGGAGACGGCGCGTGGACTGATCGGTGCTCGCAGACGGCGCGTGGATGGACAGTGGCTTAGAATGCGTCACGCGGATCGATCGGGGCTCGGAAACGGCGTGTGGACGTATCGGGGGTTAAGAGACGATGCGTGGACCGATCGGGGCTCAGGAGATGGCGCGTGGACCGATCGGGGCTTCGGAGACGGTACGTGGACCGATCGAGGCTCGGAGACGGCGCGTGGACCGACCGGGGCTCAGAAGGCCGCGCGTGGACCGATCGGGGCTCGGCGACTGCGCATGGACGCATCGGGGCTCAGGAGACGGCGCGTGGACCGATCGGGGCTCGGAGACGGTGCGTGGATCGATCGGGGCTTAGGAGACGGCGCGTCGACCGATCGGAGATCAGCAGAGGACGCCTGGACTGATAGGGCTCTGGAAGCGGCGCACGGACCGATCGTGGCTCGGAGACGGCGCGTGGAGGCATCGGGGCTTTGAAGACGACGCGTGGACAGAACGGTGCTCAGAAAACGGCGCGTGGAGCGATCAGGGCTCAGGTGACGACGCGTGGATCGATCGGGGCTCAGGAGACGACGCGTCGACCAATCGGGGCTCAGGAGAGGGCGCGCGGACCAACCGGGGCTCAGGAGATTCGCGTGGATCAATCGGGGCTGCGGAGGCGCCGCGTAGACGGATGGGGCTCCGGAGACGGCGCGTGGACCGATCGGCGCTCGGAGACGGCGCGTGGACGGATTGGGGCTTAGAAGACGGCGCGTGGACCGATTGGGCTCAGGAAGCGGCGACTAGACCGATCGTGGCTCGGAGACGGCGCGTGGAGGCATCGGGTCTAAGAAGACGACGCATGGACCCACCGGGGCTCAGGGGACGGCGCGCGGACCGATCGGGGCTCGAAAACGGCGCGTGGACCGATCCGAACTCATAGACGACGTATGGACCGATCGGGGCTCGGAAACGGCGCGTGGACCGATCGGAGCTCGGAGACGTGGCGTGGACCGATCCGGGCTCAGGAGACAGCGCGTGAAATGATCGGCGCTTTGAGACGGCGCGTGGACCGATCGGTGCTCGGAGACGGGGCGTGGACGGACCGCGGCTTATAATGCGGCACGCGGACCGATCGGGGATCGGACACGGCGTGTGGGCCGATCGAGGCTCGGAGACGACGCGTTTACGGATCGGGGATCAGGAGACGACGCGTGGAACGATCCGGGCTCTGGAGACGGAGCGTGGACCGATCGGGGCTCGAAGACGGCGCGTGGAACGATCGGGGCTCACGAGACGGCACGTGAACCGATCGGGGCTCGGAGACGGCGCGTGGACCGATCGGGGCTCGGGAGACGGCGCGTGGACCCATCGGGGCTCTGGCAGCGGCGCACGGACCGATCGTGGCTCGGAGACGGCGCGTGTAGGCATCGGGGCTTTGAAGACGACGCATGGACCGAACGGTGCTCACGAAACGGCGCGTGGACCGATCGGTGCTCGGAGACGATGCGTGGACCGATCGGGGCTCAGGAAACGGCGCGTGGAGCGATCAGGGCTCAGGTGACGACGCGTGGATCGATCGGGGCTCAGGAGACGACGCGTCGACCGATCGGGGCTCAGGAGAGGGCGCGCGGACCAACCGGGGCTCAGGAGATTCGCGTGGATCAATCGGGGCTGCGGAGGCGCCGCGTAGACGGATGGGGCTCCGGAGACGGCGCGTGGACCGATCGGCGCTCGGAGACGGCGCGTGGACCGATTAGGGCTTAGAAGACGGCGCGTGGACCGATCGGGGCTCAGGAAGCGGCGACTAGACCGATCGTGGCTCGGAGACGGCGCGTGGAGGCATCGGGTCTAAGAAGACGACGCATGGACCCACCGGGGCTCAGGAGACGGCGCGCGGACCGATCGGGGCTCGAAAACGGCGCGTGGACCGATCCGAACTCATAGACGACGTATGGACCGATCGGGGCTCGGAAACGGCGCGTGGACCGATCGGAGCTCGGAGACGTGGCGTGGACCGATCCGGGCTCAGGAGACAGCGCGTGAAATGATCGGCGCTTTGAGACGGCGCGTGGACCGATCGGTGCTCGGAGACGGGGCGTGGACGGACCGCGGCTTAGAATGCGGCACGCGGAACGATCGGGGATCGGACACGGCGTGTGGACCGATCGAGGCTCGGAGACGACGCGTTTACGGATCGGGGATCAGGAGACGACGCGTGGAACGATCCGGGCTCTGGAGACGGCGCGTGGACCGACCGGGGCTCAGAAGGCCGCGCGTGGACCGATCGGGGCTCGGCGACTGCGCATGGACGCATCGGGGCTCAGGAGACGGCGCGTGGACCGATCGGGGCTTCGGAGACGGTACGTGGACCGATCGAGGCTCGGAGACGGCGCGTGGACCGACCGGGGCTCAGAAGGCCGCGCGTGGACCGATCGGGGCTCGGCGACTGCGCATGGACGCATCGGGGCTCAGGAGACGGGCGTGGACCGATCGGGGCTCGGAGACGGCACGTTAACCGATCGGGGCTTAGGAGACGATGCGTGGACCGATCGCGGCTCGGAGACGGCGTGTGAACCGACCGGTGCTCAGGAGGCCGCGCGTGGACCGATCGAGGCTCGGCGACGGCGCGTGGACCGATCGGGGCTCAGGAGGCCGCGCGTGGACCGATCATGGCTCGGCAAGGGCGCGTGGACCGATCGGTGTTCAGAGACGACGCGTGGACCGATCGGGGCTCTGGCGGTTGCGCGTGGACCATTTGGGGTTCGGCGACGGCATGTGGACCAATCGGCGCTCGGAGACAGCGCGTTAACCGATCGGAGTTTAGGAAACGATGCATGGACCGATCGGAGATCAGGAGACGATGCGTGGTCCGATAGGGCTCTGGAAGCGGCGCACGGACCGATCGTGGATCGGCGACGGCGCGTGGACCGATCGGGGCTCAGGAGACCGCGCGTTGACCGATCATAGCTCGGCAACAGCGCGTGGACCGATCGGCGCTCGGAGACAGCGCGTGGACCGACTGGGGCTCAGGCGGTTGCGCGTGGACCAATTCGGGTCCGGCGACGGCGCGTGGACCGCTCGGCGCTCGGAGGAGGCGCGTGGACCGATCGGGGCTTAGGAGACAACGCGTGGACCGATCGGCGCTCGGAGCCGGTGCGTGGATCGATCGGGGCTTAGGAGACGGCGCGTCGACCGATCGGAGATCAGCAGAGGACGCCTGGACTGATAGGGCTCTGGAAGCGGCGCACGAACCGATCGTGGCTCGGAGACGGCGCGTGGAGGCATCGGGGCTTTGAAGACGACGCGTGGACAGAACGGTGCTCAGAAAACGGCGCGTGGAGCGATCAGGGCTCAGGTGACGACGCGTGGATCGATCGGGGCTCAGGAGACGACGCGTCGACCAATCGGGGCTCAGGAGAGGGCGCGCGGACCAACCGGGGCTCAGGAGATTCGCGTGGATCAATCGGGGCTGCGGAGGCGCCGCGTAGACGGATGGGGCTCCGGAGACGGCGCGTGGACCGATCGGCGCTCGGAGACGGCGCGTGGACCGATTGGGGCTTAGAAGACGGCGCGTGGACCGATCGGGGCTCAGGAAGCGGCGACTAGACCGATCGTGGCTCGGAGACGGCGCGTGAACCGACCGGGGCTCAGGAGGCCGCGCGTAGACCGATCGAGGCTCGGCGACGGCGCGTGGACCGATCGGGGCTCAGGAGGCCGCGCGTGGACCGATCATGGCTCGGCAAGGGCGCGTGGACCGATCGGTGTTCAGAGACGACGCGTGGACCGATCGGGGCTCTGGCGGTTGCGCGTGGACCATTTGGGGTTCGGCGACGGCATGTGGACCGATCGGGGCTCAGGAAAGGGCGTGTGGAGCTTTCGGGGCTCGGAGACGGCGCGTGGAACGGTAGGGGCTCCGGAGGCGCCGTGTGGACCGATGGGGAGCAGGAGACGGTGCGTGGACCGATCGGGGCTCGGAGACGGCGCGTAGACGGATCGGGGCTTAGAAGAAGGCGCGTGGAGCAATCGGGGCTCAGGAGACGGCGCGTGAACCGATCGGCGTTCGGAGACGGCGCGTCGACCGATCGGGGTTCGGAGACGGCGCGTGGACCGTCTGGGGCTTAGGAGACGATGCGTGGACCGATCGGGGCTTAGTGGACGACGCGTGGACCGATCGGGGCTCAGGAGACGGCGCGTGGACCGATCGGGGGTTAGGAGACGGCGCGTGGACCGATCGGGGCTTAGGAAGCGGCGGCTGGCCCGATCGTGGCTCGGAGACAACGCGTGGACGTATCGGGGCTTAGGAGATGATGCGTGCACCGATCGGGGCTCAGGAGACGGAGCGTGGAACGATCGAGACTCGGGTGACAGCGCGTGAACCGATCGGCGCTCGGAGACGGCGCGTGGACCGATCGGGGCTCGGAGACGGCGCGTGGACCGACCGGGGCTCAGGAGGCCGCGCGTGGACCGATCGGGGCTCGGCGACGCCGCGTGGACCGATCGGGGCTCAGGAGACGGCGCGTGGACCGATTGGGGCTCGGATACGGCGCGTGAACCAATCGGGGCTCAGGAGGCCGCGCGTGGACCGATCGCGGCTCGGCGACGGCGCGTGGACCGATCGGGGCTCAGGAGGCCGCGCGTGGACCGATCGCGGCTCGGCGACGGCGCGTGGACCGATCGGGGCTCGGAGACGGCGCGTGAACCAATCGGGGCTCAGGAGGCCGCGCGTGGACCGATCGCGGCTCGGCGACGGCGCGTGGACCGATCGGGGCTCAGGAGGCCGCGCGTGGACCGATCGCGGCTCGGCGACGTCGCGTGGACCGATCGGGGCTCGGAGACGATGCGTGGACCGATCGAGGTTCGGCGACAGTGCGTGAACCGACTGGGTCTCAGGCGGTTGTGCGTGGACCAATTAGGGTTCGGCGACCGCGCGTGGACCGTTCGGGGCTCGGAGACGGCGCGTTAACCGATCGGGGCTTAGGAGACGATGCGTGAACTGATCGGGGCTCGGAGAAGGCGCGTGGACCGATCGGGGCCTAGGAGACAACGCGTGGACCGATCGTGGCTCAGGAAGCGGCGCCTGGACCGATCGTGGCCCGGAGACGGCGCTAGAAGGCATCTGGGCTTACAGGACGACGCGTGGATCGAACAGGGGCTCAGAGACGGCGCATGAACCGACCGGGGTTCATGAGACGGCGCGTGGACTGATCGGGGCTCGGAGACGGCGCGTTAACCGATCGGGGCTTAGGAGACGGCGTGTGAACGTATCGGGGCTTAGGAAAGGATGCGTTGACCGATCGGGGCTCATGAGACGGCGCGTAGACCGATCGGGGCTCAGGAGACGGCGCGTGGACCGATCGGTGCTCGGAGACGGCGCGTGGACGGACCGTGGCTTAGAATGCGTCATGCGGACCGATCGGGGCTCGGATACGGCGTGTGGACCGATCGGGGCTCGGAGACGCAGCGTGGACCGATCGGGGCTTGGGAGACGACGCGTAGACCGATCGGGGCGTAGGACACGGCGCGTGTACCTATCGGGGCTCACGAGACAGCGCGTGGACCGATCGTGGCTCGGCAACGGCGCGTGGGCCGATCGGGGCTCGGCGACGGCGCGTGGACCGATCGGGGCTCGGAGACGACGCGTCGTCCGATCGGGGCTCAGGATGCGGCGCGTGGACCCATCGGGGCTCGGAGACGGCACGTGGACCGATCAAGGCTTAGGACACGACGCGTTGACCGATCGGGACTCAGGAGGCGGCGCGTGGACCGATCGCGGTTCGGCGACGGCGCGTGGACCGATCGGGGCTCAGGAGACCGCGCGTGGACCGATCGGGGCTCAGGAGACGGCGCGTGGACCGATTGGGGCTCGGATACGGCGGGTGAACCAATCGGGCCTCAGGAGGCCGCGCGTGGACCGATCGCGGCTCGGCGACGGCGCGTGGACCGATCGGGGCTCAGGAGGCCGCGCGTGGACCGATCATAGCTCGGCGACGGCGCGTGGACCGATCGGGGCTCGGAGCGGCGCGTAGAACGATCGCGGCTCGGCGACGGCGCGTGGAACGATCGGGGCTCAGGAGGCTGCGCGTGGATCGATTGGGGCTCATGGAGACGGCGCGTCGACCGCTCCGGGCTCGAAGACGGCGCGTGGAACGATCAGGGCTCAGGAGACGTCACGTGAAATGATCGGCGCTCGGAGACGGCGCGTGGACCGATCGGGGCTCAGGAGAAGGCGCGTGGACCGATCGGGGCTTAGGAGGGGAGCCGTCGACCGATCGGGGCTCAGGAGACGACGCGTGGACCGGTCGGTGCTCAGGAAGCCGCGCCTGGACCGATCGGGGCTCCGAGACGACGCGTTAACCGAGCGGGGCTTAGGAGACTATGCGGGGACCTATCGGGGCTCGGAGACAGCGCGTGTACCGACTGGGGCTCAGGAGGTTGTGCGTGGACCAATTGGGGTTCGGCGACGGCGCGTGGACCGACCGGGGCTCAGGAGACCGCGCGAGAACCGATCGAGGCTCGGCGACTGCGCGTGGAGCGATCGGCGCTCAGGAGACGTCGCGTGAACCAATCGGCGCTCGAAGACGGCGCGTGGACCGATCGGGGATGAGGAGAAGGCGCGTGGACCGATCGGGGCTTAGGAGACGGTGCGTAGACCGATCGGGGCTCGGAGACGGCGCGTGGAACGATCGGGGCCCGGAGACGGGTCGTGGACAGATTGGGGATTAGGAGACGGCGCGTGGAGCGATCGGGGCTGGGAGACGGCACGTGGACCAATGGGGGCTTAGGAGACGACGCGTGGACCGATCGGGGTGTAGGCGGCGACGCGTGTACCTATCGGGGCTCAGGAGACAGCGCGTGGACCGATCAGGGCTCGGCGACTGCGCGTGGACGTATCGGGGCTCAGGAGACGGCGCGTGGACCGATCGGGGCTCGAGGACGGCGCGTTAACCGATTGGGGCTTAGGAGACCATGCGTGGACCGATCGAGGTTCGGCGACAGCGCGTGAACCGACTGGGTCTCAGGCGGTTGTGCGTGGGCCAATTAGGGTTCGGCGACCGCGCGTGGACCGTTCGGGGCTCGGAGACGGCGCGTTAACCGATCGGGGCTTAGGTGACGATGCGTGAACTGATCGGGGCTCGGAGAAGGCGCGTGGACCGATCGGGGCCTAGGAGACAACGCGTGGACCGATCGTGGCTCAGGAAGCGGCGCCTGGACCGATCGTGGCCCGGAGTCGGCGCTAGAAGGCATCTGGGCTTACAGGACGACGCGTGGATCGAACAGGGGCTCGGAGACGGCGCATGAACCGACCGGGGTTCATGAGACGGCGCGTGGACTGATCGGGGCTCGGAGACGGCGCGTTAACCGATCGGGGCTTAGGAGACGGCGTGTGGACCGATCGGTGCTCGGAGACGGCGCGTGGACGGACCGTGGCTTAGAATGCGTCATGCGGAGCGATCGGGGCTCGGATACGGCGTGTGGACCGATCGGGGCTCGGAGACGCAGCGTGAACCGATCGGGGCTTGGGAGACGACGCGTGGACCGATCGGGGCGTAGGACACGGCGCGTGTACCTATCGGGGCTCACGAGACAGCGTGTGGACCGATTGGGGCTCAGGAGACGGCGCGTGGACCGATCGGGGCTCGGAGACGGCGCGTGGACGGACCGCGGCTCAAAATGCGGTACGCGGACCGATCGGGGATCGGACACGGCGTGTGGACCGATCGAGGCTCGGAGACGACGCGTTTACGGATCGGGGATCAGGAGACGACGCGTGGAACGATCCGGGCTCATGAGACGGAGCGTGGACCGATCGGGACTCGGAGTCGGCGTGTGGAACGATCGGGGCTCGGGTGACGGCTCGTGAACCGATCGGCGCTCGAAGACGGCGCGTGGATCGATCGGGGATCGGGGACGGCGCGTGGAATGATCGGGGCTCGGAGTCGACGCGTTAGCCGATCGGGGCTTAGGAGACGATGCGTGGGCCGATCGGGGCTCGGAGACGGCGCGTGGGCCGACCGGGGTTTTGAAGACGCTTGGACCGAACGGGGCTTAGGAGACGGCGCTTGGACCGATCGGGCTCAGGAGACGGCGCGCGGACCGACTTGGGCTCAGGAGACTCGCGTGGATCGATCGGGGCTCCGGAGGCGCCGCGTGGACCGATTGGGATCAGGAGACGGTGCGTGAACCGTTCGGGGCTCGGAGACGGCGCGTGTACGGATCGGGGATTCGGCGATGACGCGTGGACCGATCCGGGCTCAGGAGACGGCGCGTGGACAGATCGGGGCTCGGAGACGGCGCGTGGAACGATCGGGGCTCAGGAGACGGCGCGTGAACCGATCGGCGCTCGGAGACGGCGCGTGGACCGATAGGGGCTTAGGAGACGGCGCGTGGACCGATCGGGGCTCGGAGACGGGGCGTGGAATGATCGGGGCTCACGAGACGGCACGTGAAATGATCGGCACTCTGAGACGGCGCGTAGACCGATTGGGGCTTAGGAGACGACGCGTCGAACGATCGGGGCTTAGGAGACGTCGCGTGGACCGATCGGGCCTCAGGAGGCGGCGCGTGGATCGATCGGGGCTCGGAGACGGCGCGTGGACCGTCCGGGGCTCAGGAGGCCGCGCGTGGACAGAGCATGACTCGGCGACGGCGCGTGGACCGATCGGGGCTCGGAGACGACGCGTGGACCGATCGGGTCTCGGAGACAGCGCGTGGACCGACTGGGGCTAAGGCGGTTTCGCGTGGACCAATTGGGGTTCGGCGACGGCGCGTGTACCGATCGGGGCTTAGGAGACGGCGCGTGCACCGATCGGGGCCCGGAGACGGGTCGTGGACCGATCGGGGCTCAGGAGACGGCGCGTGGACCGATTGGGGCTCGGATACGGCGCGTGAACCAATCGGGGCTCAGGTGGCCGCGCGTGGACCGATCGCGGCTCGGCGACGGCGCGTGGACCGATCGGGGCTCAGGAGGCCGCGCGTGGACCGATCGCGGCTCGGCGACGGCGCGTGGACCGATCGGGGCTCGGAGACGATGCGTGGACCGATCGAGGTTCGGCGACAGCGCGTGAACCGACTGGGTCTCAGGCGGTTGTGCGTGGACCAATTAGGGTTCGGCGACCGCGCGTGGACCGTTCGGGGCTCGGAGACGGCGCGTTAACCGATCGGGGCTTAGGAGACGATGCGTGAACTGATCGGGGCTCGGAGAAGGCGCGTGGACCGATCGGGGCCTAGGAGACAACGCGTGGACCGATCGCGGCTCGGCGACGGCGCGTGGACCGATCGGGGCTCGGAGACGATGCGTGGACCGATCATGGCTCGGCGACGGCGCGTGGACCGATCGGTGCTCGGAGGCGGCGCGTGGACGGACCGTGGCATAGAATGCGTCACGCGGACCGATCGGGGCTCGGATACGGCGTGTGGACGTATCGGGGCTTAGGAGACGATGCGTGAACCGATCGGGGCTCAGGAGACGCCGCGTGGACCGATCGGGGCTCGGAGACGGCGCGTGGAACGATCGGGGCTCAGGAGACGGCGCGTGAAATGATCGGCGCTCTGAGACGGCGCGGGGACCGATTGTGGCTTACGAGACGGCGCGTGGATCGATCGGGGCTCGAAGACGACGCGTGAACCGATCGGGGCTCAGGAGCCGATGCGTGGATCGATCGGGGCTCAGGAGGCGGCGCGTGGACCCATCGGGGCTCGCAGACGGCACGTGGACCGATCAGGGCTTAGGAGACGACGCGTGGACCGATCGGGGCTCGGAGACGACGCGTGGACCGATCGGGGCTCGCAGACAGTGCGTGGACCGACTGGGGCTCAGGCGGTTGCGCGTGGACCAATTGGGGTTCGGCGACGGCGCGTTGACCGATCGGGGCTCGGAGACGGCGCGTTAACCGATTGGGGCTTAGGAGACGATGCGTGGCCCGATCGGAACTCAGGAGCCTCGCGTGGATCGATCGGGGCTCCGGAGGCGCCGCGTTGACCCATGGGGATCAGGAGACAGTGCGTGGACCGATCGGGGTGTAGGCGACGACGCGTGTACCTATCGGGGCTCAGGAGACAGCGCGTGGATCGATCAGCGCTCGGCGACTGCGCGTGGACGTATCGGGGCTCAGGAGACGGCGCGTGGACCGATCGGGTCTCAGGAGGCCGCGCGTGGACAGATCATGACTCGGCGACGGCGCGTGGACCGATCGGAGCTCGGAGACGACGCGTGGACCGATCGGGGCTCGGAGACAGCGCGTGGACCGACTGGGGCTCAGGCGGTTTCGCGTGGACCAATTGGGGTTCGGCGACGGCGCGTGGACCGATCGGGGCTTAGGAGACGGCGCGTGTACCGATCGGGGCCCGGAGACGGGTCGTGGACAGATTGGGGATTAGGAGACGGCGCGTGGAGCGATCGGGGCTGGGAGACGGCACGTGGACCAATGGGGGCTTAGGAGACGACGCGTGGACCGATCGGGGTGTAGGCGGCGACGCGTGTACCTATCGGGGCTCAGGAGACAGCGCGTGGACCGATCAGGGCTCGGCGACTGCGCGTGGACGTATCGGGGCTCAGGAGACGGCGCGTGGACCGATCGGGGCTCGAGGACGGCGCGTTAACCGATTGGGGCTTAGGAGACCATGCGTGGACCGATCGGGGCTCGAAGACGGCGCGTGGACCGATCGGGTGTCAGGAGGCCGCGCGTGGACAGATCATGACTCGGCGACGGCGCGTGGACCGATCGGGGCTTAGGAGACGGCGCGTGCACCGATCGGGGCCCGGAGACGGGTCGTGGACCGATCGGGGCTCAGGAGACGGCGCGTGGACCGATTGGGGCTCGGATACGGCGCGTGAACCAATCGGGGCTCAGGTGGCCGCGCGTGGACCGATCGCGGCTCGGCGACGGCGCGTGGACCGATCGGGGCTCAGGAGGCCGCGCGTGGACCGATCGCGGCTCGGCGACGGCGCGTGGACCGATCGGGGCTCGGAGACGATGCGTGGACCGATCGTGGCTCGGCGACGGCGCGTGGACCGATCGGGGCTCGGAGACGACGCGTGGACCGATCGGGGTTCGGCGACAGCGCGTGAACCGACTGGGGCTCAGGCGGTTGCGCGTGGACCGATCGGGGCTTAGGAGCCTCGCGTGGATCGATCGGGGCCCCGGAGGCGCCGCGTGGACCCATGGGGATCAGGAGACAGTGCGTGAACCGATCGGGGCTCGGAGACGGCGCGTGGACCGATCGGGGCTCAGGAGGCCGCGCGTGGACCGATCATGGCTCGGCGACGGCGCGTGGACCGATCGGGGCTGGGAGACGACGCGTGGACCGATCGGGGTTCGGCGACAGCGCGTGAACCGACTGGGGCTCAGGCGGTTGCGCGTGGACCGATCGGGGCTCGGAGAAGGCGCGTGGACCGTTCGTGGCTCAGGAAGCGGCGCCTGGACCGATCGTGGCCCGGAGACGGCGCGAGAAGGCATCTGGGCTTACAAGACGACGCGTGGATCGATCGGGGCTCGGAGACGGCGCATGAACCGACCGGGGCTCAGGAGACGGCGCGTGGACTGATCGGGGCTCGGAGACGACGCGTTAACCGGTCGGGGCTTAGGAGGCCGCGCGTGGACCGATCGAGGCTCGGCGACGGCGCGTGGACCGATCGGGACTCGGAGACGGCGTGTAAACGTATCGGGGCTTAGGAGACGATGCGTTGACCGATCGGGGCTCATGAGGCGGCGCGTAGACCGATCGGGGCTCCGGCGGCGACGCGTGGACCGATCGGGGCCCAGGAAACGGCGCGTGGATCAATCGGTGCTCGAAGACGACGCGTGGACCGACCGGGGCTCAGGAGCCGATGCGTGGATCGATCGGGGCTCAGGAGACGACGCGTGGACCGATCGGGGCTCAGGAGACGGCGCGTGGACCGATCGGTGCTCGGAGACGGCGCGTGGACCGATTGGGGAGCATGCGATGGTGCGTGGACCGATTGGGGCTTAGGAGACGGCGCGTGGACCGATCGGGGCGCAGGAAGCGGCGCCTGGACCGATCGTGGCTTGAAGACGGCGCGTGGAGGCATCCGGGCTAAGAAGACGACGCATGGACCGAGCGGGGTTCAGGAGACGGCGCGAGGAGCGATCGGGGCTCAGGAGAAGACATGTCAATTGATCGGGGCTCCGGAGACGACGCCTGGACCGATCGGGGCTCAGGAGGCGGCACGAGAAGCGATCGGGGATCAGGAGAAGACGCGTCAATTGATCGGAGCTCAGGAGATTCGCGTGGATCGATCGGGGCTCCGGAGGCGGGCGTGGACCGATTGGGGCTTAGGAGACGACGCGTGGACTGATCGGGACTCAGGAGACGGCGCGTGGCCCGATTGGGGCTCGGATACGGCGCGTGAACCGACCGGGGCTCAGGAGGCCGCGCGAGAACCGATCGCGGCTCGGCGACGGCGCGTGGACCGATCGGGGCTCAGGAGGCCGCGCGTGGACCGATCGGGACTCAGGAAGCGGCGCCTGCACCGATCGTGGCTCGGAGAAGGCGCGTGGAGGCATCGGGGCTTCGACGACGACGCATGGACCAATCGGGGCTCGGAAACGGCACCTGGACCGATCGGAGCTCGGAGACGACGGGTGGAGCGGTCGGGGCTCGGAGACGGCGCGTGGACCGACCGGGGCTAAGCAGGCCGCGCGTGGACCGATAGAGGCTTAGGAGCCGACGCGTGGACCGATCGGGGCTCAGGTGACGGGGCGTGAAATGATCGGCGCTCTGAGACGGCGCGTCGACCGATCGGTGCTCGGAGACGGCGCGTGGACGGACCGCGGCTCAGAATGCGGTACGCGGACCGACCGGGGATCGGACACGGCGTGTGGACCGATCGAGGCTCGGAGACGACGCGTTTAAGGATCGGGAATCAGGAGACGACGCGTGGAACGATCCGGGCTCAGGAGACGAAGCGTGGACCGATCGGGGCTCGGAGACGGCGCGTGGACCGATCGGGGCTCAGGAGACGGCGCGTCAACCGATCGGCGCTCGGAGACGGCGCGTGGACCGATCGGGGCTTAGGAGACGGCGCGTGGACCGATCGGAGATCAGGAGATGACGCGTGGACCGATCGGGGTTGTGGAAGCAGCGCACGGACCGATCGTGGCTCGGAGACGGCGCGTGGAGGCATCGGGGCTTTGAAGACGACGCGTGGACCGATCGGGGCTCAGGAAACGGCGTGTGGTGCGATCGGGGCTCAGGAGACGACGCGTGGATTGATCGGGGCTCACGAGACGACGCGTGGAACAATCGGGGCTCAGGAGATGGCGCGCGGACCGACTGGGGCTGAAGAGACTCGCGTGGACCGATCGGGGCTCGGAGACGGCGCGTGGTATGATCGGGGCTCAGGAGACGGCGCGTGAACCGATCGGCGCTCGGAGACAGCGCGTGGACCGATCGGGGCTTAGGAGACGGCGCGTGGACCGATCGGAGATGAGGAGACGATGCGTGGACCGATAGGGCTCTGGAAACGGCGCACGTACCGATCGAGGATCGGCGACGGCCTGTGGACCGATTGGGGCTCAGGAGGCCGCGCGTGGACCGATCATGGCTCGGCGACGGCGCGTGGGCCGATCGGGGCTCGGAGACAGCGCGTGGACCGACTGGGACTCAGGCGGTTGCGCGTGGACCAATTGGGGTTCGGCGACGGCGCGTGGACCGCTCGGCGTTCGGAGACGGCACGTTAACCGATCGGGGCTTAGGAGACGATGCGTGAACCGATCGGGGCTCGGAGACGGCGCGTGGACCGATCGGGGCTTAGGAGACAACGCGTGGACCGATGGGGCTCGGAGACGGCGCGTGGACGGACTGGGGCTCAGGAGACTCGCGTGGATCGATCGGGGGTTCGGAGACGCCGCGTGGAGCGATGGGGATCAGGAGACGGTGCGCGGACCGATCGGGGCTCGGAGACGGCGCGTGGACCGATCGGGGCTTAGGAGACGACGCGTGGACCGATCGGGGATTAGGACACGACGCGTGTACCTATCGGGGCTCACGAGACAGCGTGTGGACCGATTGGGGCTCAGGAGACGGCGCGTGGACCGATCGGGGCTCAGGAGAAGACGCGTCAATTGATCGGGGCTCAGGAGGGGACGCGTCGACGCATCGGGGCTCAGGAGACGGCGCGTGGACCGACCGGGGCTCAGGAGACTCGCGTGGATCGATCGGGGCTCAGGAGGCGACGCGTGGACCCATCGGGGCTCGGAGACGGCGTGTGGACGTATCGGGGCTTAGGAGACGACGCGTGGGCGGATCGGGGCTCAGGAAACGGCGCGTGAACCGATCGGGGTTTAGGAGACGACACGTGGACCGACCGGGGTTAGGAGACGACGCGTGGACCGATGGGGCTTAGGAAGCGACGCGTGGACCGATCGGGGCTCAGGAAACGGCGCGTGGACCGATTGGGGCTCAGGAGGCCGGTCGTGGACCGATCACGGCTCGGCACCAGCGCGTGGACGGATCGGGGCTCAGGACACGGCGGTGGACAGATCGGGGCTCGGAGACGGTGCGTGGAGGCATCGGCGCTATGAAGACGGCGCGTGGACCGATCGGTGCTCGGACACAGCGCGTGGACCGACAGGGGCTCAGGTGGTAGCGCGTGGACCAATTGGCGTTGGCGACGGCTCGTGGAACGCTCGGCGCTCGGAGACGGCGCGTGGACCGATCGGGGCTTAGGAGACAACGCGTGGACCAATCGGGGCTCGGAGACAGCGCGTGGAATGATCGGGGCTCAGGAGACGGCGCGTGAACCGATCGGCGCTCGGAGACGGCGCGTGGACCGATCGGGGCTTAGGAGACGGCGCATCGACCGATCGGAGATCAGGACACGACGCGTGGACTGATAGTGCTCTGGAAGTGGCGCACAGACCTATCGTGGCTCGGAGACGGCGCGTGGAGGCATCGGGGCTTTGAAGACGACGCGTGGACCGAACGGTGCTCAGAAAACGGCGCGTGGAGCGATCGGGGCTCAGGAGACGACGCGTGGACCGATCGGGGCTTAGGAGACGATGCGTGAACCGATCAGGGATTCTGGGACGACGCGTGGACCGATACGGGCTCAGGAGACGGCGCGTGGACCGATCGGGGCTCAGGAGACGGCGCGTGGACCGATCGGGGCTTAGGAGACGGCGCGTGGACCGATCGGAGATCAGGAGACGACGCGTGGACCGATCGGGGCTTAGGAGACGACGCGTGGATCGATCGGGGCTTAGGAGGCGGCGCGTGGACCGACCGGGGCTAAGGAGGCCGCGCGTGGACCAATCGAGGCTCCGCGACGGCGCGTGGACGGATCGGGGCTCGGAGACGGCGTGTGAACGTATCGGGGCTTAGGAGACGATGCGTTGATCGATCGTGGCTCATGACACGGCGCGTAGGCCGATCGGGGCTCCGGCGGCGACGCGTGGACCGATCGGGGCTCAGGAGCCGATGCGTGGATCGATCGGGGCTCAGGAGACGACGCGTCGACCGATCGGGGCTCAGGAGGCGGCGTGTGGACCCATCGGGGCTCGGAGACGGCACGTGGACCGATCAGGGCTTAGAAGACGATGCGTGGACCGATCGGGGCTCAGGAGACGGCGCGTGGATCGATCGGGGCTCCGGAGACGGCGCGTGGACCGATCGGGGCTTAGGAGACGGCGCGTGGACCGATCGGAGATCAGGAGACGACGCGTGGACCG
Organism: Netelia fuscicornis; assembly: GCA_946811545.1. Taxonomy (NCBI): domain Eukaryota; kingdom Metazoa; phylum Arthropoda; class Insecta; order Hymenoptera; family Ichneumonidae; genus Netelia; species Netelia fuscicornis. The sequence goes on along the minus strand of OX328014.1, from coordinate 34,619,808 downwards.
ATCGGGGCTCTGGCAGCGGCGCACGGACCGATCGGGGCTCGGAGACGGCGCGTGGAGTGATGGGGGCTCGGAGACGGCGCGTGGAGCGATGGGGGCTCAGGAGACGGCGCGTGAACCGATCGGCGCTCGGAGACGGCGCGTGGACCGATCGGGGCTGAGGAGACGGCACGTGGACCAATCGGGGGTTAGGCGACGACGCGTGTTACCGATCGGGGCACAGGAGACGGCGCGTGGACCAATCGGGGCTCAGGAGACGGCGCGTGGACCGATTGGGGCTCGGATACGGCGCGTGAACCAACCGGGGCTCAGGAGGCCGCGCGTGGACCAATCGCGACTCGGCGACGGCGCGTGGACCGATCGGGGCTCAGGAGGCCGCGCGTGGACCGATCATGGCTCGGCGACGGCGCGTGGATTGATCGGGGCTCGGAGACGAAGCGTGGACCGATCGGGGCTCGGAGACGGCGCGTGGACCGACTGGGGCTCAGGGGGTTGCGCGTGGACCAATTTGGGTTCGGCGACCGCGCGAGCACCGATCGGGGCCCGAAGACGGGTCGTGGACAGATTGGGGATTAGGAGACGGCGCGTGGACCGATCGGGGCTGGGAGACGGCACGTGGACCAATCGGGGGTTAGGAGACGACGCGTGCACCGATCGGGGCTCAGGAGACGGCGCGTGGACCAATCGGGGCTCGGGAGACGGCGCGTGGACCGATTGGGGCTCGGATACGGCGCGTGACTCAACCGGGGCTCAGGAGGCTGCGCGTGGACCGACCGTGGCTCGGCGACGGCGCGTGGACCGATCGGGGCTCAGGAGGCCGCGCGTGGACCGATCATGGCTCGGCGATGGCGCGTGGACCGATTGGGGGTCGGAGATGACGCGTGGACCCATCGGGACTCGGAGACAGCGCGTGGACCGACTGGGGCTCAGGTGGTTGCGCGTGGACGAATTGGGGTTTGGCGACGGCGCGTGGACCGATCGGCGCTCGGAGACAGCGCGTTAACCGATCGGGGCTTAGGAGACGGCGAGTGGACCGACCGGGGCTCAGGAGGCCACGCCTGGACCGATCGGGGCTCAGGAGACAGCACGTGGACCGGTCGGGGCTTAGGAGACGGCGCGTGGACCGATCGGGGCTGGTGAAGCGGCGGCTGGACCGATCGTGGCTCGGAGACGGCGCGTGGAGGCATCGGGGTTTAGAAGACGACGAATGGACCGATCGGGGCTCAGGAAACGGCGCGTGGACCGATCGCAGCTCGGAGACGGCGCGTGGACCGACCGGGGCTCGGAGACGACGCGTGGACCGATCAGGGCTCGGAGACAGCGCGTGGACCGACTGGGGCTCAGGCGGTTGCGCGTGGACCAATAGCGGTTCGGCGAGGGCGCGTGGACCGATCGGGGCTCGCAGACAGCGCGTGGACCGACTGGGGCTCAGGCGGTTGCGCGTGGACCAATTGGGGTTCAGCGACGGCGCGTGGACCGAACGGCGCTCGGAGACAGCGCGTTAACCGATCGGGGCTTAGGAGACGATGCATGGACCGATCGGGGCTTGGAGACGGCGCGTGGACCGATCGGGGTTTGGAGACGGCGCGTGGACCGATTGGGGCTTGGATACGGCGCGTGAACCGATCGGGGCTCAGGAGGCCGCGCGTGGACCGATTATGGCTCGGCGACGGTGCGTGGACCGATCGGGGCTCGGAGACAGCGCGTGGACCGACTGGAGCTCAGGCGGTTGCGCGTGGACCAATTGCGGTTCGGCGACGGCGCGTGGACCGATCGGCGCTCGGAGACAGCGCGTGTACCGATCGGGGCTCGGCGACTGCGCGTGGATGGATCGGGGCTCAGGAGATAGCGCGTGGACCGATCAGGGCTCGGCGACTGCGCGTGGACGGATCGGGGCTCACGAGACGGCGCGTGGGCGGATCGGGGCGCGGAGACGGCGCGTTAACCGATCGGGGCTCGGAGACGATGCGTGGACCGATCGGGGCTCAGGATCCTCGCGTGGATCGATCTGGGCTCTGGAGGCGCCGCGTGGACCCATGGGGATCAGGAGACAGTGCGTGGACCGATCGGGGCTTAGGAGACGGCGCGTGGACCGATCGGAGATCACGAGACGATGCGTGCATCGATAGAGCTCTGGAAGCGGCGCACGGACCGATCGTGGCTCGGAGACGGCGCGTTGAGGCATCGGCGGTATGAAGACGACGCGTGGAACGAACGGTGCTCAGAAAACGACGCGTAAAGCGATCGGGGCTCCGGAGACGGCGTGTGGACCGATCGGGGCTCGGAGACGGCGCGTGGAATGATCGGGGCTCAGGAGACGGCGCGTGAACCGATCGGGGCTCGGAGACGGCGCGTGGACCGATCGGGGCTTAGGAGACGGCGCGTCGACCGATCGGAGATCAGGAGACGACGCATGGACTGATAGTGCTCTGGAAGCGGCGCACAGACCGATCGTGGCTCGGAGACGGCGCGTGGAGGCATCGGGACCGAACGGTGCTCAGAAAACGGCGCGTGGAGCGATCGGCGCTCAGGAGACGACGCGTGGACCGATCGGGGCTCGGAGACGGCCCGTGGAATTACCGGGGCTCAGGAGACGGCGCGTGAACCGAGCGGCACTCGGAGATAGCACGTGGACCGATCGGGGCTTAGGAGACGGCGCGTGGACCGATCGGAGATCAGGAGACGATGCGTGGACCGATGGGGCTCTGGAAGCGGCGCACGGACCGATCGTGGATCGGAGCCAGCGCGTGGACCGACTGGGGCTCAGGCGGTTGCGCGTGGACCAATTGCGGTTCGGCGACGGCGCGTGGACCGATCGGGGCTCGCAGACAGCGCGTGGACCGACTGGGGCTCAGGCGGTTGCGCGTGGACCAATTGGGGTTCAGCGACGGCGCGTGGACCGAACGGCGCTCGGAGACAGCGCGTTAACCGATCGGGGCTTAGGAGACGATGCATGGACCGATCGGGGCTTGGAGACGGCGCGTGGACCGATCGGGGCTTGGAGACGGCGCGTGGACCGATCGGGGCTCAGGAGACGACGCGTGGACCGATCGGGGCTCGGAGACAGCGCGTGGAACGACTGGGGCTCAGGAGACGGCGCGTGGACCGATTGGGGCTTGGATACGGCGCGTGAACCGATCGGGGCTCAGGAGACGACGCGTCGACCGGTCGGTGCTTAGGAGACGAAGCCTGGACCGATCGGTGTTTAGGAGGCGGCGCGTGCAACGATCGGGGCTCAGAAGACGGCGCGTGACCCGATCGGCGCCCGGAGACGGCGCGTGGACCGATCGAGGCTTACGAGACGACGCGTGGATCGAGCGGGGCTCCGGAGGCGTCGCGTGGACCGATGGGGATCAGGAGACGGTGCGTAAACCAACCGGGGCTCAGGAGGCCACGCGTGGACCGATCGCGGCTCGGTGACGGCGCGTGGACCGATCGGGGCTCAGGAGGCCGCGCGTTAACCGATCGGGGCTTAGGAGACGATGCGTGAACCGATCGGGGCTAGGAGACGGCACGTGGGCCGAACGGGGCTCAGGAGGCGGCGTGTGGAACGATCGGTGCTCAGGAGACGGCGCGTGCACCAATCGGGGCTAGGAGACGGCACGTGGAACGATCGGGGCTCCGGTGACGGCGCGTGGATCGATCGGGCTCACGAAGCGGCGTCTGGACCGATCCAGACTCCGATCTGTCGATCCGTCGTCTCCGAGGCTCGGAGACGACGCGTGTACGGATCAGGGATTCGGGGACGACGCGTGGAACGATCCGGGCTCAGGAGACGGCGCGTGGACCGATCGGGGGTCGGAGACGGCGCGTGGAACGATCGGGGCTCAGGTGCCGGCGCGTGAACTGATCGGCGCTCGGAGACGGCGCGTGGACCCATCGGGGCTTAGGAGAAGGCGCTTGGACCGATCGGGGCTTAGGAGACGGCGCGTGGACCGATCGGAGCTCGGAGACGGCGCGTGGAACGATCGGGGCTCAGGAGACGGCGCGTGAACCGATCGGCGCTCGGAGACGGCGCGTGGACCGATCTGGGCTCGGAGACAGCGCGTGGACCGACTGGGGCACAGGCGGCGGCGCGGGGACCAATTGGGGTTCGGCGACGGCGCGTGGACCGATCCGGGCTCAGGAGACGGCGCGTGGACCGATCGGGGCTCAGGTGACGGCGCGTGGAGCGATCGGGGCTCAGGAGACGGCGCGTGAACTAATCGGCGCTCGGAGACGGCGCGTGGACCGATCGGGGCTGAGGAGAAGGCGCGTGGTCCGATCGGGGCTTATGAGACGGCGCGTTGACCGATCGGGGCTCGGAGATGGCACGTGGAATGATCGGGGCTTAGGAGATGGCGTGTGGACCGATCGGAGATCAGGAGACGACGCGTGGACCGATCGAGGCTCGGAGACGACGCGTGTACGGATCGGGGATTCGCGGACGACGGGTGGACCGATCCGGGCTCAGGAGACGGCACGTGGACCGATCGGGGCTCGGAAACGGTGCGTGGAACGATCGGGGCTCAGGAGACGGCGCGTGAACCGATCGGCGCTCGGAGACGGCGAGTGGACCGATCGGGGCTTATGAGACGGCGCGTGGACCGATCGGGGCATATGAGACGGCGCGTGGACCGATCGGAGATCAGGAGAAGACGCGTGCACCGTTCGGGGCTCTGGAAGCGGCGCACGGACCGATCGTGGCTCGGAGACGGCGCGTGGAGGCATCGGGGCTTTGAAGACGACGCGTGGACCGAACGGTGCTCAGAAAACGCCGCGTGGACCGATGGGGGCTCGGAGACGCCGCTTGGACCGATCGGGGCTTAGGAGACGGCGCGTGGACCGATTGGGGCTTAGGAGACGGCGCGTGGACCGATCGGGGCTCAGGAAGCGGCGTCTGGACCGATCGGGGCTCAGGAGACGTCGCGAGGAGCGATCGGGGCTCAGGAGAAGACGCGTCAATTGATCGGGGCTCAGAAATCGGCGCGTGGAGCGATCGGGGCTCAGGGGACGACGCGTGGATCGATCGGGGCTCAGGAAACGACTCGTCGACCGATCGGGGCTCAGGAGACGGCGCGCGTACCGACCGGGACTCAGGAGTCTCGCGTGGACCGATCACTGCTCGGCGACGGCGCGTGGACGGATCGGGGCTCGGAGACGACGCGTGGACCGATGGGGGCTCGGATACGGCGCGTGAACCAACCGGGGCTCAGGAGGTCGCGCGTGGACCGATCGCGGCTCGGTGACGGCGCGTGGACCAATCGGGGCTCAGGAGGCCGCGCGTGGACCGATCGCGGCTCGGCGACGGCGCGTGGACCGATCGGTGCTCAGGAGGCCGCGCATGGACCGATCATGGCTCGGCGACGGCGCGTGGACCGATCGGTGCTCGGAGACGACGCGTGGACCGATCGGGGCTCGGAGACAGCGCGTGGACCGACTGGGGCTCAGGCGGTTGCGCGAGGACCGATCGGGGCTCGGAGACGGCGCGTTCGCCGATAGGGGCTTAGGAGACGATGCGTGGACCGATCGGGCTCGGAGACGGCGCGTGAACCGACCGGGGCTCAGGAGACGACGCGTCGACCGGTCGGTGCTTAGGAGACGAAGCCTGGACCGATCGGTGTTTAGGAGGCGGCGCGTGGAACGATCGGGGCTCAGAAGACGGCGCGTGACCCGATCGGCGCCCGGAGACGGCGCGTGGACCGATCGAGGCTTAGGAGACGACGCGTGGATCGAGCGGGGCTCGGAGATGGCGAGTGGATGGACCGTGGCTTAGAATGCGGCACGCGGACCGATCGGGGCTCGGAGAAGGCGTGTGGACCAATCGGGGATCAGGAAACGGCACGTGGAGCGATCGGGGTTGAGGAGGCGGCGCGTGGATCGATCGGGGCTCAGGAGGCGACGCGTCGACGGATCGGGGCTTAGGAGACGACGCGTGGACCGATCGGGTATTAGGGGACGACGCGTGGACCGATCGGTGCTCGGAGACGGCGCGAGGACTGACCGTGGCTTAGAATGCGGCATGCGGACCGATCGGGACTCGGAGACGGCGTGTGGACCAATCGGGGCTCGGAGACGGCGCGTTAACCGATCGGGGCTTAGGAGACGATGCGTGGACCGATTGGGCCTCGGAGACGGCGCGTGGAACGATCGGAGCAAAGGAGACGGCGCGTGAACCTATCAGCGTTCGGAGACGACGCGTGGATCGATCGGGGCTTAGGAGGCGGCGCGTGGACCGATTGGGGCTTAGGAGACGGCGCGATGACCGATCGGGGCTCAGGAAGCGACGCCTAGACCGATCGTGGCTCGGAGACGGCGCGTGGAGGCATCGTGGCTAAGAAGACGACGCAGGGACCGAGTGGGGCTCAGGAGACGGCGCGAGGAGCGATCGGGGCTCAGGAGAAGACGCGTCAATTGATCGGGGCTCAGAAATCGGCGCGTGGAGCGATCGGGGCTCAGGAGACGACGCGTGGATCGATCGGGGCTCAGGAAACGACGCGTCGACCGATGGGGGCTCAGGAGACGGCGCGCGGACCGACCGGGGCTCAGGAGCCTCGCGTGGGCCGATCATGGCTCGGCGACGGCGCGTGGACCAACCGGGGCTCAGGAGACCGCGCGTGGACCGATCATGGCTCGGCGACGGCGCGTGGACCGATCGGGGTTCGGATACGACGCGTTAACCGAGCGGAGCTTAGGAGACTACGCGTGGACCGATCGGGGCTTAGGAGACAACGCGTGGACCGATCGGGGCTTAGAAGACGACGGGTGGACCGACCGGGCTCAGGAGACGGCGCGTGGACCGACCGGGGCTCAGGAGGCGACTCGTGGACCCATCGGGGCTCGGAGACGACGTGTGGACGGATTGGGGTGTAGGCGACGACGCGTCGACCGATCGGAGCTCGGAGACGGCGCGTGGAACGATCGGGGCTCAGAAGACGACGCGTCGACCGATCGGGGCTCAGGTGACGGCGCGCGGACCGACCGGGGCTCAGGAGACGGCGCGTGAAATGATCGGCGCTCGGAGAGGGCGCGTGGACCGATTGGGACTTAAGAGACGACGGGCGAACCGATCGGGGCTTAGGAGACGGCACGTGAATCGATCGGGGCACAGGAGACGGCGAGTGCACCGGTCGGGGCTTAGGAGACGACGCGTCGACCGATCGGGGCTCAGGAGAAGGGGTGTGGACCGATCGGGGCTCGGCGATGGCGCGTGGACCGATCGGGGCTCGGCGATGGCGCGTGGGCCGATCAGGGCTCGGAGACGACGCGTGGACCGATCGGAACTCGGACACGGCCCGTGGACGGATCGGGGCTTAGGAGACGGCGCATGGACTAATTGGGGCTCAGGAGACGACGCGTGGACCGATCGGGGCTCGGAAACGACGCGTTAACCGAGCGGGACTTAGGAGACTACGCGTGGACCGATCGGGGCGTAGGAGACGACGCGTGTACCTATCGGGGCTCACGAGACAGCGTGTGGACCGATTTGGGCTCAGGAGACGGCGCGTGGATCGATCGGGGCTCGGAGACGGCGCGTGGAACGATTGGGGCTCAGGAGACAGCGCGTGAAGTTATCGGCGCTCGGAGACGGCGCGTGGACCGACCGGGGCTCAGGAGGCGACGCGTGGACCCATCGGGGCTCGGAGACGGCGTGTGGACCGATCGGGTCTTAGGAGACGATACGTGGACCGATCGGGTCTTAGGAGACGACGCGTGGACCGATCGGGCCTCGGAGACGGCGCGTGGACTGATCGGGGCTTAGGAGCCGACGCGTGGACCCATCGGGGTTCGGAGACGATGCGTGGAACGATCGGGGCTCAGGAGACGGCGCGTGATCCGATCGGCCCTCGGAGACGGTGCGAGGAGGCGTCTGGGGTTAGAAGACGACGCGTGGACCGATCGGGGCTCAGGCAACGGCGCGTTAACCGATTGGGGCTTAGGAGACGATGCGTGGTCCGATCGGGGCTCAGGAGCCTCGCGTGGATCGATCGGGGCTCGGGAGGCGCCGCGTTGACCCATAGGGATCAGGAGACAGTGCGTGGACCGATCGGGGCTCGGAGACGACGCGGGGACCGATCGGGGCTTAGGAGGGGACCCGTCGACCGATCGGGGCTCAGGAGTCGACGCGTGGAAGGGTCGGTGCTCAGGAAGCGGCGCCTGGACCGATCGGGGCTCCGAGACGACGCGTTAACCGAGCGGGGCTTAGGAGACTATGCGGGGATCGATCGGGGCTCGGAGACAGCGCGTGTACCGACTGGGGCTCAGGAGGTTGCGCGTGGACCGATCGGGGCTCGGAGAAGGCGCGTGGACCGATCGTGGCTCAGGAAGCGGCGCCTGGACCGATCGTGGCCCGGAGACGGCGCGAGAAGGAATCTGGGCTTACAAGAACTCGCGTGGATCGATCGGGGCTCGCAGACGGCGCATGAACCGACCGGGGCTCAGGAGACGGCGCGTGGACTGATCGGGGCTCGGAGACGGCGCGTTAACCGATCGGGGCTTAGGAGGCCGCGCGTGGACCGATCGAGGCTCGGCGACGGCGCGTGGACCGATCGGTACTCGGAGACGGCGTGTGAACGTATCGGGGCTTAGGAGACGATGCGTTGACCGATCGGGGCTCATGAGGCGGCGCGTAGACCGATCGGGGCTCCGGCGGCGACGCGTGGACCGATCGGGGCCCAGTAAACGGCGCGTGGATCGATCGGTGCTCGAAGACGACGCGTGGACCGACCGGGGCTCAGGAGCCGATGCGTGCATCGATCGGGGCTTAGGAGGCGGCGCGTAGACCCATCGGGGCTCGGAGACGGCGCGTGGACCGATCAGGGCTTAGGAGACGACGCGTAGACCGATCGGGGCTCAGGAGACGGCGCGTGGACCGATCGGTGCTCGAAGACGGCGCGTGGACGGACCGTGGATTAGAATGCGTCACGCGGACCGATCGGGGTTCGAATACGGCGTATGGACGTATCGGGGCTTAGGAGACGATGCGTAAACCGATCGGGGTTCAGGAGACGCCGCGTGGACCGATTGGGGCTCGGAGACGGCGCGTGGAACGATCGGGGCTCAGGAGACGGCGCGTGAATTGATCGGCGCTCTGAGACGGCGCGTGGACCGATTGTGGCCTACGAGACGGCGCGTGGATCGATCGGGGCTCAGGAAGCGGCGCCTGGACCTATCGTGACTCGGAGACGACGCGTGGACCGATCGGGGCTTCGGAGACGGTACGTGGACCGACCGGAGCTCAGGAGATTCGCGTGGATCGATCGGGGCTCCGGACGCGGCGCGTGGACCGATTGGGAAGCATGAGATGATACGTGGACCGATCGGGGCTCGGAGACGGCGCAGGGACTGATCGGGGCTTAGGATACGACGCGTGGACCGATTGGGGCTCAGGAGGCCGCGCGTGGACCGATCGCGGCTCGTGCGACGGCGCGTGCACCGATCGGCGCTCGGAGACGGCGCTGACCGATCGTGGCTTAGGAGAAGGCGCGTGGAACGATCGGGGTTCAGGAGACGCCGCGTGTACCGATTGGGGCTCGGAGACGGTGCGCTAACCGATTGGGGCTTAGGAGACGATGCGTGGATCGATCGGGGCTCAGGATCCTCGCGTGGATCGATCGGGGCTCCGGAGGCGCCATGTGGACCCATGGGGATCAGGAGACAGTGCGTGGACCCATCGGGGCTCGGAGACTGCGCGTGGACTGATCGCGGCTTAGGAGACGACGCGTGGGCCGTTCGGGGTGTAGGAGACGACGCGTGTACCTATCGGGGCTCAGGAGATAGCGCGTGGAACGATCGGGGCTCGGCGACTGCGCGTCGACGTATCGGGGCTCAGGAGACGGCGCGTGGACCGATTGGAGCTTAGGAGACGGCGCGTGGACCGATTGGGCCTCGGATACGGCGCGTGAACCGATCGGGGCTTAGGAGACGACGCGTGGACCGATCGGGGCTCAGGAGGCCGCGCGTGGACCTATCGAGGCTTAGGAGCCAACGCGTGGACCGATCGGGGCTGAGGAGACGGCGCGTGGACCGAACCGGGCTCGGAGACGGCGCGTGGAACGATCGGGGCTCAGGAGACGGCGCCTGTACCGGTCGGGGCTTAGGAGACGAGGCCTAGACCGATCGGGGCTTAGGAGGCGGCGTGTGGAACGATCGGGGTTCAGGAGACGGCGCGTGCACCGATCGGCGCTCGGAGACGACGCGTCGACCGATCGGGGCTGAGGAGACGACGCGTGGACCGATCGGGGCTTAGGAGAAAACGCGTGGACCGATCGGGGCTCAGGAAGCGGCGCCTGCACCGATCGTGGTTGGGAGACGGCGCAAGGAGGCATCTGGGCTTAGAAGACGACGCGTGCACCGATCGGGGCTCACGAAACGGCGTGTGGACCGACCGAGGCTCAGGAGGCCACGCCTGGACCGATCGTGGCTCGGAGACGGCGCGTGGAGGTATCGGGGCTTAAAAGACGACGGATGGACCGATCGGGGCCCACGAAACGGCGCGTGGACCGAACGGTGCTCGGAGACGACGCGTGGACCGATCGGCGCTCAGGAGACGGCGCGTGGAGCGATCGGGGCTCAGGAGACGACGCGTTAACAGAGCGGGGTTTAGGAGACGATGCGTAGACCGCTCGGTGCTCGGAGAGAGCGCGTGGACCGACTGGGGCTCAGGAGGTGGCGCGTGGACCGATTGGGGTTCGGCGACGGCGCGTGGACCGACCGGGGCTTAGGAGGCGGCGCGTGGACCCATCGGGGCTCGGAGACGGCGCGTTAACCGATCGGGGCTTAGGAGACGACGAGTGGACCGATCGGGGCTTAGGAGGCGGCGCGTGGACCGATCGGTGCTCGGAGACGGCGCGTGGACGGACCGTGACTTAGAATGCGTCACGCGGACCGATCGGGGCTCGGATACGGCATGTGGACGTATCGGGGCTTAGGAGACGATGCGTGAACCGATCGGGGCTCAGGAGACGGCGCGTGGACCGATCGGGGCTCGGAGACGGCGCGTGTACGGATCGAGGCTTGGAGACGGCGCGTGGACCGATCGGAGCTCGGAAACGGCCCGTGGGCAGATCGGGGCTTAGGATACGGCGCGTGGTGGCATCGGGGCTAGGAAGACGACGCATGGACCGAGCGGGGCTCAGGAGACGGCGCGAGGAGCGATCGGGGCTCAGGAGAAGACGCGTCAATTGATCGGGGCTCAGGAGACGACGCGTGGACCGATCGGGGCTCGGAGACGGCGCGTGGAACGATCAGGGCTCAGGAGACGGCGCGTGAAATGATCGGCGCTCTGAGACGGCGCGTGGACCGATTGTGGCTTACGAGACGGCGCGTGGATCGATCGGGGCTCAGGAAGCGGCGCCTGGACCTATCGTGGCTCGGAGACGGCGCGTGGAGGCATCGGGGCTAAGAACACGACGCATGGACCGAGCGGGGCTCAGGAAACGGCGCGGCGACGGATCGGGGCTTAGGAGACGACGCGTTCACCGATTGGGGCTTAGGAGGCGACGTGTGAACCGATCGGCGCTCAGGAGACGGCGCGTGGAGCGATCGGAGTGCAGGAGATGACGCGTTAACAGAGCAGTGTTTAGGAGACGATGCGTGGACCGATTGGTGCTCAGGAGGTGGCTCGTGGTCCAATTGGGGTTCGGCGACGGCGCGTGGACCGACCGGGGATTAGGAGACGACGCGTCGACCGATCGGGGCTTAGGAGACGACCCGTCGACCGATCGGGGCTTAGGAGACGACGCGTGGACCGATCGGGGCTTAGGAGGCGGCGCGTGGACCGATCGGTGCTCGGAGACGGCGCGTGGACGGACCGTGACTTAGAATGCGTCACGCGGACCGATCGGGGCTCGGATACGGCATGTGGACGTATCGGGGCTTAGGAGACGATGCGTGAACCGATCGGGGCTCAGGAGACGGCGCGTGGAACGATCGGGGCTCGGAGACGGCGCGTGGACCGATCGGGGCTTAGGAGACGACGCGTTGACCGATCGGGGCTCAGGTGACGGCGCGCGGACCGACCGGGGCTCAGGAGACGGTGCGTGAAATGATCGGCGCTCGGAGACGGCGCGTGGACCGATTGGGGGTTAGGAGACGGCGCGTGGACCGATCGGGGCGCAGGAAGCGGCGCCTGGACCGATTGGGGCTTAGGAGACGGCGCGTGGACCGACCGGAGCTCGGACACGGCCCGTGGACGGATCGGGGCTTCGGAGACGGCGCGTGGACCAATTGGGGCCCAGGAGACGACGCGTGGATCGATCGGGGCTCGGAAACGACGCGTTAGCCAAGCGGGGCATAGGAGACGACGCGTGGACCGATCGGGGCTCAGGAGACGGCGCGTGAAGTTATCAGTGCTCAGAGACGGCGCGTGGACCGATCGGGGCTTAGGATACGGCGCGTGGACCGATCGGGGCTCAGGAAGCGGCGCCTGGACCGATCGTGGCTCGGAAACGTCGCGTGGAGGCATCGGGGCTAAGAAGACGACGCATGGACCGATCGGGGCTCAGGAAACGGCGTGTGGACCGATCAGAGCTCGGAGACGACGCGTGGACCGATCGGGGCTTAGGAGACTACGCGTGGAGCGATCGGAGTGCAGGAGATGACGCGTTAACAGAGCAGTGTTTAGGAGACGATGCGTGGACCGATTGGTGCTCAGGAGGTGGCTCGTGGTCCAATTGGGGTTCGGCGACGGCGCGTGGACCGACCGGGGATTAGGAGACGACGCGTCGACCGATCGGGGCTTAGGAGACGACCCGTCGACCGATCGGGGCTTAGGAGACGACGCGTGGACCGATCGGGGCTTAGGAGGCGGCGCGTGGACCGATCGGTGCTCGGAGACGGCGCGTGGACGGACCGTGACTTAGAATGCGTCACGCGGACCGATCGGGGCTCGGATACGGCATGTGGACGTATCGGGGCTTAGGAGACGATGCGTGAACCGATCGGGGCTCAGGAGACGGCGCGTGGAACGATCGGGGCTCGGAGACGGCGCGTGTACGGATCGAGGCTTGGAGACGGCGCGTGGACCGATCGGAGCTCGCAAACGGCCCGTGGGCAGATCGGGGCTTAGGATACGGCGCGTGGTGGCATCGAGGCTAAGAAGACGACGCATGGACCGAGCGGGGCTCAGGAGACGGCGCGAGGAGCGATCGGGGCTCAGGAGAAGACGCGTCAATTGATCGGGGCTCAGGAGACGACGCGGCGACGGATCGGGGCTTAGGAGACGACGCGTTCACCGATTGGGGCTTAGGAGGCGACGTGTGGACCGATCGGGGCTTAGGAGACGGCCCGTGATTCGATCGGGGCTCAGGAGACTCGCGTGGATCGATCGGGGCTCAGGAGGCGACGCGTGGACCCATCGGGGCTCGGAGACGGCCCGTGGGCAGATCGGGGCTTAGGAGACGGCGCGTGGACTAATTCGGGCTTAGGAGAACATACGTGGACCGATCGGGGCTCGGAGACAGCGCGTTTACCGACTGGGGCTCGAGAGGTTGCGCGTGGACCAATTGGGGTTCGCCGCGGCGTGTGGACCGACCGGAGCTCAGTAGACCGCGCGTGGACCGATCGCGGCTCGGCGACTGCGCGTGGATGGATCGGGGCTCAGGAGACAGCGCGTGGACCGATCGGGGCTCAGGAAGCGGCGCCTGCACCGATCGTGGCTCGGAGACGGCGCGTGGAGGCATCGGGGCTTCGAAGACGACGCATGGACCAATCGGGGCTCGGAAACGGCACCTGGACAGATCGGAGCTCGGAGACGCCGTGTGGAACGAACGGGGCTCGGGAGACCGCGCGTGAACCGATCGGCGCTCGGAGACGGCGCGTGGATCGATCGGGGATCGGGGACGGCGCGTGGAACGACCGCGGCTCGGAGTCGACGCGTTAGCCGATCGGGGCTTAGGAGACGATGCATGGACCGATCGGGGCTCGGAAACGGCGTGTGGACCGACCGGGGTTTAGGAGAAGGCGCTTGGACCGAACGGGGCTTAGGAGACGGCGCGTGGACCGATCGGGGCTCGGAGACGGCACGTGGAACGATCGGGGCTCAGGAGACGGCGCGTCAACCGATCGGCGCTCGGAGCCGGCGCGTGGACCGATCGGGGCTTAGGAGACGGCGCGTGCACCGATCGGGGCCCGGAGACGACGCGTCGACCGACTGGGGCTCAGGCGGTTTCGCGTGGACCAATTGGGGTTCGGCGACGGCGCGTGGACCGATCGGGGCTTAGGACGCCGCGCGTGAACCGATCGCGGCTCGGTGACGGCGCGTGGACCGATCGGGGCTCAGGAGGCCGCGCGTGGGCCGATCGGGGCTCAGGAGACGGCGCGTGGACCGATTGGGGCTCGGATACGGCGCGTGAACCAATCGGGCCTCAGGAGGCCGCGCGTGGACCGATCGCGGCTCGGCGACGGCGCGTGGACTGATCGGGGCTCAGGAGGCCGCGCGTGGACCGATCATGGCTCGGCGACGGCGCGTGGACCGATCGGGGCTCGGAGACGACGCGTGGACCGATCGGGGTTCGGCGACCGCGCGTGAACCGACTGGGGCTCAGGCGGTTGCGCGTGGACCAATTGGGGCTCGGCGACTGCGCGTGGACGTATCGGGACTCAGGAGACAGCGCGTGGACCGATCGGGGCGGGGAGACGGCGCGTTAACCGATCGGGGCTTAGGAGACGACGCGTTGACCGATCGGGGCTCAGGAGAAGGGGTGTGGACCGATCGGGGCTCAGTAGACGGCGCGTGGACCGATCGGGGCTCGGCGATGGCGCGTGGATCGATCGGGGCTCGGAGACGACGCGTGTACGGATCGAGGCTTGGAGACGGCGCATGGACCGACCGGAGCTCGGACACGGCCCGGGGACGGATCGGGGCTTAGGAGACGGCGCGTGGACCAATTGGGGCCCAGGAGACGACGCGTGGATCGATCGGGGCTTGGAGACGGCGCGTGGGCCGATCGGAGCTCGGAGACGGCGCGTGGAACGATCGGGGCTCAGGAGACGGCGCGTGAAGTTATCAGTGCTCAGAGATGGCGCGTGGACCGATCGGGGCTTAGGATACGGCGCGTGGACCGATCGGGGCTCAGGAAGCGGCGCCTGGACCGATCGTGGCTCGGAGACGTCGCGTGGAGGCATCGGGGCTAAGAAGACGACGCATGGACCGATCGGGGCTCAGGAAACGGCGTGTGGACCGATCAGAGCTCGGAGACGACGCGTGGACCGATCGGGGCTTAGGAGACTACGCGTGTACCTATCGGGACTCAGGAGACAGCGCGTGGACCGATCGGGGCTCAGGAGGCGGCGCGTGGATCGATCGGGGCTCGGAGACGGCGCGTGGAACGAGCGGGTCTCAGGAAGCGGCGCCTGGACCGATTGGGGCTTAGGAGACGGCGCGTGGACCGATCGGGGCGCAGGAAGCGGCGCCTGGACCGATCGTGGCTCGGAGACGGCGCGTTGACCGATCGGGGCTTAGGAGAAGGCGCTTGGACCGACCGGGGCTTAGGAGACGGCGCGTGGGCCGATCAGAGCTCGGAGACGGCGCGTGGAACGAGCGGGGCTCAGGCGACGGCGCGTGGACCGATCGGAGCTTAGGAGACGGCGCGTCGACCGACCGGAGATCGGGAGATGACGCGTGGACCGATCGGGGCTCTGGAAGCGTCGCACGGACCGATCGTGGCTCGGAGACGACGCGTGTACGGATCGGGGATTCGGGGACGACGCGTGGAACGATCTGGGCTCAGGAGACGGCGCGTGGACCGATCGGGGCTCGGAGACGGCGCGTGGACCGATCGGGGCTTAGGAGAAGGCGCGTGGACCGATCAGGGCTTAGGAGATGGCACGTGAATCGATCGGGGCTCAGGAGAAGGGGTGTGAACCGATCGGGGCTCAGGAGACGGCGCGTGAAATGATCGGCGCTCGGAGAGGGCGCGTGGACCGATCGGGGCTCGGCGATGGCGCGTGGACCGATCGGCGCTCGGCGATGGCGCGTGGACCGATAAGGGCTCGGAGACGACGCGTGTACGGATCGAGGTTTGGAGACGGCGCGTGAACCGATCGGAGCTCGGACACGGCCCGTGGACGGATCAGGGCTTAGGAGACGGCGCGTGGACTAATTGGGGCTCAGGAGACGACGCGTGGACCGATCGGGGCTCAGAAACGACGCGTTAACCGAGCAGGGCTTAGGAGACGACGCGTGGACCGATCGGGGCGTAGGAGACAGCGTGTGGACAATTTGGGCTCAGGAGACGGCGCGTGCACCGGTCGGGGCTTAGGAGACGACGCGTCGACAGATCGGGGCTCAGGAGAAGGGGTTTGGACAGATCGGGGCTCAGGAGACGGCGCGGGGACCGATCGAGGCTCGGCGATGGCGCGTGGACCGATCGGAGCTCGGACACGGCCCGTGGACGGATCGGGGATTAGGAGACGGCGCATGGACTAATTGGGGCTCAGGAGACATCGCGTGGACCGATCGGGGCTCGGAAACGACGCGTTAACCGAGCGGGGCTTAGGAGACTACGCGTGGACCGATCGGGGCTTAGAAGACGACGCGTCGACCGATCGGGGCTCAGGTGACGGCGCGCGGACCGACCGGGGCTCAGGAGACGGGGCGTGGGCCGAACGGGGCTCAGGAGACGGCGCGTGGACCGGTCGGGGCTTAGGAGACTCGTGTGGATCGATCGGGGCTCCGGAGGCGCCGCGTGGACCGATGGGGATCAGGAGACGGTGCGTGAACCAACCGGAGCTCAGGAGACTGCTCGTGGACCGATCGGGGCTCGGAGACGACGCGTCGACCGATCGGGGCTCAGGAGGCTGCGCGTGGACCCTTCGGGGCTCGAAGAAGGCACGAGGACCGATCAGGGCTTAGGAGACGACGCGTGGAGCGATCGGGGCTCGGAGACGGCGCGTGGATGGACCGTGGCTTAGAATGCGGCACGCGGACCGATCGGGGCTCGGAGACGGCATCTGGATCGATCGTGGCTCAGGAGACGGCGCGTGGACCGATGGGGATCAGGAGGCGGTGCGTGGACCGATCGGGCCACGAAGGCGGCGCGTGGACCGATCGGGGCGTAGCAGACGACGTGTGTACCTATCGGGGCTCAGGAGATAGCGGGTGGACAGTTCGGGGCTTAGGAGGCGGCGTGTGGAACGATCGGTGCTCAGGAGACGGCTCGTGCACCAATCGGCGCTCGGAGACGGCGCGTGGAGCGATCGGGGCTCGGAGACGACGCGTGTACGGATCGGGGATTCGGCGATGACGCGTGGACCGATCCGGGCTCAGGAGACGGCGCGTGGACCGATCGGGGCTCGGAGACGGCGCGTGGAACGATCGGGGCTCAGGAGACGGCGCGTGGAGGCATCGGGGCTAAGGAGACGACGCATGGATCGAGCGGGGCTCAGGAGACGGCGCGAGGAGCGATCGGGGCTCGGCGACGGCTTGTGAAGCGGTTGGGGCTCAGGAGACGACGCGTGGGTCGATCGGGGCTCAGAAGACGACGCGTCGACCGATCTGGGCTCAGGAGACGGCGCGTGGATCGATCGAGGCTCGGAGACGCCGCGTGGAAAGATCGGGGCTCAGGAGACGGCGTGTGGACCGACCGGAGTTCGGAGACGACGCGTGGACCGATCGGGGCTCAGGAGACGGCGCGATGAGCGATCGGGCTCAGGAGAAGACGCGTCAATTGATCGTGGCTCCGGAGACGACGCGTCGACGGATCGGGGCTTAGGAGACGACGCGTCGATCGATCGGGGCTCAGGAGGCGGCGCGTGGACCGATTGGGAGTCACGAGACGGCGCGTAGACCGAGTGGGGCTCGGATACGGCGCGTGAACCGACCGGGGCTCAGGAGGCCGCGCGTGGACCGATCGCAGCTCGGCGACGGCGCGTGGACCGATCGGGGCTCGGAGACGACGCGTGAACCGATCGGGGCTCAGGAGACGGCGCGTGGACTGATCGGTGCTCGGAGACGGCGCGTGGACGGACAGTGGCTTAGAATGCGTCACGCGGATCGATCGGGGCTCGGAGACGGCGTGTGGACGTATCGGGTGTTAAGAGACGATGCGTGGACCGATCGGGGCTCAGGTGATAGCGCGTGGACGGATCGGGGCTTCGGAGACGGTACGTGGACCGATCGAGGCTCGGAGACGGCGCGTGGACCGACCGGGGCTCAGGAGGCCGCGCGTGGACCGATCGGGGAGCGGCGACGGCGCGTGGACCGATCGAGGCTTGGAGACGACGCGTGTATGGATCGGGGATTAGGGGACGACGCGTGGAACGATCGGGGCACAGGAGACGGCGCGTGCACCGACCGGCGCTCGGAGACAGCGCGTGGAGCGATCGGGGCTCAGGAGGCGGCGCGTGGACCGATTGGGAGTCACGAGACGGCGCGGGGACCGAGTGGGGCTCGGATACGGCGCGTGAACCGACCGGGGCTCAGGAGGCCGCGCGTGGACCGATCGCAGCTCGGCGACGGCGCGTGGACCGATCGGGGCTCGGAGACGACGCGTGAACCGATCGGGGCTCAGGAGACGGCGCGTGTACTGATCGGTGCTCGGAGACGGCGCGTGGACGGACAGTGGCTCAGGAGGCGGCGCGTTTACCGATCGCGGCTCGGAGACGGCCCGTGGACAGACCGGGGCTTAGGAAACGGCGCGTGGGCCGAACGGGGCTCAGGAGACGGCGCGTGGACCGGTCGGGGCTTAGGAGACGACGCCTGGACAGATCGGGGCTTAGAAGGTGGCGTGTGGAACGATCGGTGCTCAGGAGACGGTGCGTGGAGGCATGGGGGCTTAGAGGACGACGCATGGACCGAGCGGGGCTCAGGAGACGGCGCGAGGAGCGCGCGGGGCTCAGGAGAAGTCGCGTCAATTGATCGGGGCTCAGGAGACGACGCGGCGACTGATCGGGGATTAGGAGACGACGCGTGGCCCGATTGGGGCTTAGGAGACGACGTGTGGACCGATCGGGGCTTAGGAGACGGCATGTGAATCGATCGGTGCACAGGAGACGGCGGGTGAACCGGTCGGGTCTTAGGAGACGACGCGTCGACCGATTGGGGCTCAGGAGATGGCGCGTAGACCGATCGGGGCTCGTAAATGACGCGTCAACCGATCGGGGCTCGGAGACGGCGCGTGAACCGACCGGGGCTCAGGAGACGGTACGTGGTCCGATCGGGCTCGGAGCCGGCGCGTGAACCAATCGGGGCTCAGGAGGCCGCGCGTGGACCGATCGAGGCTCGGCGACGGCGCGTGGACCGGTCGGGGCTCGGAGACGACGCGTGTACGCATCAGGGCTTGGTGACGGCGCGTTTACCGATAGCAGCTCGGAGACGGCCCGTGGGCGGATCGCAGCTTAGGAGACGGCGCGTGGACCGATCGGGGCTCAGGAAGCGGCGCCTGAACCTATCGGGGCTCAGGAAGCGGCGCCTAGACCGATCGTGGCTTGGAGACGGTGCGTGGAGGCATCGGGGCTAAGAAGACGACGCATGGACCGAGCGGGGCTCAGGAGACGGCGCGAGGAGCGATCGGGGCTCAGGAGACGGCGCGAGGAGCGATCGGGGCTCAGGAGAAGACGCGTCAATTGATCGGGGCTCAGAAATCGGCGCGTGGAGCGATCGGGGCTCAGGAGCCGACGCGTGGATCGATCGCGGCTCAGGAAACGACGCGTCGACCGATCGGGGCTCAGGAGACGGCGCGCAGATCGACCGGGGCTCAGGAGCCTCGCGTGGGCCGATCATGGCTCGGCGACGGTGCGTGGACGGATCGGGGCTCGGAGACGACGCGTGGACCGATGGGGGCTCGGATACGGCGCGTGAACCAACCGGGGATCGGAGACGACGCGTGGACCGATTGGGGCTCGGAGACAGCGCGAGGACCGACTGGGGCTCAGGCGGTTGCGCGTGGACCGATCGGGGCTTGGAGACGGCGCGTTAACCGACCGGGGCTCAGGAGACGACGCGTCGACCGGTCGGGGCTTAGGAGACGAAGCCTGGACCGATCGGGGCTTAGCAGGAGGCGCGTGGAACGATCGGGGCTCAGAATACGGCGCGTGAACCGATCGGCGCTCGGAGGCGGCGCGTCGACCGATCGGGGTTCGGAGACGGCACGAGGACCGTCTGGGGCTTAGGAGACGATGCGTGGACCGATCGGGGCTCAGGAGACTGCGCGTGGATGGATCGGGGCTTAGGGAACGACGCGTGGACCGA
The DNA here is from genome assembly GCA_946811545.1 of Netelia fuscicornis. NCBI lineage: Eukaryota > Metazoa > Arthropoda > Insecta > Hymenoptera > Ichneumonidae > Netelia > Netelia fuscicornis. The sequence continues at coordinate 34,599,641 of OX328014.1, read as the reverse complement.
GCGGGGCTCAGGAGACGGCGCGAGGAGCGATCGGGGCTCAGGAGAAGTCGCGTCAATTGATCGGGGCTCAGGAGACGACGCGGCGACTGATCGGGGCTTAGGAGACGACGCGTGGCCCGATTGGGGCTTAGGAGACGACGTGTGGACCGATCGGGGCTTAGGAGACGGCGCGTGAACCGACCGGGGCTTAGGAGACGGCACGTGGTCCGATCGGGCTCGGAGCCGGCGCGTGAACCGATCGGGGCTCAGGAGGCCGCGCGTGGACCGATCGAGGCTCGGCGACGGCGCGTGGACCGGTCGGGGCTCGGAGACGACGCGTGTACGGATCAGGGCTTGGTGACGGCGCGTTTACCGATAGCAGCTCGGAGACGGCCCGTGGACAGATCGCGGCTTAGGAGACGGCGCGTGGAATGATCGGGGCTTAGGAGACGGCGCGTGGACCGGTCGAGGCTCGGAGACGACGCGTGTGCGGATCGGGGATTCGAGGACGACGGGTGGACCGATCCGGGCTCAGGAGACGGCGCGTGGACCGATCGGGGCTTAGGTGAAAACGCGTGGACCGATTGGGGCTCAGGAAGCAGCGCCTGGACCGATCGAGGCTCGGAGACGACGCGTGTACGGATCGGGGATTCGGCGATGACGCGTGGACCGATCCGGGCTCAGGAGACGGCGCGTGGACCGATCAAGGCTCGGAGACGGCGCGTGGAACGATCGGGGCTCAGGAGACGGCGCGTGGAGGCATCGGGGCTAAGAAGACGACGCATGGATCGAGCGGGGCTCAGGAGACGGCGCGAGGAGCGATCGGGGCTCGGAGACGGCGCGTGGAGGCATCGGGGCTTTGAAGACGACGCGTGGACCGAACGGTGCTCAGAAAACGGCGCGTGGACCGATCGGTGCTCGAAGACGATGCGTGGACCGATCGGGGCTCAGGAAACGGCGTGTGGAGCGGTTGGGGCTCAGGAGACGACGCGTGGGTCGATCGGGGCTCAGAAGACGACGCGTCGACCGATCGGGGCTCAGGAGACGGCGCGTGGATCGATCGAGGCTCGGAGACGCCGCGTGGAACGATCGGGGCTCAGGAGACGGCGCTTGAACTTATCGGCGCTCGGAGACGGCGCGTGGACCGATCGGAGCTTAGGATACGGCACATGGACCGATCGGGGCTCAGGAAGCGGCGCCTGGACCGATCGTGGCTCGGAGACAGCGCGTGGAGGCATCGGGGCTAAGAAGACGACGCATGGACCGATCGGGGCTCAGGAAACGGCGTGTGGACCGATCGGAGCTCGGAGACGACGCGTGGACCGATCGGGGCTCAGGAGACGGCGCGAGGAGCGATCGGGCTTAGGAGAAGACGCGTCAATTGATCGTGGCTCAGGAGACGACGCTTCGACGGATCGGGGCTTAGGAGACGACGCGTGGACCGATCGGGGCTTAGGAGACGACGCGTGGACCGATCGGGGTTTAGGAGAGGACGCGTCGACCGATCGGGGCACAGGAGACGGCGCGTGGACCGATCGGCGTTTAGGAGACAACGCGTGGACCGATCGGGGCTCGGAGACGGCGCGTGGACCGATCGGGGCTTAGGAGACGACGAGTGGACCGATCGGGGCTTAGGAGACGATACGTGGACCGATCGGGGCTCAGGAGACGGCGCGTGGACCGGTCGGGGCTTAGGAGACTCACGTTGATCGATTGGGGCTCCGGAGGCGGCGCGTGGATCGATCGGGGCTTAGGAGACTACGCGTGTACCTATCGGGGCTCAGGAGACTGCGCGTGGATCGATCGGGGCTCGGATACGGCGCGTGAACCGACCGGGGCTCAGGAGACGGCACGTGGTCCGATCGGGCTCGGAGCCGGCGCGTGAACCAATCGGGGCTCAGGAGGCCGCGCGTGGACCGATCGAGGTTCGGCGACGGCGCGTGGACCGGTCGGGGCTCGGAGACGACGCGTGTACGGATCAGGGCTTGGTGACGGCGCGTTTACCGATAGCAGCTCGGAGACGGCCCGTGGGCGGATCGCAGCTTAGGAGACGGCGCGTGGACCGATCGGGGCTCAGGAAGCGGCGCCTGAACCGATCGGGGCTCAGGAAGCGGCGCCTAGACCGATCGTGGCTTGGAGACGGCGCGTGGAGACATCGGGGCTAAGAAGACGACGCATGGTCCGAGCGGGGCTCAGGAGACGGCGCGAGACCGACCGGGGCTCTGGAAGCGGCGCACGGACCGATCGTTGCTCGGAGACGGCGCGTGGAGGCATCGGGGCTTTGAAGACGACGCGTGGACGGTACGGTGCTCAGAAAACGCCGCGTGGACCGATGGGGGCTCGGAGAAGCCGCTAGGACCGATCGGGGCTTAGGAGACGGCGCGTGGACCAATTGGGGCTTAGGAGACGACGCGTGGACCGATTGGGGCTTAGGAGACGGCGCGAGGCCCGATCGGGGATCAGGAAGCGACGCATAGACCGATCGTGGCTCGGAGACGGCGCGTGGAGGCATCGGGGCTAAGAAGACGGCGCAGGGACCGAGCGGGGCTCAGGAGACGGCGCGAGGAGCGATCGGGGCTCAGGAAGCGGCGCCTAGACCGATCGTGGCTTGGAGACGGCGCGTGGAGGCATCGGGGCTAAGAAGACGACGCGTGGATCGATCGCGGCTCAGGAAACGACGCGTCGACCGATCGGGGCTCAGGAGACGGCGCGCGTACCGACCGGGACTCAGGAGTCTCGCGTGGACCGATCACTGCTCGGCGACGGCGCGTGGACGGATCGGGGTTCGGAGACGACGCGTGGACCGATGGGGGCTCGGATACGGCGCGTGAACCAACCGGGGCTCAGGAGGTCGCGCGTGGACCGATCGCGGCTCGGCGACGGCGCGTGGACCGATCGGGGCTCAGGAGGCCGCGCGTGGACCGATCATGGCTCGGCGACGGCGCGTGGACCAATCGGTGCTTGGAGACGACGCGTGGACCGATCGGGGCTCGGAGACAGCGCGTGGACCGACTGGGGCTCAGGCGGTTGCGCGTAGACCGATCGAGGCTCGGAGACGCCGCTTGGACCGATCGGGGCTTAGGAGACGGCGCGTGGACCGATTGGGGCTTAGGAGACGGCGCGTGGACCGATCGTGGCTCAGGAAGCGGCGCCTGGACCGATCGGGGCTCAGGAAGTGGCGCCTAGACCGATCGTGGCTCGGCGACTTCGCGTGGACCAATCGGTACTTGGAGACGACGCGTGGACCGATCGGGGCTCGGAGACAGCGCGTGAACCGACTGGGGCTCAGGCGGTTGCGCGTAGACCGATCGAGGCTCGGAGACGCCGCTTGGACCGATCGGGGCTTAGGAGACGGCGCGTGGACCGATTGGGGCTTAGGAGACGGCGCGTGGACCGATCGTGGCTCAGGAAGCGGCGCCTGGACCGATCGGGGCTCAGGAAGTGGCGCCTAGACCGATCGTGGCTCGGAGACGGCGCGTGGAGGCATCGGGGCTAAGAAGACGACGCATGGACCGAGCGGGGCTCGGAAACGACGCGTTAACCGAGCGGGGCTTAGGAGATGATACGTGGACCGATCGGGGCTCGGAGACAGCGCGTGTACCGACTGGGGCTTAGGAGGTTGCGCGCGGACCGATCGGCGCTCGGAGACGGCGCGTGGATCGATCGGGGCTTAGGAGACGGCGCGTGGACCGATTGGGGCTTAGGAGACGGCGCGAGGACCGATCGGGGATCAGGAAGCGACGCATAGACCGATCGTGGCTCGGAGACGGCGCGCGGACCGACCGGGGCTCAGGAGGATACGCCTGGACCGATCGGGGCTCGGCGACGGCGCGTGGACCGATCGAGGCTCGGAGACGACGCGTGTACGGATCGGGGATTCGGGGACGACGCGTGGAACGATCCGGGCTCAGGAGACGGCGCGTGGACCGATCGAGGCTCGGAGACGGCGCGTGGAACGATCGGGGCTCAGGTGACGGCGCGTGAACCGATCGGCGCTCGGAGACGGCGCGTGGACCGATCGGGGCTTAGGAGACGATGCGTGAACCGATCGGGGCTCGGAGACGGCGCGTGGACCGACCGGGGCTCGGAGACGGCGCGTGGACCGATCGGGGATCGGAGACGGCACGTCAACCGATCGGGACTCAGGAGACGATCCGTGAACCGATCGCGGCTCGGAGACGGCGCGTGGACAGATCGGGGCTCAGGAGACCGCGCGTGGACCGATCGGGGCTCGGCGACTGCGCGTGGACGTATCGGGGCTCAGGAGACGGCGCGTGGGCCGATCGGGGCTCGCAGACGGCACGTTAACCGATCGGGGCTTAGGAGACGATGCGTGGACCGATCGCGGCTCGGAGATGGCGCGTGAACCGACCGGGGCTCAGGAGACGGCGCGTGCACCGATCGGGGCCCAGAGACGGGTCGTGGACAGATTGGGGCTTAGGAGACGGCGCGTGGACCGATCGTGGCTGGGAGACGGCACGTCCACCAATCGGGGCTCAGGAGACTGCGCGTGGATGGATCGGAGCTTACGGAACGACGCGTGGACCGATCGGGGCGCAGGAGACGGCGCGTGAACCGACCATGGCTCAGGAGGCCGCGCGTGGACCGACTGGGGCTCAGGAGGTTGCGCGTGGACCAATTAGGGTTCGGCAACGGAGCGTGGACCGATCGGGGCTCGGAGACGGCGCGTGGAACGATCGGGGCTCGGAGTCGGCGCGTTAACCGATCGGGGCTCAGGAAGCGGCGCCTGGACCGATCGTGGCTCGGAGACTGCGCGAGGAGGCATCTGGGCTTAGAAGACGACGCGTGGATCGATCGGGGCTCGGAGACGGCCCGTGAACCGACCGGGGCTCGGCGACTGCGCGTGCACGTATCGGGGTTCAGGAGACGGCGCGTGGACCGATCGAGGTTTAGCAGAGGACGCGTCGACCGATCGGGGCTCAGGAGACAGTGAGTGGACGGATCGGGACTCAGGAGACGGCGCGTTAACCGATGGGCGCTCGGAGACGGGGCGTGGACCGATTGGGGTTTAGCAGTGGACGCGTCGACCGATCGGGGCTCAGGAGACAGCGCGTGGACGGATCGAGTCTCAGGAGACGGCGCGTGAACCAATCGGTGCTCGGAGACGGGGCGTGGACCGATCGGGGCTTAGGAGACGGTGCGTGCACCGATCGGGGCTCGGGAGACTGCGCGTGGATGGATCGGGGCTCAGGAGACGGCGCGTGGACCGATCGGAGCTCGGAGACGGCGCGTGGACCGATCGGGGCTCAGGAGGCCGCCCGAGAACCGATCGCGGCTCGGCGACGGCGCGTGGACCGATCGGGGCTCAGGAGGCCGCGCGTGGACCGATCATGGCGCGGAGACGGCGCGTAGACCGATCGGGGCTCGGAGACGACGCGTGGACTGATCGGGGCTCGAAGACAGCGCGTGGACCGACTGGGGCTCAGGCGGTTGCGCGTGGACCAATTGGGGCTCCGGAGGCGGCGCGTGGATCGATTGTGGAGCAGAAGATGGTGCGTGGAGCGATCGGCGCTCGGAGACCGCGCGTGGACCGATCGCGGCTCGGCGACGGCGGGTGGACCGATCGGGGCTCAGGAGGCCGCGCGTGGATCGATCGTGGCTCGGCGACGGCGCGTGGACCGATCGGGGCTCGGAGACCACGCGTGGACCGATCGCGGTTCGGCGACGGCGCGAGGACCGATCGGGGCTCAGGAGGCCGCGCGTGGACCCACCGGGGCTCAGGAGACGGCGCGCGGACCGATCGGGGCTCGGAAACGGCGCGTGGACCCATCGGAACTCGTAGACGACGTATGGACCGATCGGGGCTCGGAAACGGCGCGTGGACCGATCGGAGCTCGGAGACGTGGCGTGGACCGATCCGGGCTCAGGAGACAGCGCGTGAAATGATCGGCGCTTTGAGACGGCGCGTGGACCGATCGGTGCTCGGAGACGGCGCGTAGACGGACCGCGGCTTAGAATGCGGCACGCGGACCGATCGGGGATCGGACACGGCGTGTGGACCGATCGAGGGTCGGAGACGACGCGTTTACGGATCGGGGATAAGGAGACGACGCGTGGAACGATCCGGGCTCTGGAGACGGAGCGTGGACCGATCGGGGCTCGGAGACGGCGCGTGGAACGATCGGGGCTCACGAGACGGCACGTGAACCGATCGGGGCTCCGAGACGGCGCGTGGACCGATCGGGGCTTAGGAGACGGCGCGTGGACCGATCGGAACTCAGGAGATGACGCGTGGACCGATCGGGGCTCTGGAAGCGGCGCACGGACCGATCGTGGCTCGGAGACGGCGCGTGGACCGATCGGGGCTCAGGAGACGGCGCGTGGACCAATTGGGGTTCGGCGACGGCGCGTGGACCGACCGGGGATTAGGAGACGACGCGTCGACCGATCGGGGCTTAGGAGACGACCCGTCGACCGATCGGGGCTTAGGAGACGACGCGTGGACCAATCGGGGCTTAGGAGGCGGCGCGTGGACCCATCGGGGCTCGTAGACGGCGCGTTAACCGATCGGGGCTTAGGAGACGACGCGTGGACCGATCGGGGCTCAGGAGACGGCGCGTGGACGTATCGGGGCTTAGGAGACGATGCGTGAACCGATCGGGGCTCAGGAGACGGCGCGTGGACCGATCGGGGCTCGGAGACGGCGCGTGTACGGATCGAGGCTTGGAGACGGCGCGTGGACCGATCGGAGCTCGGAAACGGCCCGTGGGCAGATCGGGGCTTAGGAGACGGCGCGTGGTGGCATCGGGGCTAAGAAGACGACGCATGGACCGAGCGGGGCTCAGGAGACGGCGCGAGGAGCGATCGGGGCTCAGGAGGCGCCGCGTGGACCGATGGGGATCAGGACACGGTGCGTGGACCGATCGGGGCTCGGAGACGGCGCGTGGACCGATCGGGGCCTAGGAGACGACGCGTGGACTGATCGGGGCGTAGGAAACGACGCGTGTACCTATCGGGGCTCAGGAGACAGCGAGTGGACCTGTTGGGGCTCAGGAGACGGCGCAGGGACCGATCGGGGCTCGGAGACGGCGCGTGGAACGATCGGGGCTCAGGAGACGGCGCGTTAACCGATTGGGGCTTAGGAGACGATGAGTGGACCGATCGGGGCTCGGCGACGGCGCGTGGGCCGATAGCGGCTCGGAGACGGCGCGTCGACCGATCGGCGTTCGGAGACGGTACGTGGACCGATCGAGGCTCGGAGACGGCGCGTGGATCGACCGGTGCTGAGGAGGCTGCGTGTGGACCGATCGGGACTCGGCGACGACGCGTGGACTGATCGAGCCTCGGAGACGACGCGTGTATGGGTCGGGTATTAGGGGACGACGCTTGGAACGATTGGGGCTCAGGAGACGGCGCGTCGACCGATCGGGGCTCAGGAGGCGGCGCGTGGACCGATTGGGAGTCACGAGACGGCGCGTGGACCGAGTGGGGCTCGGATACGGCGCGTGAAACGACCGGGGCTCAGGAGGCCGCGCGTGGACCGATCGCAGCTCGGCGACGGCGCGTGGACCGATCGGGGCTCGGAGACGACGCGTGAACCGATCGGGGCTCAGGAGACGGCGCGTGGACTGATCGGTGCTCGGAGACGGCGCGTGGACGGACCGTGGCTTAGAATGCGTCACGCGGATCGATCGGGGCTCGGAGACGGCGCGTGGACCGATCGGGGCTTCGGAGACGGTACGTGGACCGATCGAGGCTCAGGAGATGGCGCGTGGACCGATCGGGGCTTCGGAGACGGTACGTGGACCGATCGAGGCTCGGAGACGGCGCGTTGACCGATCGGGGCTCAGGAGACGGCGCGTGGACTGATCGGTGCTCGGAGACGCCGTGTGGACGGACCGTGGCTTAGAATGCGTCACGCGGATCGATCGGGGCTCGGAGACGGCGCGTGGACCGATCGGGGTTCGGATACGACGCGTGGACCGATCGGGGCTCGGAAACAGCGCGTGGACCAACCGGGGCTCAGACGGTTGCGCGTGGACCAATTGGGGTTCGGCGACGGCGCGTGGAGCGATCGGGGCTCCGAGTCGGCGCGTTAACCGATCGGGGCTTAGGAGACGATGCGTGGACCGATCGGGGCTCGGAGACGGCGCGTGGACCGACCGGGGCTCAGGAGGATACGCCTGGACCGATCGGGGCTCGGCGACGGCGCGTGGACCGATCGAGGCTCGGAGACGACGCGTGTACGGATCGAGGATTCGGGGACGACGCGTGGAACGATCCGGGCTCAGGAGACGACGCGTGGACCGATCGGGGCTCGGAAACGGCGCGTGGAACGATCGGGGCTCAGGTGACGGCGCGTGAACCGATCCCCGCTCGGAGACGGCCCGTGGACCGATCGGGGCTTAGGAGAAGGCGCTTGGACCGATCGGGGCTTAGGAGATGGCGCGTGGACCGATCGGAGCTCGGAGACGGCGCGTGGAACGATCGGGGCTCAGGAGACGGCGCGTGAACCGATCGGCGCTCGGAGACGACGCGTGGGCCGTTCAGGGCTTAGGAGACGACGCGTCGACCGATCGGGGCTCAGGTGACGGCACGCGGACCGACCGGGGCTCAGGAGACAGCGCGTGAAATGATCGGCGCTCGGAGATGGCGCGTGGACCGATTGGGGCTTAAGAGACGACGGGTGGACCGATCGGGGCTTAGGAGACGGCACGTGAATCGATCGGGGCACAGGAGACGGCGCGTGAGCCGGTCGGGGCTTAGGAGACGACGCCTGGACCGAACGAGGTTTAGGGGGCGGCGTGTGGAACGATCGGGGCTCAGGAAACGGCCCGTGGAGCAATCGGGGCTCAGGAGACGGCCCGTGGACGGATCGGGGCTTAGGAGACGGCGCGTCGACCGATCGGGGCTCCGGTGACGGCGCGTGGACCGATCGCGGCTCGGAGACGGCGCGTTAACCGATCGGGGCTTAGGAGACGATGCGTGAACCGATCGGGGCTTAGGTGACGATGCGTGAACCGATCGGGGCTCGGAGACGGCGCGTGGACCGACCGGGGCTCGGAGACGGCGCGTGGAACGATCGGGGCTCAGGAGACGGCGCGTGAACCGATCGGCGCTCGGAGACGGCGCGTGGACCGAACGGGGCTTAGGAGACTACGCGTTGACCGATCGGGGCTCACGTGACGGCGCGCGGACCGACCGGGGCTCAGGAGACGGCGCGTAAAATGATCGGCGCCCAGAGATGGCGCGTGGACCGATTGGGGCTTAAGAGACGACGGGTGGACCGATCGGGGCTTAGGAGACGGCGCGTGAAGTTATCAGCGCTCAGAGACGGCACGTGGACCGATCGGGGCTTAGGATACGGCGCGTGGACCGATCGGCGCTCAGGAAGCGGCGCCTGGACCGATCGGGGCTCGGAAACGACGCGTTAGCCGAGCGGGGCTTTCGAGACGATGCGTGGACCGATCGGGGCGCAGGAGACGGCGCGTGAAGTTATCAACGCTCAGAGACGGCACGGGGACCGATCGGGGCTTAGGATACGGCGCGTGGACCGATCGGGGCTCAGGAAGCGGCGCCTGGACCGATCAGAGCTCGGAGACGACGCGTGTACCTATCGGGGCTCAGGAGACAGCGCGTGGACCAATCGCGGCTCAGGAGGCAGCGCGTGGATCGATCGGGTCTCGGAGACGGCGCGTGGAACGATCGGGTCTCAGCAGACGGCGCGTGAAATGATCAGCGCTCGGAGACGCCGCGTGGACCGATTGGGGCTTAGGAGACGGCGCGTGGACGGATCGGAGCTCGGAGACGGCGCGTGGAACGATCGGGGCTCAGGAGACGGCGCGTGAACTAATCGGCGCTCGGAGACGGCTCGTGGACCGATCGGGGCTGAGGAGAAGGCGCGTGGTCCGATCGGGGCTTATGAGACGGCGCGTGGACCGATCGGGGCTCAGGAAGCGGCGCCTGGACCGATCGTGGCTCGAAGACGGCGCGTGGAGGCATCGGGGCTAAGAAGACGACGCATGGATCGAGCGGGGCTCAGGAGACGGCGCGAGGGGCGATCGGGGCTTGGAGACGGCGCGTGGAGGCATCGGGGCTTTGAAGACGACGCGTGGACCGAACGGGGCTCAGAAAACGGCGCGTGGACCGATCGGTGCTCGGAGACGATGCGTGAACCGATCGGGGCTCAGGTAACGGCGTGTGGAGCGGTTGGGGCTCAGCAGACGACGGGTGGGTCGATCGAGGCTCAAAAGACGACGCGTCGACCGATCGGGGCTCAGGAGACGGCGCGTGGATCGATCGGGGCTCGGAGACGCCGCGTGGAACGATCGGGGCTCAGGAGACGGCGCTTGAACTTATCGGCGCTCAGAGACGGCCCATGGACCGATCGGGGCTTAGGATACGGCGCGTGGACCGATCGTGGCTCAGGAAGCGATGCCTGGACCGATCGTGGCTCGGAGACGGCGTATGGACCGATCGGAGCTCGGACACGACGCGTGGACCGATCGGGGCTCAGGAGACGGCGCGAGGAGCGATCGGGCTCAGGAGAAGACGCGTCAATTGATCGTGGCTCAGGAGACGACGCGTCGACGGATCGGGGCTTAGGAGACGACGCGTGGACCGATCGGGGCTTAGGAGACGACGCGTGGACCGATCGGGGCTCAGGAGACGGCGCGTGGACCGACCGGGGCTCAGGAGGCGACGCGTGGACCCATCGGGGCTCGGAGACGGCGTGTGGACCGATCAGGGCTTAGGAGACGACGCGTGGACCGATCGGGGTTTAGGAGAGGACGCGTCGACCGATCGGGGCACAGGAGACGGCGCGTGGACCGATCGGGGCTTAGGAGACGACGCGTGGACCGATCGTGGCTCGGAGACGGCGCGAGGAGGCATCTGGGCTTAGAAGACGACGCGTGGATCGATCGCGGCTCGGAGACGGCGCGTGAACCGACCGGGGCTCAGGAGGCCGCGCGTGGACCGGTCGGGGCTCGGCGACTGCGTGTGGACGTATCAGGGATTCCGGGACGACGCGTGGACCGATCCGGGCTCAGGAGACGGCGCGTAGACCGATCATGGCTGGGAGACGGTGCGTGGGACGATCGGGGCTCGGAGCCGGTGCGTTAACCGATCGGGGCTTAGGAGACGATGCGTCGACCGATCGGGGCTCGGAGACGGCGCGTGGACCGACCGGGGCTCAGGAGACAGTGCGTGGACCGACTGGGGCTCAGGCGGTTGCGCGTGGACCAATTGGGGTTCGGCGACGGCGCGTGGATCGATCGGGGCTTAGGAGACGGCGCGTGCATCTATCGGGGCCCGGAGACGGGTCGTAGACAGATGGGGGCTTAGGAGACGGTGCGTGAACCGATCGTGGTTGGGAGACGGCTCGTCCACCAATCGGGGCTTAGGAGACGACGCGTAGATCGATCGGGGCTCAGGAGACGGCGCGTGGACCGATCGGGGCTCAGGAAACGGTGCGTGGACCGACTGGGGCTCAGGCGGTTGCGCGTGGACCAATTGGGGTTCGGCGACGGCGCGTGGACCGATCGGGGCTCGGAGACGGCGCGTCGACCGCTCGGGGTTCGGAGACGGCGCCTGGACCGTCCGGAGCTCAGAAGCCTCGCGTAGATCGATCGGGGCTCCGGAGGCGCCGCGTGGACCGATGGGGATCAGGACACGGTGCGTGGACCGATCGGGGCTCGGAGACGGCGCGTGGACCGATCGGGGCCTAGGAGACGACGCGTGGACTGATCGGGGCGTAGGAAACGACGCGTGTACCTATCGGGGCTCAGGAGACAGCGAGTGGACCTATTGGGGCTCAGGAGACGGCGCAGGGACCGATCGGGGCTCGGAGACGGCGCGTGGAACGATCGGGGCTCAGGAGACGGCGCGTTAACCGATTGGGGCTTAGGAGACGATGAGTGGACCGATCGGGGCTCGAAGACGGCGCGTGGACCGATCGGGGCTCGGAGACAGCGCGTCGACCGATCGGGGTTCGGAGACGGCGCCTGGACCAATTGGGGTTCGGCGACGGCGCGTGGGCCGATCGGGGTTCAGGAGACGGCGCGTGAACCGACCATGGCTCAGGAGGCCGCGCGTGGACCGACTGGGGCTCAGGCGGTTGCGCATGGACCAATTGGGGTTCGGCGACGGCGCGTGGACCGGTCGGGGCTTAGGAGGCCGCGCGTGAACCGATCGCGGCTCGGTGACGGCGCGTGGACCGATCGGGGCTTAGGAGGCCGCGCGTGGGCCGATCGGGGCTCAGGAGACGGCGCGTGGACCGATCGGGGCTCGGAGACGACGCGTGGACCGATCGGGGCTTAGGAGACGATGCGTGGACCGATTGGGGCTCAGGAGACGGCGCGTGGACCAGTCGGAGCTCAGGAGACGGCGCGTGAACCGATTTGGGCTCAGGAGGCCGCGCGTGGACCGATCGCGGCTCGGCGCCAGCGTGTAGACGGATCGGGTCTCAGGAGACGGCGCGTGAACCGATCGGCGCTCGGCGACGGGGCGTGGACCGATCGGGGCTTAGGAGACGGCACGTGCACCGATCGGGGCCCGGAGACGACGCGTCGACCGACTGGGGCTCAGGCGGTTTCGCGTGGACCAATTGGGGTTCGGCGACGGCGCGTGGACCGATCGGGGCTTAGGAGGCCGCGCGTGAACCGATCGCGGCTCGGTGACGGCGCGTGGACCGATCGGGGCTTAGGAGGCCGCGCGTGGGCCGACCGGGGCTCAGGAGACGGCGCGTGGACCGATCGGGGCTCGGAGACGACGCGTGGACCGATCGGGGTTCGGCGACCGCGCGTGAACCGACTGGGGCTCAGGCGGTTGCGCGTGGACCAATTGGGGTACGGCGACGGCGCGTGGACCGTTCGGGGCTCGGAGACGGCGCGTTAATCGATCGGGGCTTAGGAGACGATGCGTGGACCGATCGGGGCTTAGGAGACGGCGCGTGGACCGATCGGGGCGCAGGAAGCGGCGCCTGGACCGATCGGGGCTCTGGAAGCGGCGCACGGACCGATAGTGGCTCGGAGACGGCGCGTGGAGGCATCGGGGCTCGGAGACGACGCGTCGACCGTTCGGGGCTAAGGAAACGGCGCGTGGACCCATCGGGGCAGGGAGACGGCAGGTGGACCGATCGGGGCTCAGGAGACGGCGCGTGGAGCGATCGATGCTCAGGAGGCGGCCGTGGATCGATCGGTGCTCAGGAGACGACGCGTCGACGGATCGGGGCTCGGAGACGGCGCGTGGACCGACCGGGGCTCAGGAGGCCACGCCTGGACCGATCGGGGTTCGGCGACGGCGCGTGGACCGATCGAGGCACGGAAACGACGATTATAAGGATCGGGGATTCGGGGACGACGCGTGGACCGATCCGGGCTCAGGAGACGGCGCGTGGACCGATCGGGGCTCGGAGACGGCGCATGGAACGATCGGGGCTCCGGAGACGGCGCATTAACCGATCGGCGCACGGAGACGGCGCGTGGACCTATCGGGGCTTAGGAGAAGGCGCATGGACCAATCGTGGCTTAGGAGACAACGCGTGGACCGATCGGGGCTCAGGAGACGGCACGTGGACCGATCGGGGCTCAGGAGACGGCGCGTGGACCGATTGGGGCTCGGGAGACTGCGCGTCGATGGATCGAAGTTTAGGGAACGACGCGTGGACCGATCGTGGCTTAAGAGACGACGCGTGGACCGATCAGGGCTCAGGAGACGGCACGTGGACCGATCGGGGCTCAGGAGAAGGCGCGTGGACCGATTGGGGCTCGGGAGACTGCGCGTGGATGGATCGAAGTTTAGGGAACGACGCGTGGACCGATCGGGGCTCAGGAGACGGCGCGTGGACCGATCGGGGCTCAGGAGACGGCGCGTGGACCGATTGGGGTTCGGGAGACTGCGCGTGGATGGAACGGGGCTTAGGGAACGACACGTGGACCGATCGGAGCTCAGGAGATTCGCGTGGATCGATCGGGGCTCCGGAGGCGGCGCATGGACCGATTGGGCAGCAGGAAATGGTGCGTGGACCGATCGGGGCTCGGGAGACGGCGCGTGGACCGATTGGGGCTCAGGAGGCCGCGCGTGGACCGATCGCGGCTCGGCGCCAGCGCGTGGACGGATCGGGTCTCAGGAGACGGCGAGTGAACCGATCGGCGCTCGGCGACGGGGCGTGGACCGATCGGGGCTTAGGAGAAGGCGCGTGCACCGATCGGGGCCCGGAGACGGCGCGTCGACCGATCGGGGTTCGGAGACGGCGCGTGGACCGTCTGGGGCTTAGGAGACGATGCGTGGACCGATCGGGGCTTAGTGGACGACGCGTGGACCGATCGGGGCTCAGGAGACGGCGCGTGGACCGACCGGGGCTCGGAGACGGCGCGTGGACCGATCGGGGATCGGAGACGGCACGTCAACCGATCGGGACTCAGGAGACGATCCGTGAACCGATCGCGGCTCGGAGACGGCGCGTGGACAGATCGGGGCTCAGGAGACCGCGCGTGGACCGATCGGGGCTCGGCGACTGCGCGTGGACGTATCGGGGCTCAGGAGACGGCGCGTGGGCCGATCGGGGCTCGCAGACGGCACGTTAACCGATCGGGGCTTAGGAGACGATGCGTGGACCGATCGCGGCTCGGAGATGGCGCGTGAACCGACCGGGGCTCAGGAGACGGCGCGTGCACCGATCGGGGCCCAGAGACGGGTCGTGGACAGATTGGGGCTTAGGAGACGGCGCGTGGACCGATCGTGGCTGGGAGACGGCACGTCCACCAATCGGGGCTCAGGAGACTGCGCGTGGATGGATCGGAGCTTACGGAACGACGCGTGGACCGATCGGGGCGCAGGAGACGGCGCGTGAACCGACCATGGCTCAGGAGGCCGCGCGTGGACCGACTGGGGCTCAGGAGGTTGCGCGTGGACCAATTAGGGTTCGGCAACGGAGCGTGGACCGATCGGGGCTCGGAGACGGCGCGTGGAACGATCGGGGCTCGGAGTCGGCGCGTTAACCGATCGGGGCTCAGGAAGCGGCGCCTGGACCGATCGTGGCTCGGAGACTGCGCGAGGAGGCATCTGGGCTTAGAAGACGACGCGTGGATCGATCGGGGCTCGGAGACGGCCCGTGAACCGACCGGGGCTCGGCGACTGCGCGTGCACGTATCGGGGTTCAGGAGACGGCGCGTGGACCGATCGAGATTTAGCAGAGGACGCGTCGACCGATCGGGGCTCAGGAGACAGTGAGTGGACGGATCGGGACTCAGGAGACGGCGCGTTAACCGATGGGCGCTCGGAGACGGGGCGTGGACCGATTGGGGTTTAGCAGTGGACGCGTCGACCGATCGGGGCTCAGGAGACAGCGCGTGGACGGATCGAGTCTCAGGAGACGGCGCGTGAACCAATCGGTGCTCGGAGACGGGGCGTGGACCGATCGGGGCTTAGGAGACGGTGCGTGCACCGATCGGGGCTCGGGAGACTGCGCGTGGATGGATCGGGGCTCAGGAGACGGCGCGTGGACCGATCGGAGCTCGGAGACGGCGCGTGGACCGATCGGGGCTCAGGAGGCCGCCCGAGAACCGATCGCGGCTCGGCGACGGCGCGTGGACCGATCGGGGCTCAGGAGGCCGCGCGTGGACCGATCATGGCGCGGAGACGGCGCGTAGACCGATCGGGGCTCGGAGACGACGCGTGGACTGATCGGGGCTCGAAGACAGCGCGTGGACCGACTGGGGCTCAGGCGGTTGCGCGTGGACCAATTGGGGCTCCGGAGGCGGCGCGTGGATCGATTGTGGAGCAGAAGATGGTGCGTGGAGCGATCGGCGCTCGGAGACCGCGCGTGGACCGATCGCGGCTCGGCGACGGCGGGTGGACCGATCGGGGCTCAGGAGGCCGCGCGTGGACCGATCGTGGCTCGGCGACGGCGCGTGGACCGATCGGGGCTCGGAGACCACGCGTGGACCGATCGCGGTTCGGCGACGGCGCGAGGACCGATCGGGGCTCAGGAGGCCGCGCGTGGACCCACCGGGGCTCAGGAGACGGCGCGCGGACCGATCGGGGCTCGGAAACGGCGCGTGGACCCATCGGAACTCGTAGACGACGTATGGACCGATCGGGGCTCGGAAACGGCGCGTGGACCGATCGGAGCTCGGAGACGTGGCGTGGACCGATCCGGGCTCAGGAGACAGCGCGTGAAATGATCGGCGCTTTGAGACGGCGCGTGGACCGATCGGTGCTCGGAGACGGCGCGTAGACGGACCGCGGCTTAGAATGCGGCACGCGGACCGATCGGGGATCGGACACGGCGTGTGGACCGATCGAGGGTCGGAGACGACGCGTTTACGGATCGGGGATAAGGAGACGACGCGTGGAACGATCCGGGCTCTGGAGACGGAGCGTGGACCGATCGGGGCTCGGAGACGGCGCGTGGAACGATCGGGGCTCACGAGACGGCACGTGAACCGATCGGGGCTCCGAGACGGCGCGTGGACCGATCGGGGCTTAGGAGACGGCGCGTGGACCGATCGGAACTCAGGAGATGACGCGTGGACCGATCGGGGCTCTGGAAGCGGCGCACGGACCGATCGTGGCTCGGAGACGGCGCGTGGACCGATCGGGGCTCAGGAGACGGCGCGTGGACCAATTGGGGTTCGGCGACGGCGCGTGGACCGACCGGGGATTAGGAGACGACGCGTCGACCGATCGGGGCTTAGCTGACGACCCGTCGACCGATCGGGGCTTAGGAGACGACGCGTGGACCAATCGGGGCTTAGGAGGCGGCGCGTGGACCCATCGGGGCTCGTAGACGGCGCGTTAACCGATCGGGGCTTAGGAGACGACGCGTGGACCGATCGGGGCTCAGGAGACGGCGCGTGGACGTATCGGGGCTTAGGAGACGATGCGTGAACCGATCGGGGCTCAGGAGACGGCGCGTGGACCGATCGGGGCTCGGAGACGGCGCGTGTACGGATCGAGGCTTGGAGACGGCGCGTGGACCGATCGGAGCTCGGAAACGGCCCGTGGGCAGATCGGGGCTTAGGAGACGGCGCGTGGTGGCATCGGGGCTAAGAAGACGACGCATGGACCGAGCGGGGCTCAGGAGACGGCGCGAGGAGCGATCGGGGCTCAGGAGGCGCCGTGTGGACCGATGGGGATCAGGACACGGTGCGTGGACCGATCGGGGCTCGGAGACGGCGCGTGGACCGATCGGGGCCTAGGAGACGACGCGTGGACTGATCGGGGCGTAGGAAACGACGCGTGTACCTATCGGGGCTCAGGAGACAGCGAGTGGACCTGTTGGGGCTCAGGAGACGGCGCAGGGACCGATCGGGGCTCGGAGACGGCGCGTGGAACGATCGGGGCTCAGGAGACGGCGCGTTAACCGATTGGGGCTTAGGAGACGATGAGTGGACCGATCGGGGCTCGGCGACGGCGCGTGGGCCGATAGCGGCTCGGAGACGGCGCGTCGACCGATCGGCGTTCGGAGACGGTACGTGGACCGATCGAGGCTCGGAGACGGCGCGTGGATCGACCGGTGCTGAGGAGGCTGCGTGTGGACCGATCGGGACTCGGCGACGACGCGTGGACTGATCGAGCCTCGGAGACGACGCGTGTATGGGTCGGGTATTAGGGGACGACGCTTGGAACGATTGGGGCTCAGGAGACGGCGCGTCGACCGATCGGGGCTCAGGAGGCGGCGCGTGGACCGATTGGGAGTCACGAGACGGCGCGTGGACCGAGTGGGGCTCGGATACGGCGCGTGAAACGACCGGGGCTCAGGAGGCCGCGCGTGGACCGATCGCAGCTCGGCGACGGCGCGTGGACCGATCGGGGCTCGGAGACGACGCGTGAACCGATCGGGGCTCAGGAGACGGCGCGTGGACTGATCGGTGCTCGGAGACGGCGCGTGGACGGACCGTGGCTTAGAATGCGTCACGCGGATCGATCGGGGCTCGGAGACGGCGCGTGGACCGATCGGGGCTTCGGAGACGGTACGTGGACCGATCGAGGCTCAGGAGATGGCGCGTGGACCGATCGGGGCTTCGGAGACGGTACGTGGACCGATCGAGGCTCGGAGACGGCGCGTTGACCGATCGGGGCTCAGGAGACGGCGCGTGGACTGATCGGTGCTCGGAGACGCCGTGTGGACGGACCGTGGCTTAGAATGCGTCACGCGGATCGATCGGGGCTCGGAGACGGCGCGTGGACCGATCGGGGTTCGGATACGACGCGTGGACCGATCGGGGCTCGGAAACAGCGCGTGGACCAACCGGGGCTCAGACGGTTGCGCGTGGACCAATTGGGGTTCGGCGACGGCGCGTGGAGCGATCGGGGCTCCGAGTCGGCGCGTTAACCGATCGGGGCTTAGGAGACGATGCGTGGACCGATCGGGGCTCGGAGACGGCGCGTGGACCGACCGGGGCTCAGGAGGATACGCCTGGACCGATCGGGGCTCGGCGACGGCGCGTGGACCGATCGAGGCTCGGAGACGACGCGTGTACGGATCGAGGATTCGGGGACGACGCGTGGAACGATCCGGGCTCAGGAGACGACGCGTGGACCGATCGGGGCTCGGAAACGGCGCGTGGAACGATCGGGGCTCAGGTGACGGCGCGTGAACCGATCCCCGCTCGGAGACGGCCCGTGGACCGATCGGGGCTTAGGAGAAGGCGCTTGGACCGATCGGGGCTTAAGAGATGGCGCGTGGACCGATCGGAGCTCGGAGACGGCGCGTGGAACGATCGGGGCTCAGGAGACGGCGCGTGAACCGATCGGCGCTCGGAGACGACGCGTGGGCCGTTCAGGGCTTAGGAGACGACGCGTCGACCGATCGGGGCTCAGGTGACGGCACGCGGACCGACCGGGGCTCAGGAGACAGCGCGTGAAATGATCGGCGCTCGGAGATGGCGCGTGGACCGATTGGGGCTTAAGAGACGACGGGTGGACCGATCGGGGCTTAGGAGACGGCACGTGAATCGATCGGGGCACAGGAGACGGCGCGTGAGCCGGTCGGGGCTTAGGAGACGACGCCTGGACCGAACGAGGTTTAGGGGGCGGCGTGTGGAACGATCGGGGCTCAGGAAACGGCCCGTGGAGCAATCGGGGCTCAGGAGACGGCCCGTGGACGGATCGGGGCTTAGGAGACGGCGCGTCGACCGATCGGGGCTCCGGTGACGGCGCGTGGACCGATCGCGGCTCGGAGACGGCGCGTTAACCGATCGGGGCTTAGGAGACGATGCGTGAACCGATCGGGGCTTAGGTGACGATGCGTGAACCGATCGGGGCTCGGAGACGGCGCGTGGACCGACCGGGGCTCGGAGACGGCGCGTGGAACGATCGGGGCTCAGGAGACGGCGCGTGAACCGATCGGCGCTCGGAGACGGCGCGTGGACCGATCGGGGCTTAGGAGACTACGCGTTGACCGATCGGGGCTCACGTGACGGCGCGCGGACCGACCGGGGCTCAGGAGACGGCGCGTAAAATGATCGGCGCCCAGAGATGGCGCGTGGACCGATTGGGGCTTAAGAGACGACGGGTGGACCGATCGGGGCTTAGGAGACGGCGCGTGAAGTTATCAGCGCTCAGAGACGGCACGTGGACCGATCGGGGCTTAGGATACGGCGCGTGGACCGATCGGCGCTCAGGAAGCGGCGCCTGGACCGATCGGGGCTCGGAAACGACGCGTTAGCCGAGCGGGGCTTTCGAGACGATGCGTGGACCGATCGGGGCGCAGGAGACGGCGCGTGAAGTTATCAACGCTCAGAGACGGCACGGGGACCGATCGGGGCTTAGGATACGGCGCGTGGACCGATCGGGGCTCAGGAAGCGGCGCCTGGACCGATCAGAGCTCGGAGACGACGCGTGTACCTATCGGGGCTCAGGAGACAGCGCGTGGACCAATCGCGGCTCAGGAGGCAGCGCGTGGATCGATCGGGTCTCGGAGACGGCGCGTGGAACGATCGGGTCTCAGCAGACGGCGCGTGAAATGATCAGCGCTCGGAGACGCCGCGTGGACCGATTGGGGCTTAGGAGACGGCGCGTGGACGGATCGGAGCTCGGAGACGGCGCGTGGAACGATCGGGGCTCAGGAGACGGCGCGTGAACTAATCGGCGCTCGGAGACGGCTCGTGGACCGATCGGGGCTGAGGAGAAGGCGCGTGGTCCGATCGGGGCTTATGAGACGGCGCGTGGACCGATCGGGGCTCAGGAAGCGGCGCCTGGACCGATCGTGGCTCGAAGACGGCGCGTGGAGGCATCGGGGCTAAGAAGACGACGCATGGATCGAGCGGGGCTCAGGAGACGGCGCGAGGGGCGATCGGGGCTTGGAGACGGCGCGTGGAGGCATCGGGGCTTTGAAGACGACGCGTGGACCGAACGGGGCTCAGAAAACGGCGCGTGGACCGATCGGTGCTCGGAGACGATGCGTGAACCGATCGGGGCTCAGGTAACGGCGTGTGGAGCGGTTGGGGCTCAGCAGACGACGGGTGGGTCGATCGAGGCTCAAAAGACGACGCGTCGACCGATCGGGGCTCAGGAGACGGCGCGTGGATCGATCGGGGCTCGGAGACGCCGCGTGGAACGATCGGGGCTCAGGAGACGGCGCTTGAACTTATCGGCGCTCAGAGACGGCCCATGGACCGATCGGGGCTTAGGATACGGCGCGTGGACCGATCGTGGCTCAGGAAGCGATGCCTGGACCGATCGTGGCTCGGAGACGGCGTATGGACCGATCGGAGCTCGGACACGACGCGTGGACCGATCGGGGCTCAGGAGACGGCGCGAGGAGCGATCGGGCTCAGGAGAAGACGCGTCAATTGATCGTGGCTCAGGACACGACGCGTCGACGGATCGGGGCTTAGGAGACGACGCGTGGACCGATCGGGGCTTAGGAGACGACGCGTGGACCGATCGGGGCTCAGGAGACGGCGCGTGGACCGACCGGGGCTCAGGAGGCGACGCGTGGACCCATCGGGGCTCGGAGACGGCGTGTGGACCGATCAGGGCTTAGGAGACGACGCGTGGACCGATCGGGGTTTAGGAGAGGACGCGTCGACCGATCGGGGCACAGGAGACGGCGCGTGGACCGATCGGGGCTTAGGAGACGACGCGTGGACCGATCGTGGCTCGGAGACGGCGCGAGGAGGCATCTGGGCTTAGAAGACGACGCGTGGATCGATCGCGGCTCGGAGACGGCGCGTGAACCGCCCGGGGCTCAGGAGGCCGCGCGTGGACCGGTCGGGGCTCGGCGACTGCGTGTGGACGTATCAGGGATTCCGGGACGACGCGTGGACCGATCCGGGCTCAGGAGACGGCGCGTAGACCGATCATGGCTGGGAGACGGTGCGTGGGACGATCGGGGCTCGGAGCCGGTGCGTTAACCGATCGGGGCTTAGGAGACGATGCGTCGACCGATCGGGGCTCGGAGACGGCGCGTGGACCGACCGGGGCTCAGGAGACAGTGCGTGGACCGACTGGGGCTCAGGCGGTTGCGCGTGGACCAATTGGGGTTCGGCGACGGCGCGTGGATCGATCGGGGCTTAGGAGACGGCGCGTGCATCTATCGGGGCCCGGAGACGGGTCGTAGACAGATGGGGGCTTAGGAGACGGTGCGTGAACCGATCGTGGTTGGGAGACGGCTCGTCCACCAATCGGGGCTTAGGAGACGACGCGTAGATCGATCGGGGCTCAGGAGACGGCGCGTGGACCGATCGGGGCTCAGGAAACGGTGCGTGGACCGACTGGGGCTCAGGCGGTTGCGCGTGGACCAATTGGGGTTCGGCGACGGCGCGTGGACCGATCGGGGCTCGGAGACGGCGCGTCGACCGCTCGGGGTTCGGAGACGGCGCCTGGACCGTCCGGAGCTCAGAAGCCTCGCGTAGATCGATCGGGGCTCCGGAGGCGCCGCGTGGACCGATGGGGATCAGGACACGGTGCGTGGACCGATCGGGGCTCGGAGACGGCGCGTGGACCGATCGGGGCCTAGGAGACGACGCGTGGACTGATCGGGGCGTAGGAAACGACGCGTGTACCTATCGGGGCTCAGGAGACAGCGAGTGGACCTATTGGGGCTCAGGAGACGGCGCAGGGACCGATCGGGGCTCGGAGACGGCGCGTGGAACTATCGGGGCTCAGGAGACGGCGCGTTAACCGATTGGGGCTTAGGAGACGATGAGTGGACCGATCGGGGCTCGAAGACGGCGCGTGGACCGATCGGGGCTCGGAGACAGCGCGTCGACCGATCGGGGTTCGGAGACGGCGCCTGGACCAATTGGGGTTCGGCGACGGCGCGTGGGCCGATCGGGGTTCAGGAGACGGCGCGTGAACCGACCATGGCTCAGGAGGCCGCGCGTGGACCGACTGGGGCTCAGGCGGTTGCGCATGGACCAATTGGGGTTCGGCGACGGCGCGTGGACCGGTCGGGGCTTAGGAGGCCGCGCGTGAACCGATCGCGGCTCGGTGACGGCGCGTGGACCCATCGGGGCTTAGGAGGCCGCGCGTGGGCCGATCGGGGCTCAGGAGACGGCGCGTGGACCGATCGGGGCTCGGAGACGACGCGTGGACCGATCGGGGCTTAGGAGACGATGCGTGGACCGATTGGGGCTCAGGAGACGGCGCGTGGACCAGTCGGAGCTCAGGAGACGGCGCGTGAACCGATTTGGGCTCAGGAGGCCGCGCGTGGACCGATCGCGGCTCGGCGCCAGCGTGTAGACGGATCGGGTCTCAGGAGACGGCGCGTGAACCGATCGGCGCTCGGCGACGGGGCGTGGACCGATCGGGGCTTAGGAGACGGCACGTGCACCGATCGGGGCCCGGAGACGACGCGTCGACCGACTGGGGCTCAGGCGGTTTCGCGTGGACCAATTGGGGTTCGGCGACGGCGCGTGGACCGATCGGGGCTTAGGAGGCCGCGCGTGAACCGATCGCGGCTCGGTGACGGCGCGTGGACCGATCGGGGCTTAGGAGGCCGCGCGTGGGCCGACCGGGGCTCAGGAGACGGCGCGTGGACCGATCGGGGCTCGGAGACGACGCGTGGACCGATCGGGGTTCGGCGACCGCGCGTGAACCGACTGGGGCTCAGGCGGTTGCGCGTGGACCAATTGGGGTACGGCGACGGCGCGTGGACCGTTCGGGGCTCGGAGACGGCGCGTTAATCGATCGGGGCTTAGGAGACGATGCGTGGACCGATCGGGGCTTAGGAGACGGCGCGTGGACCGATCGGGGCGCAGGAAGCGGCGCCTGGACCGATCGGGGCTCTGGAAGCGGCGCACGGACCGATAGTGGCTCGGAGACGGCGCGTGGAGGCATCGGGGCTCGGAGACGACGCGTCGACCGTTCGGGGCTAAGGAAACGGCGCGTGGACCCATCGGGGCAGGGAGACGGCAGGTGGACCGATCGGGGCTCAGGAGACGGCGCGTGGAGCGATCGATGCTCAGGAGGCGGCCGTGGATCGATCGGTGCTCAGGAGACGACGCGTCGACGGATCGGGGCTCGGAGACGGCGCGTGGACCGACCGGGGCTCAGGAGGCCACGCCTGGACCGATCGGGGTTCGGCGACGGCGCGTGGACCGATCGAGGCACGGAAACGACGATTATAAGGATCGGGGATTCGGGGACGACGCGTGGACCGATCCGGGCTCAGGAGACGGCGCGTGGAACGATCGGGGCTCCGGAGACGGCGCATTAACCGATCGGCGCACGGAGACGGCGCGTGGACCTATCGGGGCTTAGGAGAAGGCGCATGGACCAATCGTGGCTTAGGAGACAACGCGTGGACCGATCGGGGCTCAGGAGACGGCACGTGGACCGATCGGGGCTCAGGAGACGGCGCGTGGACCGATTGGGGCTCGGGAGACTGCGCGTCGATGGATCGAAGTTTAGGGAACGACGCGTGGACCGATCGTGGCTTAAGAGACGACGCGTGGACCGATCAGGGCTCAGGAGACGGCACGTGGACCGATCGGGGCTCAGGAGAAGGCGCGTGGACCGATTGGGGCTCGGGAGACTGCGCGTGGATGGATCGAAGTTTAGGGAACGACGCGTGGACCGATCGGGGCTCAGGAGACGGCGCGTGGACCGATCGGGGCTCAGGAGACGGCGCGTGGACCGATTGGGGTTCGGGAGACTGCGCGTGGATGGAACGGGGCTTAGGGAACGACACGTGGACCGATCGGAGCTCAGGAGATTCGCGTGGATCGATCGGGGCTCCGGAGGCGGCGCATGGACCGATTGGGCAGCAGGAAATGGTGCGTGGACCGATCGGGGCTCGGGAGACGGCGCGTGGACCGATTGGGGCTCAGGAGGCCGCGCGTGGACCGATCGCGGCTCGGCGCCAGCGCGTGGACGGATCGGGTCTCAGGAGACGGCGAGTGAACCGATCGGCGCTCGGCGACGGGGCGTGGACCGATCGGGGCTTAGGAGACGGCGCGTGCACCGATCGGGGCCCGGAGACGGGTCGTGGACCGATCGGGGCTCAGGAGACGGCGCGTGGACCGATTGGGGCTCGGGAGACTGCGCGTGGATGGATCGGGGTTTAGGGAACGACGCGTGGACCGATCGGGGCTCAGGAGACGGCGCGTGGACCGATCGGGGCTCGGAGACGGCGCGTAGAACGATTGGGGCTTAGGAGAAGGCGCGTGGAGCGATCGGGGCTCAGGAGGCCGCGCGTGGACCGATCGCGGCTCGGCGCCAGCGCGTGGACGGATCGGGTCTCAGGAGACGGCGAGTGAACCGATCGGCGCTCGGCGACGGGGCGTGGACCGATCGGGGCTTAGGAGACGGCGCGTGCACCGATCGGGGCCCGGAGACGGGTCGTGGACCGATCGGGGCTCAGGAGACGGCGCGTGGACCGATTGGGGCTCGGGAGACTGCGCGTGGATGGATCGGGGTTTAGGGAACGACGCGTGGACCGATCGGGGCTCAGGAGACGGCGCGTGGACCGATCGGGGCTCGGAGACGGCGCGTAGAACGATTGGGGCTTAGGAGAAGGCGCGTGGAGCGATCGGGGCTCAGGAGACGGCGCGTGAACCGATCGGCGTTCGGAGACGGCGCGTCGACCGATCGGGGTTCGGAGACGGCGCGTGGACCGTCTGGGGCTTAGGAGACGATGCGTGGACCGATCGGGGCTTAGTGGACGACGCGTGGACCGATCGGGGCTCAGGAGACGGCGCGTGGACCGATCGGGGGTTAGGAGACGGCGCGTGGACCGATCGGGGCTTAGGAAGCGGCGGCTGGACCGATCGTGGCTCGGAGACGACGCGTGGACGTATCGGGGCTTAGGAGACGATGCGTGCACCGATGGGGGCTCAGGAGACGGCGCCGTGGATGGATCAGGGCTTAGGGAACGACGCGTGAACCGATCGGGGCTCAGGCGACGGCGCTTGAGTGGATCGGGGCTTAGGGAACGACGCGTGGACCGATCGGGGCTCAGGAGACGGCGCGTGGACCGATCGCGGCTGGGAGACGGCGCGCGGAACGATCGGAGCTTAGGAGACAGCGCGTGGACCGATCGGAGATCAGGAGACGACGCGTGGACCGATCGGGGCTCTGGCAGCGGCGCACGGACCGATCGTGGCTCGGAGACGGCGCGTGTAGGCATCGGGGCTTTGAAGACGACGCATGGACCGAACGGTGCTCAGAAAACGGCGCGTGGACCGATCGGTGCTCGGAGACGATGCGTGGACCGATCGGGGCTCAGGAAACGACGCGTGGAGCGATCAGGGCTCAGGTGATGACGCGTGGATCGATCGGGGCTCAGGAGACGACGCGTCGACCGATCGGGGCTCAGGAGAGGGCGCGCGGACCAACCGGGGCTCAGGAGATTCGCGTAGATCAATCGGGGCTGCGGAGGCGCCGCGTAGACGGATGGGGCTCCGGAGACGGCGCGTGGACCGATCGGCGCTCGGAGACGGCGCGAGGAGCGATCGAGGCTCAGGAGAAGACGCGTCAATTGATCGGGGCTCAGGAGACGACGCGTCGACGGATCGGGTCTTCGGAGACGACGCGTGAACCGACCGGGGATTAGGAGACGACGCGTCGACCGATCGGGGCTTAGGAGACGACGCGTGGACTGATCGGGGCTGAGGAGAAGACGCGTGGGCCGATCCGGGCTTAGGAGAGGACCCGTCGACCGATCGGGGCTCAGGAGACGACGCGTGGACCGATCGAGGTTTAGCAGAGGGCGCGTCGGACGATCGGGGCTCAGGAGACGGCGCGTGGACGGATCGGGTCTCAGGAGACGGCGCGTGACCCGATCGGCGCTCGGAGACCGGGCGTGCACCGATCGGGGCTTAGGAGATGGCGCGTGCACCAATCGGGGCCCGGCGACGGGTCGTGGACAGATTAGGGCTTAGGAGACGGCGCGTGGACCGATCGGGGCTCGGAGACGGCGCGTGGACCGATCGGGGCTTAGGAGACGACGCGTGGACCGATCGGTGCTGAGGAGACGGTGCGTGGACCGATCGGGTCTCAGGAGACGGCGCGTGGACCGATTGGGGCTCGGGAGACTGCGCGTGGATGGACCGGGGCTAAGGAGACGACGTGTGGACCGATCGGGGCATAGGAGACGACGCGTGTACCTATCGGGGCTCAGGAGACAGCGCGTGGTCCGATTGGGCCTCACGAGACGGCGCGTGGATAGATCGGGGCTCGGAGACGACGCGTGTACGGATCGGGGATTCGGGGACGAGGCGTGGACCGATCGGGGCTCAGGAGACGACGCGTCGACGCATCTGGGCTTAGGAGACGACGCGTGGACCGATCGGGGCTTAGGAGACGACGCGTGGACCGATCGGTGCTCAGGAAGCGGCGCCTAGACCGATCGTGGCTCGGAGACGGCGCGTGGAGGCATCGGGCCTAAGAAGACGACGCATGGACCGAGCGGAGCGCAGGAGACGGCGCGAAGAGCGATCGGGGCTGAGGAGAAGACGCGTGGGCCGATCGGGGCTCAGGAGACGGCGCGTAGACCGATCGGGGCTCGGAAACGACGCGTTAACCGAGCGGGGCTTAGGAGACTATGCGTGGACCGATCGGGGCTCGGAGACAGCGCGTGTACCGACTGGGGCTCAGGAGGTTGCGCGTGGACCAATTGGGGTTCGGCGACGGCGCGTGGACCGACCGGGGCTCATAAGACCGCGCGTGAACCGATCGGGGCTCAGCGACTGCGCGTGGACCGATCGGGGCTAAGGAGACGACGTGTGGACCGATCGGGGCATAGGAGACGACGCGTGTACCTATCGGGGCTCAGGAGACAGCGCGTGGTCCGATTGGGCCTCACGAGACGGGGCGTGGACAGATCGGGGCTCGGAGACGACGCGTGTACGGATCGGGGATTCGGGGACGAGGCGTGGACCGATCGGGGCTTAGGAGACGACGCGTGGACCCATCGGGGCTCGGAGACGGCGTGTGGACGTATCGGGGCTTAGGAGACGACGCGTGGACGGATCGGGGCTCAGGAGAAGGCGCGTGAACCGATCGGCGCTCGGAGACGGCGCGTGGACCGATCGGGGCTTAGGAGACGATGCGCGGACCGATCGGGGCTCGGCGAGGGCGCGTGGACCGACCGGGGCTCAGGAGGCCACGCCTGGACCGATCGGGTCTCGGCGACGGCGCGTGGACCGATCGAGGCTCGGAGACGCCGCGTGGACCGATCGGGGTTTAGCAGAGGACGCGTCGACCGATCGGGGCTCAGGACACGGCGCGTAGACCGATCGGGGCTCGGAAACGACGCGTTAACCGACCGGGGCTCGGAGACGGCATGGTAACCGATCGGGGCTTAGGAGACAATACGTGGACCGATCGGGGCTCGGATACGGCGCGTGAACAGACCGGGGCTCCGGAGGCCGCGCGTGGAACGATCGAGGCTCAGGAGGCCACGCCTGGACCGATCGGGGCTCCGCGACGGCGCGTGGACCGATAGGGGCTTAGGAGACGGCGCGTGGACCGATCGGGGCTCGGAGACGGGGCGTGGAATGATCGTGGCTCACGAGATGGCGCGTGGACGGGTCGGGGCTTAGGAGACTCGCGTAGATCGATCGGGGCTCCGGAGGCGGCACGTGGACCGATCGGGGCTCGGAGACGGGGCGTGGAATGATCGTGGCTCACGAGATGGCGCGTGAAATGATCGGCGCTCTGAGACGGCGCGTAGACCGATTGGGGCTTACGAGACGGCGCGTGGACCGAACGGGGCTCGGAGACGACGCATGGACCGATCGGGGCTCGGAAACGGCGCGTGGACCGATCGGGGCTTAGGAGACGGCGCGTGGACCGATCGGGGCTTAGGAGCCGACGCGTGGACCGATCGTGGCTCAGGAGACGTCGCGTGGACCGATCGGTGCTCGGAGACTGCGCGTGGACGGACCGCGGCTTAGAATGCGGTACGCGGACCGATCGGGGATCGGAGACGGCACGTGGAACGATCGGGGCCCAGGAGACGGTGCGTGGAGGCATCGGGGCTTAGAAGACCACGCATGGACCGAGCGGGGCTCAGGAGACGCCGCGGAGAGCGATCAGGGCTTAGGAGACGACGCGTGGACCGATCGGGGCTCGGAGACGGCGCGTGGAATGATCGGGGCTTAGGAGACGGCGCGTGGACCGAACGGGGCTTAGGAGACAACGCGTGGACCGACCGGGGCTCAGGAAGCGGCGCCTGGACCCATCATGGCTCGGAGACGGCGCGAGGAGGCATCTGGGCTTAGAAGACGGCGCGTCGACCGATCGGTGCTCGGACACAGCGTGTGGACCGACCGGGGTTTACGAGAAGGCGCTTGGACCGAACGGGGCTTAGGAGACGGCGCGTGGACCGATCGGGGCTCGGAGACGACGCGTAGACCGATCGGTGCTCGGAGACAGCGCGTGGAACGATCGGCGCTCAGGAGACGACGCGTGGACCGATCGGGGCTCAGGCGATGGCGCGTAGACCGATCGGGGCTCCGAAACGACGCGTTAACCGAGCGGGGCTTAGGAGACCATGCGTGGACCCATCGGGGCTCGGAGACAGCGCGTGTACCGACTGGGGCTCAGGAGACCGTGCGTGAACCGATCGGGGCTCGGCGACTGCGCGTGGACGGATCGGGGCTCGGAGACGGCGCGTAGAACGATCGGGGCTCAGTAGACGGCGCGTTAACCGATTGGGGGTTAGGAGACGATGCGTGGACCGATCGGGGCTCGAAGACGGCGGGTGGACCGATCGGTGCTTTGTAGACGGCGCGTGGACCGATCGTGGCTGGGAGACGGCAGGTCCACCAATCGGGGCTTAGGAGACGACGCGTAGACCGATCGGGGCCCAGGAGACGGCGCGTGGACCGATCGGGGCTCAGGAAACGGCGCGTGGATCGACTGGGGCTCAGGCGGTTGCGCGTGGACCGATCTGGGCTCGGAGACGGCGCGTTAACCGATAGGGGCTTAGGAGACGATGCGTGGACCGATCGGGCTCGGAGACGGCGCGTGAACCGACCGGGGCTCAGGAGACGGCGCGTGGACCGATCGGGGCTCGGAGACGACGCGTGGACCGATGGGGGCTCGGATACGGCGCGTGAAGCAACCGGGACTCAGGAGGCCGCGCGTGGACCGATCATGGCTCGGCGACGGCGCGTGGACCGATCGGGGTTCGGATACGACGCGTGGACCGATCGGGGCTCGGAAACAGCGCGTGGACCAACCGGGGCTCAGACGGTTGCGCGAGGACCAATTGGGGTTCGGCGACGGCGCGTGGACCGATCCGGGCTCAGGAGACGGCGCGTGGACCGATCGGGGCTCGGAGACGGGGCGTGGAGCGATCGGGGCTCAGGAGACGGCGCGTGAACCGATCGGCGCACGGAGAAGGCGCGTGGACCGATCGGGGCTCAGGAGGATACGCCTGGACCGATCGGGGCTCGGCGACGGCGCGTGGACCGATCGGGGCTCAGGAGACGGTGCTTGGACCGATTGGGGCTCGGATACGGCGCGTGAACCAACCGGGGCTCAGGAGGCCGCGCGTGGACCGATCGCGGCACGTGCGACGGCGCGTGCACCGATCGGCGCTCGGAGACGGCGCGTGGAACGATCGGGGCTCCGAGTCGGCGCGTTAACCGATCGGGGCTTAGGAGACGATGCGTGGACCGATCGGGGTTCGGAGACGGCGCGTGGACCGATCCGCGCTCGGAGACGGCCCGTGGACCGATCGGGGCTTAGGAGAAGGCGCTTCGACCGATCGGGGCTTAGGAGACGGCGCGTGGGCCGATCGGAGCTCGGAGACGGCGCGTGGAACGATCGGGGCTCAGGAGACGGCGCGTGAACCGATCGGCGCTCGGAGACGGCGCGTGGACCGATTGGGGCTTAAGAGACGATGGGTGGACCGATCGGGGCTCGGCGATGGCGCGTGGATCGATCGGGGCTCGGAGACGACGCGTGTACGGATCGAGGCTTGGAGACGGCGCGTGGACCGACCGGAGCTCGGACACGGCCCGTGGACGGATCGGGGCTTAGGAGACGGCGCGTGGACTAATTGGGGCTCAGGAGACGACGCGTAGATCGATCGGGGCTCGGAAACGACGCGTTAGCCGAGCGGGGCTTAGGAGATGACGCCTGGACCGATCGGGGCTCAGGAGACGGCGCGTGAAGTTATCAGCGCTCAGAGACGGCGCGTGGACCGATCGAGGCTGAGGATACGGCGCGTGGACCGATCGGGGCTCAGGAAGCGGCGCCTGGACCGATCGTGGCTCGGAGACGACGCGTGGAGGAATCGGGGCTAAGAAGACGACGCATGGACCGATCGGGGCTCAGGAAACGGCGTGTGGACCGATCAGAGCTCGGAGACGACGCGTGGACCGATCGGGGCTTAGGAGACTACGCGTGTACCTATCGGGGCTCAGGAGACAGCGCGTGGACCGATCGGGGCTCAGGAGGCGGCGCGTGGATCGATCGGGGCTCGGAGACGGCGCGTGGAACGATCGGGTCTCAGGAGACGGCGCGTGAAATGATCGGCGCTCGGAGACGCCGCGTGCACCGATTGGGGCTTAGGAGACGGCGCGTGGACCGATCGGGGCGCAGGAAGCGGCGCCTGGACCGATCGTGGCTTGGAGACGGCGCGTGGAGGCATCCGGGCTAAGAAGACGACGCATGAACCGAGCGGGGTTCAGGAGACGGCGCGAGGAGCGATCGGGGCTCAGGAGAAGACATGTCAATTGATCGGGGCTCCGGAGACGACGCCTGGACCGATCGGGGCTCAGGAGGCGGCACGAGAAGCGATCGGGGATCAGGAGAAGACGCGTCAATTGATCGGGGCTCAGGAGACGACGCGTCGACTAATCGGGGCTTAGGAGACGACGCGTGGACCGATCGGGGCTGAGGAGACGGCGCGTCGACCGACCGGAGCTCAGGAGATTCGCGTGGATCGATCGGGGCTCCGGAGGCGGGCGTGGACCGATTGGGGCTTAGGAGACGACGCGTGGACTGATCGGGACTCAGGAGACGGCGCGTGGCCCGATTGGGGCTCGGATACGGCGCGTGAACCGACCGGGGCCCAGGAGGCCGCGCGAGAACCGATCGCGGCTCGGCGACGGCGCGTGGACCGAACGGGCTCAGGAGGCCGCGCGTGGACCGATCGGGACTCAGGAAGCGGCGCCTGCACCGATCGTGGCTCGGAGAAGGCGCGTGGAGGCATCGGGGCTTCGAAGACGACGCATGGACCAATCGGGGCTCGGAAACGGCACCTGGACCGATCGGAGCTCGGAGACGACGGGTGGAGCGGTCGGGGCGCAGGAGAAGACGCGTGGATCGGTCGGGGCTCAGGAGACGACGCGTCGACGGATCGGCGCTTAGGAGACGACGCGTCGGCCGATCGGGGCTCAGGAGACGGCGCGTGGACCGATCGGGGCTCAGGAGACGCCGCGTGGACCGATCGGGGCTCGGAAATGGCGCGTGGAACGATCGGGGCTCAGGAGACGGCGCGTGAAATGATCGGCGCTCTGAGACGGCGCGTGGACCGATTGTGGTTTACGAGACGGCGCGTGGATCGATCGGGGCTCAGGAAGCGGCGCCTGGACCTATCGTGGCTCGGAGACGGCGCGTGGAGGCATCGGGGCTAAGAACACGACGCATGGACCGAGCGGGGCTCAGGAGACGGCGCGAGGAGCAATCGAGGCTCAGGAGAAGACGCGTCAATTGATCGGGGCTCAGGAGACGACGCGGCCACGGATCGGGGCTTAGGAGACAACGCGTGGACCGATCGGGGCTCGGAGATGGTAGGAGGACCGACCGGAGCTGAGGAGATTCGCGTGGATCGATCAGGGCTCCGGAGGCGGCGCATGGACCGATTGGGGAGCATGCGATGGTGCGTGGACCGATCGGGGCTCGGAGACGGCGCACGGACCGATCGGGGCTTAGGAGACGACGCGTGGACCGATCGCGGCTCGGAGTCGACGCGTTAGCCGATCGGGGCTTAGGAGACGATGCGTGGACCGATCGGGGCTCAGGAGACGGCACGTGGTCCGATCGGGCTCGGCGACGGCGCGTGGACCGGTCGGGGCTCGGAGACGACGCGTGGACCGATGGGGACTCGGATACGGCGCGTGAACCAACCGGGGCTCAGGAGTTCGCGCGTGGACCGATCGCGGCTCGGTGACGGCGCGTGGACCGATCGGGGTTCAGGAGGCCGCCGGTGGACCGATCGCGGCTCGGCGACGGCGCGTGAACCGATCGGGGCTCAGGAGGCCGCGCGTGGACCGATCATGGCTCGGCGACGGCGCGTTGACCGATCGGGGCTCGGAGACGGCGCGTGGAATGATCGGGGCTCGGAGACGGCGCGTCGACCGATCGGGGTTCGGAGACGGCGCCTGGACCGTCCGGGGCTCAGGAGGCGATGCGTGGACCGATCGGGGCTCAGGAGACTGCGCGTGGATCGATCGGGGCTCCGGAGGCGCCGCGTGGACCGATCGGAGCTCGGAAACGGCGCGTGGAACGATCGGGGCTCAGGAGACGGTGCGTGAACCGATCGGGGCTTAGGAGAAGGCGCGTGGACCGATCGGGGCTTAGGAGACGGCGCGTGGACCAATCGGGGCTCGGAGATGGCGCGTGGAACGATCGGGGCTCAGGAGACGGCGCGTGAACCGATCGGCGCTCGGAGACGGCGCGTGGAGGCATCGGGGCTAAGAAGACAACGCATGGACCGAGCGGGGCTCAGGAGACGGCGCGAGGAGCGATCGGGGCTCAGGAGAAGACGCGTCAATTGATCGGGGCTCAGAAATCGGCGCGTGGAGCGATCGGGGCTCGGAGGCGACGCGTGGACCGATGGGGGCTCGGAGACGGCGCGTGGAGCGATCGGGGCTCAGGAGACGGCGCGTGAACCGATTGGCGCTCGGAGACGGCGCGTGGACCGATCGGGGCTTAGGAGACGGCGCGTGGACCGATCGGGGCTCGGAGACATCGCGTGGAATGATCGGGGCTCAGGAGACGGCGCGTGAACCGATCGGGCTCGGAGACGGCGCGTGAACTGACAGGGGCTCAGGAGACGGCGCGTGGACCGATCGGGTCTCGGCGACTGCGCGTCGACGTATCGGGGTTCAGGAGACCGCGCATGGACCGATCGGGGCTCGGAGACGGCGCGTTACCCAATAGGGGCTTAGGAGACGATGCGTGGACCGATCGGGCTCGGAGACGGCGGGGGAACTGACAGGGGCTCAGGAGACGACGCGTGGACCGGTCGGGGCTTAGCAGACGAAGCCTGGACCGATCGGGGCTTAGGAGGCGGCGGGTGGAACGATCGGGGCTTAGAAGACGGCGCGTGAACCGATCGGCGCTCGGAGACGGCGCATGGACCGCTCGAGGCTTAGAAGACGACGCGTGGATCGAGCGGGGCTCGGAGACGGCGCGTGGATGGACCGTGGCTTAGAATGCGGCACGCGGACCGATCGGGGCTCGGAGACTGCGTGTGGGCCAATCGGGGCTCGGAAACGGTGCGTGGAACGATCGGGGCTCAGGAGACTCGCGTGGATCGATCGGGGCTCTAGAGGCGACGCGTGGACCCATCGCGGCTCGGAGACGGCGTGTGGACGTATCGGGGCTTAGGAGACGACGCGTGGACCGATCGGGGCTGAAAAGACGGCGCGTGGACCGATTGGGGCTCAGGAGACGGCGCGTGGACCGATTGGTCCTCGGGAGAATGCGCGTGGATGGATCGGGGCTTCGGGAACGACGCGTGGACCGATCGAGGTTCAGGAGACGGCGCGTGGACCGATCGGGGCTCGGAGACGGCGCGTGGAACGATCGGGGCTTAGGAGGCCGCGCGTGGACTGATCGGGACTCAGGAGACGGCGTGTGGACCGATCGGGGCTCAGGAGGCGGCGCGTGGACCGGTTGGGGCTTACGAGACGGCGCGTGGGTCGATCGGGGTTCAGGAAGCGGCGCCTGGACCGATCGTGGCTCGAAGACGGCGCGTGGAGGCATCGGGGCTAAAAAGACGACATATGGACCGAGCGGGGCTCAGGAGACGGCGCGAGGAGCGATCGGGGCTCAGGAGAAGACGCGTCAATTGATCGGGGCTCAGGAGACGACGCGTCGACGGATCGGGGCTTAGGAGACGACGCGTGAACCGATCAGAGCTCAGGAGAAGACGCGTGGACCGATCGGGGCTGAGGAGACGGCGCGTGAACCGATCGGGGCTCAGGAGACGGCGCGTGGACCGATTGGGGCTCGGGAGACTGCGCGTGGATGGATCGGGGCTTAGGGAACGACGCGTGGAACGATCGGGGCTCAGGAGACGGCGCGTGGACCGATCGGGGCTCACGAGACGGCGCGTCGACCGATCGGGGCTCAGGAGACGGCGCGTGGACCGATCGGAGCGCAGGAGGCGGCGCGAGGACCGACCGGGGCTCAGGAGACTCGCGTGGATCGATCGGGGCTCAAGAGGCGACGCGTGAACCCATCGCGGCTCGGAGACGGGGCCTGGACCGACCGGGGCTCAGGACACCGCGCGTGGACCCATCGGGGCTCGGAGACGGCGCGTGGAACGATCGGGGCTCGGAGTCGGCGCGTTAACCGATCGGGGCTCAGGAAGCGGCGCCTGAACCGATCGTGGCTCGGAGACGGCGCGAGGAGGCATCTGGGCTTAGAAGACGACGCGTGGATCGATCGGGGCTCGGAGACGGCGCGTGAACCGACCGGGGCTCAGGAGGCCGCGCGTGGACCTCTCGAGGCTCGGCGACGGCGCGTGGACCGATCGGGGCTCAGGAGACAGCGCGTGAAATGATCGGCGCTCGGAGATGGCGCGTGGACCGATTGGGGCTTAAGAGACGACGGGTGGACCGATCGGGGCTTAGGAGACGGCACGTGAATCGATCGGGGCACAGGAGACGGCGCGTGAGCCGGTCGGGGCTTAGGAGACGACGCCTGGACCGAACGAGGTTTAGGGGGCGGCGTGTGGAACGATCGGGGCTCAGGAAACGGCCCGTGGAGCAATCGGGGCTCAGGAGACGGCCGGTGGACGGATCGGGGCTTAGGAGACGGCGCGTCGACCGATCGGGGCTCAGGTGACGGCGCGTGGACCGATCGCGGCTCGGAGACGGCGCGTTAACCGATCGGGGCTTAGGAGACGATGCGTGAACCGATCGGGGCTTAGGAGACGATGCGTGAACCGATCGGGGCTCGGAGACGGCGCGTGGACCGACCGGGGCTCGGAGACGGCGCGTGGAACGATCGGGGCTCAGGAGACGGCGCGTGAACCGATCGGCGCTCGGAGACGGCGCGTGGACCGATCGGGGCTTAGGAGACTACGCGTTGACCGATCGGGGCTCACGTGACGGCGCGCGGACCGACCGGGGCTCAGGAGACGGCGCGTAAAATGATCGGCGCCCGGAGATGGCGCGTGGACCGATCGGGGCTTAAGAGACGACGGGTGGACCGATCGGGGCTTAGGAGACGGCGCGTGAAGTTATCAGCGCTCAGAGACGGCACGTGGACCGATCGGGGCTTAGGATACGGCGCGTGGACCGATCGGGGCTCAGGAAGCGGCGCCTGGACCGATCGGGGCTCGGAAACGACTCGTTAGCCGAGCGGGGCTTTGGAGACGACGCGTGGACCGATCGGGGCGCAGGAGACGGCGCGTGAAGTTATCAACGCTCAGAGACGGCACGGGGACCGATCGGGGCTTAGGATACGGCGCGTGGACCGATCGGGGCTCAGGAAGCGGCGCCTGGACCGATCGTGGCTCGGAGACGACGCGTGGAGGCATCGGGGCTAAGAAGACGACGCATGGACCGATCGGGGCTCAGGAAACGGCGTGTGGACCGATCAGAGCTCGGAGACGACGCGTGTACCTATCGGGGCTCAGGAGACAGCGCGTGGACCAATCGCGGCTCAGGAGGCAGCGCGTGGATCGATCGGGTCTCGGAGACGGCGCGTGGAACGATCGGGTCTCAGCAGACGGCGCGTGAAATGATCAGCGCTCGGAGACGCCGCGTGGACCGATTGGGGCTTAGGAGACGGCGCGTGGACCGATCGGGGCGCAGGAAGCGGCGCCTGGACCGATCGGGGCTGAGGAGACAGCGCGTCGACCGACCGGAGCTCAGGAGATTCGCGTGGATCACCGGGGCTCCGGAGGCGGCGCGTGGAGGCATCGGGGCTTTGAAGACGACGCGTGGACCAAACGGTGCTCAGAAAACGGTGCGTGGAGCGATCGGGGCTCAGGAGACGGCGCGTGGACCGATCGGTGGTCAGGAGCCGGCGCGTGGACCGATTGGGGCTCGGATACGGCGCGTGAAACAACCGGGACTCAGGAGCCCGCGCGTGGACCGATCCCGGCTCGGCGACGGCGCGTGGACCGATGGGGGCTTAGGAGACTACGCGTTGACCGATCGGGGCTCACGTGACGGCGCGCGGACCGATCGGGGCTCAGGAAACGGCGCGTGGACCGACTGGGGCTCAGGCGGTTGCGCGTGGACCAATTGGGGTTCGGCGACGGCGCGTGGACCGATCGGGGCTCGGAGACGGCGCGTCGACCGCTCGGGGTTCGGAGACGGCGCCTGGACCGTCCGGAGCTCAGAAGCCTCGCGTAGATCGATCGGGGCTCCGGAGACGGCGCGTTAACCGATTGGGGCTTAGGAGACGATGAGTGGACCGATCGGGGCTCGAAGACGGCGCGTGGACGGACTGGGGCTCAGGCGGTTGCGCATGGACCAATTGGGGTTCGGCGACGGCGCGTGGACCGATCGGGGCTCGGAGACGGCGCGTTAACCGATCGGGGCTTAGGAGACGATGCGAGGAGGCATCTGGGTTTACAAGAAGACGCGTGGATCGATCGGGGCTCGGAGACGGCGCGTGAACCGACCGGGGCTCAGGAGGCCGCGCATCGACTGATGGGGATCGGATATGACGGGTGGAACGATCGGAGCTCAGGAGACGGCGCGTGAACCGATCGGCGCTCGGAGACGGCGCTTGGACCGATCGGGGCTTAGGAGACGACGCGTGGACCGATTGGGGCTCGGAGACGGCGCTTGGACTGATCGGGGCTTAGGAGACAGCGCGTGGACCGATTGGGGCTCAGGACACGGCGCGTGGACCGCTCGGGGCTCGGAGACGGCGCGTGGAACGATAGGGGCTCCGGAGGCGCCGTGTGGACCGATGGGGAGCAGGAGACGGTGCGTGGACCGATCGGGGCTCGGAGACGGCGCGTAGACCGATCGGGGCTTAGGAGATGACGCGTGGACCGATCGAGGCTCAGGAGACGGGGCGCGGACTGACGGGGTTCAGGTGACTCGCGTGGATCGATCGGGGCTCCGGAGGCGCCGTGTGGACCGATGGGGACCAGGAGACGGCGCGTGGACCGATCGGGGCTTAGGAGGCCGCGCGTGGGCCGATCGGGGCTCAGGAGACGGCGCGTGGACCGATCGGGGCTCGGAGACGACGCGTGGACCGATCGGGGTTCGGCGACCGCGCGTGAACCGACTGGGGCTCAGGCGGTTGCGCGTGGACCAATTGGGGTTCGGCGACGGCGCGTGGACCGTTCGGGGCTCGGAGACGGCGCGTTAATCGATCGGGGCTTAGGAGACGATGCGTGGACCGATCGGGGCTCGGAGACGGCGCGTGGAACTATCGGGTCTCAGGAAACGGCGCGTGAAATGATCGGCGCTCGGAGACCCTACGTGGACCGATTGGGGCTTAGGAGACGGCGCGTGGACCGATCGGGGCGCAGGAAGCGGCGCCTGGACCGATCGGGGCTCTGGAAGCGGCGCACGGACCGATAGTGGCTCGGAGACGGCGCGTGGAGGCATCGGGGCTCGGAGACGACGCGTGGACCGATCGTGGCTTAGGAGACGACGCGTGGACCGATCGGGGCTCAGGAGACGGCGCGTGGACCGATTGGGGCTCGGGAGACTGCGCGTGGATGGATCGGGGTTTAGGGAACGACGCGTGGACCGATCGGGGCTCAGGAGACGGCGCGTGGACCGATCGGGGCTTAGGAGACGGCGCGTGCACCGATCGGGGCCCGGAGACGACGCGTCGACCGTTCGGGGCTAAGGAAACGGCGCGTGGACCCATCGGGGCAGGGAGACGGCAGGTGGACCGATCGGGGCTCAGGAGACGGCGCGTGGAGCGATCGATGCTCAGGAGGCGGCCGTGGATCGATCGGTGCTCAGGAGACGACGCGTCGACGGATCGGGGCTCGGAGACGGCGCGTGGACCGACCGGGGCTCAGGAGGCCACGCCTGGACCGATCGGGGTTCGGCGACGGCGCGTGGACCGATCGAGGCACGGAAACGACGATTATAAGGATCGGGGATTCGGGGACGACGCGTGGACCGATCCGGGCTCAGGAGACGGCGCGTGGACCGATCGGGGCTCGGAGACGGCGCATGGAACACTCGGGGCTCCGGAGACGGCGCATTAACCGATCGGCGCACGGAGACGGCGCGTGGACCTATCGGGGCTTAGGAGAAGGCGCATGGACCGATCGTGGCTTAGGAGACA
This sequence comes from Netelia fuscicornis, assembly GCA_946811545.1. Classification (NCBI taxonomy): domain Eukaryota; kingdom Metazoa; phylum Arthropoda; class Insecta; order Hymenoptera; family Ichneumonidae; genus Netelia; species Netelia fuscicornis. Next base: position 34,560,779 of record OX328014.1, on the reverse strand, counting down.
ACGCGTGGACCGATCGGGGCTCAGGAGACGGCACGTGGACCGATCGGGGCTCAGGAGACGGCGCGTGGACCGATTGGGGCTCGGGAGACTGCGTGTCGATGGATCGAAGTTTAGGGTACGACGCGTGGACCGATCGTGGCTTAAGAGACGACGCGTGGACCGATCAGGGCTCAGGAGACGGCACGTGGACCGATCGGGGCTCAGGAGACGGCGCGTGGACCGATTGGGGCTCGGGAGACTGCGCGTGGATGGATCGAAGTTTAGGGAACGACGTGTGGACCGATCGGGGCTCAGGAGACGGCGCGTGGACCGATCGGGGCTCAGGAGACGGCGCGTGGACCGAACGGTGCTCGGAGACGACGCGTGTACGGATCGAGGCTTGGAGACCGCGCGTGGACCGATCGGCGCTCGGAGACGGGGCGTGGACCGATCGGGGTTCGGCGACAGCGCGTGAACCGACTGGGGCTCAGGCGGTTGCGCGTGGACCGATCGGGGCTCGGAGAAGGCGCGTGGACCGATCGTGGCTCCGGAAGCGGCGCCTGGACCGATCGTGGCCCGGAGACGGCGCGAGAAGGCATCTGGGCTTACAAGACGACGCGTGGATCGATCGGGGCTCGGAGACGGCGCATGAACCGACCGGGGCTCAGGAGACGGCGCGTGGACTGATCGGGGCTCGGAGACGGCGCGTTAACCGATCGGGGCTTAGGAGGCCGCGCGTGGACCGATCGAGGCTCGGCGACGGCGCGTGGACCGATCGGGACTCGGAGACGGCGTGTGAACGTATCGGGGCTTAGGAGACGATGCGTTGACCGATCGGGGCTCATGAAGCGGCGCGTAGACCGATCGGGGCTCCGGCGGCGACGCGTGGACCGATCGGGGCCCAGGAAACGGCGCGTGGATCGATCGGTGCTCGAAGACGACGCGTGGCCCGACCGGGGCTCAGGAGCCGATGCGTGGATCGATCGGGGCTCAGGAGGCGGCGCGTAGACCCATCGGGGCTCGGAGACGGCACGTGGACCGATCAGGGCTTAGGAGACGACGCGTGGACCGATCGGGGCTCAGGAGAAGACGCGTCAATTGATCGGGGCTCAGGACACGACGCGGCGACGGATCGGGGCTTAGGAGACGATGCGTGGACCGATCGGGGCTCAGGAGACGGCGCGTGGAGCGATCGGGGCTCGGAAACGGCGGGTGGACCGTCCGGGGCTTAGGAGACGATGCCTGGACCGATCGGGGCTCAGAAGACGGCGGGTGGACGGATCGGCGCTCGGAGACGGCGCGTGGACCGATCGGGGCTCAGGGGACGGCGCGTGGACCGATCGACGCTCGGAGACGGCGCGTGGAACGATCGGCGCTCAGGAGACGACGCGTGGACCGATCGGGGCTCAGGAGATGGCGCGTAGACCGATCGGGGCTCCGAAACGACGCGTTAACCGAACGGGGCTTAGGAGACGATGCGTGGACCCATCGGGGCTCGGAGACAGCGCGTGTACCGACTGGGGCTCAGGAGACCGTGCGTGAACCGATTGGGGCTCGGCGACTGCGCGTGGACGGATCGGGGCTCGGAGACGGCGCGTAGAACGATCGGGGCTCAGGAGACGGCGCGTTAACCGATTGGGGCTTAGGAGACGATGCGTGGACCGATCGGGGCTCAGGAGACGGCGCGTGGACCGATCGGGGCTCAGGAAACGGCGCGTGGACCGACTGGGGCTCAGGCGGTTGCGCGTGGACCAATTGGGGTTCGGCGACGGCGCGTGGACCCATGGGGCTCGGAGACGGCGCGTCGACCGCTCGGGGTTCGGAGACGGCGCCTGGACCGTCCGGAGCTCAGGAGGCGATGCGTGGACCGATCGGGGCTCAGGAGACTGCGCGTGGATGGATCGGAGCTTAGGGAACGACGCGCGGACCGATCAGGGCTCAGGAGACGGCGCGTGAACCGATCGGCGCTCGGAGACGGCACCTGGACCGATCGCGGCTTAGGAGACGGCGCGTGGACCAATAGGAGATCAGGAGAGGACGCGTGGACCGATAGGGCTCTGGAAGCGGCGCACGGACCGATCGTGGCTCGGAGACGGCGCGTGGAGGCATCGGGGCTTTGAAGACGACGCGTGGACCGAACGGTGCTCAGAAAACGGCACCTGGAGCGATCGGGGCTTAGGAGACGGCGCGTGGACGGACCCGGGCTCAGAAGCCTCGCGTAGATCGATCGGGGCTCCGGAGGCGCCGCGTGGACCGATGGGGATCAGGACACGGTGCGTGGACCGATCGGGGCTCGGAGACGGCGCGTGGACCGATCGGGGCCTGGGAGACGACGCGTGGACTGATCGGGGCGTAGGAAACGACGCGTGTACCTATCGGGGCTCAGCAGACAGCGAGTGGACCTATTGGGGCTCAGGAGACAGCGAGTGGACCTATTGGGGCTCAGGAGACGGCGCAGGGACCGATCGGGGCTCGGAGACGGCGCGTGGAACGATCGGGGCTCAGGAGACGGCGCGTTAACCGATTGGGGCTTAGGAGACGATGAGTGGACCGATCGGGGCTCGAAGACGGCGCGTGGACCGATCGGGGCTCGGAGACAGCGCGTCGACCGATCGGGGTTCGGAGACGGCGCGTGGACCGATCGGGGCTCAGGAAGCGGCGCCTAGACCGATCGTGGCTCGGAGACGGCGCGTGGAGGCATCGGGCCTAAGAAGACGACGCATGGACCGAGCGGGGCGCAGGAGACGGCGCGAGGAGCGATCGGGGGTCAGGAGAAGACGCGTCAATTGATCGGGGCTCAGGAGAGGACGCGTCGACGCATCGGGGCTCAGGAGACGGCGCGTGGACCGACCGGGGCTCAGGAGACTCGCGTGGATCGATCGGGGCTCAGGAGGCGACGCGTGGACCCATCGGGGCTCGGAGACGGCGTGTGGACGTATCGGGGCTTAGGAGACGACGCGTGGACGGATCGGGGCTCAGGAGAAGGCGCGTGAACCGATCGGCGCTCGGAGACGGCGCGTGGACCGATCGGGGCTTAGGAGACGGTGCGCGGACCGATCGAAGGTCAGGAGGTGGCGCGTGGACCCATCGGGGCTCGTAGACGGCACGTGGACCGATCAGGGCTTAGGAGACGACTCGTGGACCGATCGGGGCTCAGGAGATAGCGCGTGGACCGGTCGGGGCTTAGGAGACTCGCGTGGATATAACGGACCTTCGGAGGCGGCGTGTGAACCGATCGGGGAGTAGGAGACGGTGTGTGGAGCGATCGGGGCGTAGGAGACGGCGCGTGGAGGCATCGGGGTTTAGAAGACGACGTATGGACCGATCGGGGCTCAGGAAACGGCGCGTGGACCGATCGGAGCTCGGAGACGGCGCGTGGACCGATCGGGGCTCAGGAGATGGCGTGTGAACCAATCGGCGCTCGGACACGGCGCGTGGACCGATCGTGGCTTAGGAGAAGGCGCGTGGACCGATCGGGGCTCAGGAGACGGGGCGCGGACTGACCGGGGCTCAGGTGACTCGCGTGGATCGATCGGGGCTCCGGAGGCGCCGTGTGGACCGATGGGGACCAGGAGACAGTGCGTGGACCGATCAGGGCTCGGAGCCGGCGCGTGGACCGGTCGGGGCTTAGGAGACGACGCGTGGACCGATCGGGGCTCAGGAGACGACGCGTGGACCGATCGGGGTTTAGCAGAGGACGCGTCGACCGATCGGTGCTCAGGAAGTGGCGCCTGGACCGATCGTGGCTCGGGAACGGCGCCTTGGGGCATCTGGGCTTAGAAGACGACGCGTGGACCGATCGGGGCTCAGGAAACGGCGCGTGAACCGATCGGGGCTCAGGATACGGCGTGTGGACCGATCGGGGCTTCGGAGACGGTACGTGGACCGATCGGGGCTCGGAGACGGCGAGAGGACCGACCGGGGCTCAGGAGTCGGCGCGTTGACCGACCGGAGCTCAGGAGATTCGTGTGGATCGATCGGGGCTCCGGAGGCGGCGCGTGGACCGATTGGGGAGCAGGAGATGGGCCGTGGACCGATCGGGGTTCGGAGACGGCGCGTGAACCGATCAGGGCTTAGGAGACGACGCATGGACCGTCCAGGGTTAGGAAACGACGCGTGGACCTATGGGGCTTAGGAAGCGACGCGTGGACCGATCGAGGCTCAGGAAACGGCGCATGGACCGATTGGGGCTCAGGAGGCCGCGCGTGGACCGATCACGGGTCGGCACCAGCGCGTGGACGGATCGGGGCTCAGGAGACGGCGGTGGACCGATCGGGGCTCGGAGACGGCATGTTAAAAGATCGGGGCTTAGGAGACGATAGGTGGACCGATAGGGCTCGGATACTGCGCGTGAACCGACCGGGGCTCAGGAGGCCACGCGTTGACTGATCGGGGCTCGGAGATGACGGGTGGAACGATCGGGTCTCTGGAGACGGCGCGTGAACCGATCGTCGCTCGGAGACGGCGCTTGGACCGATCGGGGCTTAGAAGACGATTCGTGGACCGATTGGGGCTTAGGAGACGACTCGTGGACCGATCGGGTCTCAGGAGATGGCACGTGAACCAATTGGCGCTCGGACACGGCGCGTGGACCGATCGTGGCTTAGGAGAAGGCGCGTGGAACGATCGGGGCTCAGGAGACGGCGCGTGGATCGATCGGTGCTCGAAGACGACGCGTGGACCGATTGGGGCTCAGGAGACGGTGCGTGAACCAATCGGTGCTCGGAGACGGCGCGTGGACCGATCGGGGCTCCGGAGACGGCGCGTGGACCGATCGGGGCTTAGGAGACGACGCGTGGACAGATTGGGGCTTAGGAGTCGGCGCGTGGACCGATCGGGACTCCGGGACGGCGCGTGGACCGATCGGGGCTCAGGAGACGGCGCGTGGATCGATCGGGGCTCAGGAGACGGCGCGTGGAGTGACCGGGGCTTAGGAGACGATAAGTGGACCGATTGGAGCTCAGGAGACGGCGCGTGGAGCGATCGGGGGTAAGAAGACGACGCATTGACCGCGCGCGGCTCAGGAGACGACGCGTGGAGCGGTCGGGGCTCGGAAACGGCGGGTGGACCGATTGGGGCTCAGGAGGCCGCGCGTGGGCCGATCGCGGCTCGGCGCCACCACGTGGACGGATCGGGGCTCAGGAGGCTGCGCGTGGTCCGATCATGGCTCGGCGACGGCGCGTGGACCGATCGCGGCTCGGAGACGGCGCGTGGAACGATCGGGGCTCAGGAGACGGTGCGTGAACCAATCGGCGCTCGGACACGGCGCGCGGACCGATCGTGGCTTACGAGAAGGCGCGTGGAACGATTGGGGCTCAGGAGACGGCGCGTGGACCGATTGGGGCTTACGAGACGGCGCGTGGACCGATTGGGGCTCAGGAAGCGGCGCCAGGACCGATCGTGGCTCCGAGACGACGCGTGGAGGCATCGGGGCTAAGAAGACAACGCATGGACCGAGCGGGGCTCAGGAGACGGCGCGAGGAGCGATCGGGGCTCAGGAGAAGACGCGTCAATTGATCGGGGCTCAGGAAGACGACGCGGCGACGGATCGGGGATTAGGAGACGACGCGTGGACCGATTGGGGCTTAGGAGACGATGTGTGGACCGATCGGGGCTTAGGAGACGGCACGTGAATCGATCGGTGCCCAGGAGACGGCGCGTGAACCGGTCGGTGCCCAGGAGACGGCGCGTGAACCGGTGGGGGCTTAGGAGACGACGCGTCGACCGATCGGGGCTCAGGGAAAGGCGTGTGGACCGATCGAGGCTCAGGAGACGGCGCCTGGACCGATCGGGGCTCGGCGACTGCGCGTGGACGGATCGGGGCTCAGGAGACGGCGCGTGGGCCGATCGGGGCTCCGAGACGGCGCGTGGACCGATCGGGGATGAGGAGAAGGCGCGTGGACCGATCGGGGCTTAGGAGATGGCGCGTAGACCGATCGGGGCTCGGAGACGGCGCGTGGAACGATCGGAGCTCGGAGACGGCGCGTGGACCGAGAGGGCTCTGGAACCGGCGCACGGACGGATCGTGGCTCGGAGACGGCGCGTGGAGGCATCGGGGCTTTGAAGACGACGCGTGGACCGAGAGGGCTCTGGAAGCGGCGCACGGACGAATCGTGGCTCGGAGACGGCGCGTGGAGGCATCGGGGCTTTGAAGACGACGCGTGGACCAAACGGTGCTCAGAAAACGGTGCGTGGAGCGATCGGGGCTCAGGAGACGGCGCGTGGACCGATCGGGGCTCAGGAGCCGGCGCGTGGACCGATTGGGGCTCGGATACGGCGCGTGAACCAACCGGGACTCAGGAGCCCGCGCGTGGACCGATCCCAGCTCGGCGACGGCGCGTTGACCGATGGGGGCTCAGGAGCCGCGCGTGGACCGATCATGTCTCGGTGACGGCGCGTGGACCGATCGGGGCTTAGGTGACGATGCGTGGACCGATTGGGGCTCAGGAAGCAGCGCCTGGACCGATCGTGGCTCTGAGACGGCACGAGGAGGCATCTGGGCTTGGAAGACGACGCGTGGATCGATCGAGGCTCGGAGACGGCGCGTGAACCGACCGGGGCTCAGGAGGCCGCGCGTGGACCGATCGAGGCTCAGGAGGCCACGCCTGGACCGATCCGGGCTCCGCGACGGCGCGTGGACCGATCGAGGCTCGGAGACGACGCGGGTACGGATCGGGGATTCGGCGATGACGCGTGGACGGATCCGGGCTCAGGAGACGGCGCGTGGACGGATCGGGGCTCAGAGACGGCGCGTGGAACGATCGGGGCTCAGGAGACGGCGCGTGAACCTATCGGCGCTCGGAGACGGCGCGTGGACCGATAGGGGCTTAGGAGACGGCGCGTGGACCGATCGGGGCTCGAAGACGGGGCGTGGAGGCATCGGGGCTAAGAAGACGACGCATGGATCGAGCGGTGCTCAGAAAACGGCGCGTGGACCGATCGGTGCTCGGAGACGATATGTGGACCGATCGGGGCTCAGGTAACGGCGTGTGGAGCGGTTGGGGCTCAGGAGACGACGCGTGGATTGATCGAGGCTCAGAAGACGACGCATCGACCGATCGGGGCTCAGGAGACGGCGCGTGGATCGATCGGGGCTCGGAGACGCCGCGTGGACCGATCCGGGCTCAGGAGACGGCGCGTGAACCGATTGGCGCTCGGAGACGGCGCGTGGACCGATCGGGGCTTAGGAGACGGCGCGTGGACCGATCGGGGCTCGGAGACATCGCGTGGAATGATCGGGGCTCAGGAGACGGCGCGTGAACCGATCGGGGTTTGGATACGACGCGTGGACCGATCGGGGCTCGGAGACAGCGCGTGGACCAACCGGGACTCAGGCGGTTGCGCGGGGACCTATTGGGGTTCGGCGACGGCGCGTGGACCGATCCGGGCTCAGGAGACGGCGCCTGGACCGATCGGGGCTCGGAGACGGCGCGTGGAGCGATCGGGGCTCAGGAGAAGGCGCGTGAACCGATTGGCGCTCGGAGACGGCGCGTGGACCGATCGGGGCTTAGGAGACGATGCGTGGACCGACCGGGCCTCGGAGACGGCGCGTGGACCGACCGGGGCTCAGGAGACGGCGCGTGGACCGATCGGGGCGCGGAGACGGCGCGTGGACCGACCGGGGCTAAGGAGGACGCGCGTGGACCGATCGAGGCTTAAGAGCCGACGCGTGGACCGATTGGGGCTCAGGAGACGGCGCGTGGACCGATCGGGGCTCGGAGACGGCGCGTGAAACGATCGGAGCACAGGAGATGGCGCGTGAACCGATCGGCGCTCGGAGACGGCGCGTGGATCAATCGGGGCTTAGGAGACGGCGCGTGGACCTATCGGGGCTTAGGAGAAGACGCGTGGGCCGATCGGGGCTCAGGAAGCGTCGCCTGGGCCGATCGTGACTCGGAGACGTCGCGTGGAGGTATCGGGGCTTAAAAGACCGATCGGGTATTAGGGGACGACGCGTGGACCGATCGGTGCTCGGAGACGGCGCGAGGACTGACCGTGGCTTAGAATGCGGCATGCGGACCGATCGGGACTCGGAGACGGCGTGTGGACCAATCGGGGCTCGGAGACGGCGCGTGAACCGATCGGCGTTCGGAGACGACGCGTGGATCGATCGGGGCTTAGGAGGCGGCGCGTGGACCGATTGGGGCTTAGGAGACGGCGCGATGACCGATCGGGGCTCAGGAAGCGACGCCTAGACCGATCGTGGCTCGGAGACGGCGCGTGGAGGCATCGGGGCTAAGAAGACGACGCAGGGACCGAGTGGGGCTCAGGAGACGGCGCGAGGAGCGATCGGGGCTCAGGAGAAGACACGTCAATTGATCGGGGCTCCGGAGACGACGCCTCGACGGATCGGGGCTCAGGAGGCGGCACGAGAAGCGATCGGGGCTCAGGAGAAGACGCGTCATATGAACAGGGCTCAGGAGACGACGCGTCGACGAATCGGGGCTTAGGAGACGACGCGTGGACGGATCGGGGCTCAGGAGACGGCGCGTCGACCGACCGGAGCTCCGGTGATTCGCGTGGATCGATCGGGGCTCCGTAGGCGGCGCGTGGACCGATTGGGGCTTAGGAGACGACGCGTGGACCGATCGGGTCTCAGGAGGCCACGCGTGGACAGATCATGACTCGGCGACGGCGCGTGGACCGATCGGGGCTCGGAGACGACGCGTGGACCGATCGGGGCTCAGGAGACGGCGCGTGGACCGATCGGGGCTTAGGACACGTTTCGTGGACCGATCGGGGCTCGGAGACGGCGCGTGGACCGACCGGGGCTCGGAGAGGACGCGTGGGCCGATCGGGGCTCGGAGACAGCGCGTGGACCGACTGGGGCTCAGGCGGTTGCGCGTGGACCGATCGGGGCTTGGAGACGGCGCGTTAACCGACCGGGGCTCAGGAGACGACGCGTCGACCGGTCGGGGCTTAGGAGACGAAGCCTGGACCGATCGGGGCTTAGGAGGCGGCGCGTGGAACGATCGGGGCTCAGAATACGGGGCGTGAACCGATCGGCGCTCGGAGGCGGCGCGTCGACCGATCGGGGTTCGGAGACGGCACGAGGACCATCTGGGGCTTAGGAGACGATGCGTGGACCGATCGGGCCTCGGCGACGGCGCGTGGAACGATCGGAGCAAAGGAGACGGCGCGTGAACAGATCGGCGCTCGGAGACGGCGCGTGGATCGATTGGGGCTTAGGAGAAGGCGCGAGGCCCGATCGGGGATCAGGAAGCGACGCAGAGACCGATCGTGGCTCGGAGACGGCGCGTGGACCGATCGGGGTTCGGCCATGGCGCGTGGACCGATCGGCGCTCGGCGATGGCGCGTGTACCGATCAGGGCTCGGAGACGACGCGTGTACGGATCGAGGTTTGGAGACGGCGCGTGAACCGATCGGAGCTCGGACACGGCCCGTGGACGGATCAGGGCTTAGGAGACGGCGCGTGGACTAATTGGGGCTTAGGAGACGACGCGTGGACCGATCGGGGCTCGGAAACGACGCGTTAACCGAGCGGGGCTTAGGAGACTACGCGTGGACCGATCGGGGCTTAGGAGACAACGCGTGGACCGATCGGGGCTTAGAAGACGACGGGTGGACCGATCGGGGCTCAGGAGACGGCGCGTGGACCGACCGGGGCTCAGGAGGCGACACGTGGACCCATCGGGGCTCGGAGACGACGTGTGGACGGATTGGGGTGTAGGCGACGACGCGTCGACCGATCGGAGCTCGGAGACGGCGCGTGGAACGATCGGGGCTCAGAAGACGACGCGTCGACCGATCGGGGCTCAGGTGACGGCGCGCGGACCGACCGGGGCTCAGGAGACGGCGCGTAAAATGATCGGCGCTCGGAGAGGGCGCGTTGACCGATTGGGACTTAAGAGACGACGGGCGAACCGATCGGGGCTTAGGAGACGGCACGTGAATCGATCGGGGCACAGGAGACGGCGCGTGCACCGGTCGGGGCTTAGGAGACGACGCGTCGACCGATCGGGGCTCGGCGATGGCGCGTGGGCCGATCAGGGCTCGGAGACGACGCGTGGACCGATCGGAGCTCGGACACGGCCCGTGGACGGATCGGGGCTTAGGAGACGGCGCATGGACTAATTGGGGCTCAGGAGACGACGCGTGGACCGATCGGGGCTCGGAAACGACGCGTTAACCGAGCGGGGCTTAGGAGACTACGCGTGGACCGATCGGGGCGTAGGAGACGACGCGTGTACCTATCGGGGCTCACGAGACAGCGTGTGGACCGATTTGGGCTCAGGAGACGGCGCGTGGATCGATCGGGGCTCGGAGACGGCGCGTGGAACGATCGGGGCACAGGAGACGGCGCGTGAAGTTATCGGCGCTCGGAGACGGCGCGTGGACCGACCGGGGCTCAGGAGGCGACGCGTGGACCCAACGGGGCTCGGAGACGGCGTGTGGACCGATCGGGTCTTAGGAGACGATACGTGGACCGATCGGGTCTTAGGAGACGACGCGTGGACCGATCGGGCCTCGGAGACGGCGCGTGGACTGATCGGGGCTTAGGAGCCGACGCGTGGACGCATCGGGGTTCGGAGACGATGCGTGGAACGATCGGGGCTCAGGAGACGGCGCGTGAACCGATCGGCCCTCGGAGACGGTGCGAGGAGGCGTCTGGGGTTAGAAGACGACGCGTGGACCGATCGGGGCTCAGGCAACGGCGCGTTAACCGATTGGGGCTTAGGAGACGATGCGTGGTCCGATCGGGGCTCAGGAGCCTCGCGTGGATCGATCGGGGCTCCGGAGGCGCCGCGTTGACCCATAGGGATCAGGAGACAGTGCGTGGACCGATCGGGGCTCGGAGACGGCGCGTGGACTGATCGGGGCCCGGAGACGGCGCGTGTAACGATCGGGGCTCAGGAGACGGCACGTGGACCGATCGGGGCCCCGGAGGCGCCGCGTGGACCCATGGGCATCATGAGACAGTGCGTGGACCGATCGGGGCTCGGAGACGGCGCGTGGACCGATCGGGGCTTAGGAGACGACGCGTGGACCGATTGGGGTGTAGGCGACGACGCGTTTACCTATCGGGGCTCAGGAGACAGCGCGTGGACCGATCAGGGCTCGGCGACTGCGCGTGGACGTATCGGGGCTCAGGAGACGGCGCGTGGACAGATCGGGGCTCGGGGACGGCGCGTTAACCGATTGGGGCTTAGGAGAGCATGCGTGGACCGATCGGGGCTCGAAGACGGCGCGTGGACCGATGGGGTCTCAGGAGGCCGCGCGTGGACAGATCATGACTCGGCGACGGCGCGTGGACCGATCGGGGCTCGGAGACGACGCGTGGACCGATCGGGGCTCGGAGACAGCGCGTGGACCGACTGGGGCTCAGGCGGTTTCGCGTGGACCAATTGGGGTTCGGCGACGGCGCGTGGACCGATCGAGGCTCGGAGACGACGCGTGTACGGATCGGGGATTCGGGGACGACGCGTGGAACGATCCGGGCTCAGGAGACGGTGCGTTGACCGATCGGGGCTCGGAGACGGCGCGTGGACCGACCGGGGCTTAGGAGAAGGCGCTTGGACCGATCGGGGCTTAGGAGACGGCGCGTGGGCCGATCGGAGCTCGGAGACGGCGCGACGAACGATCGGGGCTCAGGAGACGGCGCGTGAACCGATCGGCGCTCGGAGACGGCGCGCGGACCGATCGGGGCTCAGGAGAAGACGCGTGGGTCGACCGGGGCTCAGAAGACGATGCGTCGACCGATCGGGGCTCAGGTGACGGCGCGCGGACCGACCGGGGCTCAGGAGACGGCGCGTGAAATGATCGGCGCTCGGAGAGGGCGCGTGGACCGATTGGGACTTAAGAGACGACGGGTGAACCGATCGGGGCTTAAGAGACGGCACGTGAATCGATCGGGGCTCAGGAGAAGGGGTGTGGACCGATCGGGGCTCAGGAGAAGGGGTGTGGACCGATCGGGGCTCAGGAGACGGCGCGTTAAATAATCGGCGCTCGGAGAGGGCGCGTGGACCGATCGGGGCTCGGCGATGGCGCGTGGACCGATCAGGGCTCGGAGACGACGCGTGTACGGATCGAGGTTTGGAGACGGCGCGTGAACCGATCGGAGCTCGGACACGGCCCGTGGACGGATCAGGGCTTAGGAGACGGCGCGTGGACTAATTGGGGCTTAGGAGACGACGCGTGGACCGATCGGGGCTCGGAAACGACGCGTTAACCGAGCGGAGCTTAGGAGACTACGCGTGGACCGATCGGGGCTTAGGAGACAACGCGTGGACCGATCGGGGCTTAGAAGACGACGGGTGGACCGATCGGGGCTCAGGAGACGGCGCGTGGACCGACCGGGGCTCAGGAGGCGACTCGTGGACCCATCGGGGCTCGGAGACGACGTGTGGACGGATTGGGGTGTAGGCGACGACGCGTCGACCGATCGGAGCTCGGAGACGGCGCGTGGAACGATCGGGGCTCAGAAGACGACGCGTCGACCGATCCGGGCTCAGGTGACGGCGCGCGGACCGACCGGGGCTCAGGAGACGGCGCGTGAAATGATCGGCGCTCGGAGAGGGCGCGTGGACCGATTGGGACTTAAGAGACGACGGGCGAACCGATCGGGGCTTAGGAGACGGCACGTGAATCGATCGGGGCACAGGAGACGGCGAGTGCACCAGTCGGGGCTTAGGAGACGACGCGTCGACCGATCGGGGCTCAGGAGAAGGGGTGTGGACCGATCGGGGCTCGGCGATGGCGCGTGGACCGATCGGGGCTCGGCGATGGCGCGTGGGCCGATCAGGGCTCGGAGACGACGCGTGGACCGATCGGAACTCGGACACGGCCCGTGGACGGATCGGGGCTTAGGAGACGGCGCATGGACTAATTGGGGCTCAGGAGACGACGCGTGGACCGATCGGGGCTCGGAAACGACGCGTTAACCGAGCGGGACTTAGGAGACTACGCGTGGACCGATCGGGGCGTAGGAGACGACGCGTGTACCTATCGGGGCTCACGAGACAGCGTGTGGACCGATTTGGGCTCAGGAGACGGCGCGTGGATCGATCGGGGCTCGGAGACGGCGCGTGGAACGATCGGGGCTCAGGAGACGGCGCGTGAGGTTATCGGCGCTCGGAGACGGCGCGTGGACCGACCGGGGCTCAGGAGGCGACGCGTGGACCCATCGGGGCTCGGAGACGGCGTGTGGACCGATCGGGTCTTAGGAGACGATACGTGGACCGATCGGGTCTTAGGAGACGACGCGTGGACCGATCGGGCCTCGGAGACGGCGCGTGGACTGATCGGGGCTTAGGAGCCGACGCGTGGACCCATCGGGGTTCGGAGACGATGCGTGGAACGATCGGGGCTCAGGAGACGGCGCGTGAACCGATCGGCCCTCGGAGACGGTGCGAGGAGGCGTCTGGGGTTAGAAGACGACGCGTGGACCGATCGGGGCTCAGGCAACGGCGCGTTAACCGATTGGGGCTTAGGAGACGATGCGTGGTCCGATCGGGGCTCAGGAGCCTCGCGTGGATCGATCGGGGCTCGGGAGGCGCCGCGTTGACCCATAGGGATCAGGAGACAGTGCGTGGACCGATCGGGGCTCGGAGACGACGCGTGGACCGATCGGGGCTTAGGAGGGGACCCGTCGACCGATCGGGGCTCAGGAGTCGACGCGTGGACGGATCGGTGCTCAGGAAGCGGCGCCTGGACCGATCGGGGCTCCGAGACGACGCGTTAACCGAGCGGGGCTTAGGAGACTATGCGGGGATCGATCGGGGCTCGGAGACAGCGCGTGTACCGACTGGGGCTCAGGAGGTTGCGCGTGGACCGATCGGGGCTCGGAGAAGGCGCGTGGACCGATCGTGGCTCAGGAAGCGGCGCCTGGACCGATCGGAGCTCGGAAACGGCCCGTGGGCAGATCGGGGCTTAGGATACGGCGCGTGGTGGCATCGGGGCTAGGAAGACGACGCATGGACCGAGCGGGGCTCAGGAGACCGCGCGAGGAGCGATCGGGGCTCAGGAGAAGACGCGTCAATTGATCGGGGCTCAGGAGACGACGCGTGGACCGATCGGGGCTCGGAGACGGCGCGTGGAACGATCAGGGCTCAGGAGACGGCGCGTGAAATGATCGGCGCTCTGAGACGGCGCGTGGACCGATTGTGGCTTACGAGACGGCGCGTGGATCGATCGGGGCTCAGGAAGCGGCGCCTGGACCTATCGTGGCTCGGAGACGGCGCGTGGAGGCATCGGGGCTAAGAACACGACGCATGGACCGAGCGGGGCTCAGGAAACGGCGCGAGGGGCGATCGGGGCTCAGGAGAAGACGCGTCAATTGATCGGGGCTCAGGAGACGACGCGGCGACGGTTCGGGGCTTAGGAGACGACGGATGGACCGATCAGGGCTCAGGAAACGGCGCGTGGACCGAACGGTGCTCGGAGACGGCGCGTGGACCGATCGGCGCTCAGGAGACGGCGCGTGGAGCGATCGGAGTGCAGGAGATGACGCGTTAACAGAGCAGTGTTTAGGAGACGATGCGTGGACCGATTGGTGCTCGGAGACAGCGCGTGGACCGATTGGGGCTCAGGAGGTGGCTCGTGGTCCAATTGGGGTTCGGCGACGGCGCGTGGACCGACCGGGGCTCGGAGACGGCGCGTGTACGGATCGAGGCTTGGAGACGGCGCGTGGACCGATCGGAGCTCGGAAACGGCCCGTGGGCAGATCGGGGCTTAGGATACGGCGCGTGGTGGCATCGGGGCTAAGAAGACGACGCATGGACCGAGCGGGGCTCAGGAGACGGCGCGAGGAGCGATCGGGGCTCAGGAGAAGTCGCGTCAATTGATCGGGGCTCAGGAGACGACGCGGCGACGGATCGGGGCTTAGGAGACGACGCGTTCACCGATTGGGGCTTAGGAGGCGACGTGTGGACCGATCGGGGCTTAGGAGACGGCCCGTGATTCGATCGGTGCACAGGAGACGGCGCGTGAACCGGTCGGGGCTTAGGAGACGACGCGTCGACCGATCGGGGCTCAGGACAAGGGGTGTGGACCGTTCGGAACTCAGGAAACGGCGCGTCGACCGATCGGGGTTCGGCGATGGCGCGTGGAGCGATCGGGGCTCGGAGACGACGCGTGTACGGATCGAGGCTTGGAGACGGCGCTTGGACCGATCGGGGATCGGCGACTGCGCGTGGATGGATCGGGGCTCAGGAGACGGCGCGTGGACCGATCGGGGTGGGGAGACGGCGCGTGGACCGATCGGAGCTCCGGAAGCGGCGCGTGGACCGAACGGTGCTCGGAGACGACGCGTGAACCGATCGGCGCTCAGGAGACGGCGCGTGGAGCGATCGGAGCGCAGGAGACGACGCGTTAACAGAGCGGGGCTTAGGAGACGATGCGTGGACCGATCGGGTCTCGGAGACGGCGCGTGGACCGACCGGGGCTAAGGAGGCCGCGCGTGGACCGATCGAGGCTCGTCGACGGCGCGTGGACCGATCGGGACTCGGAGACGGCGTGTGAACGTATCGGGGCTTAGGAGACGATGCGTTGTCCGATCGGGGTTCATGAGACGGCGCGTAGACCGATCGGGGCTCCGTCGGCGACGCCTGGACCGATCGGGGCCCAGGAAACGGCGCGTGGATCGATCGGTGCTCGAAGACGATGCGTGGGCCGATCGGGGCTCAGGAGCCGATGCGTGGATCGATCGGGGCTCAGGAGGCGGCGCGTGGACACATCGGGGCTCGGAGACGACACGTGAACCGATCAGGGCTTAGGAGACGACGCGTGGACCGATCGGGGCTCAGGAGACGGCGCGTGGACCGATCGGTGCTCGGAGACGGCGCGTGGACGGACCGTGACTTAGAATGCGTCACGCGGACCGATCGGGGCTCGGATACGGTCCGTGGGCAGATGGGGGCTTAGGAGACGGCGCGTGGAGGCATCGGGGCTAAGAAGACGACGCATGGACCGAGCGGGGCTCAGGACAAGGGGTGTGGACCGTTCGGAGCTCAGGAGACGGCGCGTGGACCGATCGGGGTTCGGCGATGGCGCGTGGACCCATCGGGGCTCGGAGACGACGCGTGTACGGATCGAGGTTTGGAGACGGCGCGTGAACCGATCGGAGCTCGGACACGGCCCGTGGACGGATCAGGGCTTAGGAGACGGCGCGTGGACTAATTGGGGCTCAGGAGACGACGCGTGGACCGATCGGGGCTCAGAAACGACGCGTTAACCGAGCAGGGCTTAGGAGACGACGCGTGGACCGATTGGGGCGTAGGAGACAGCGTGTGGACAATTTGGGCTCAGGAGACGGCGCGTGCACCGGTCGGGGCTTAGGAGACGACGCGTCGACAGATCGGGGCTCAGGAGAAGGGGTTTGGACAGATCGGGGCTCAGGAGACGGTGCGGGGACCGATCGAGGCTCGGCGATGGCGCGTGGACCGATCGGAGCTCGGACACGGCCCATGGACGGATCGGGGATTAGGAGACGGCGCATGGACTAATTGGGGCTCAGGAGACAACGCGTGGACAGATCGGGGCTAGGAAACGACGCGTTAACCGAGCGGGGCTTAGGAGACTACGCGTGGACCGATCGGGGCTTAGAAGACGACGCGTCGACCGATCGGGGCTCAGGTGACGGCGCGCGGACCGACCGGGGCTCAGGAGACGGGGCGTGGGCCGAACGGGGCTCAGGAGACGGCGCGTGGACCGGTCGGGGCTTAGGAGACGACGCCTGGACAGATCGGGGCTTAGGAGGCGGCGTGTGGAACGATCGGTGCTCAGGAGACGGCGCGTGCACCGATCGGGGCTCAGGAGACGCCGCGTGGACCGATCGGGGCTCGGAGACGGTGCGTGGAACGATCGGGGCTCAGGAGACGGCGCGTGAAATGATCAGCGCTCTGAGACGGCGCGTGGACCGATTGTGGCTTACGAGACGGCGCGTGGATCGATCGGGGCTCGGAGACGGCGCGTGGGCCGTTCAGGGCTCAGGAGGCCGCGCGTGGACCGATCGTGGCTCGGGAGACGGCGCGTGAACCGATCGGCGCTCGGAGGCGGCGCCTTGACCGATCGGGGCTTATGAGACTGTGCGTAGATCGATCGGAGATCAGGAGACGACGCGTGCACCGATCGGCGCTCTCGAAGCGGCGTGTGGAGCGATCGGGGCTCAGGAGACGATGCGTGGACCGATCGGGGCTCAGGTGACGGCGCGCGGAGCGACCGGGGCTCAGGAGACTCGTGTGGATCGATCGGGGCTCCGGAGACGACGCGTCGACCGATCGGGGCTAAGGAGGCTGCGCGTGGACCCTTCGGGGCTCGCAGAAGGCACGAGGACCGATCAGGGCTTAGGACACGACGCGTGGACCGATCGGGGCTCGGAGACGGCGCGTGGATGGACCGTGGCTTAGACTGCGGCACGCGGACCGATCGGGGCTCGGAGACGGCATGTGGATCGATCGTGGCTCAGGAGACGGCGCGTGGACCGATGGGGATCAGGAGGCGGTGCGTGGACCGATCGGGGCACGAAGGCGGCGCGTGGACCGATCGGGGCGTAGGAGACGACGCGTGTACCTATCGGGGCTCAGGAGACAGCGAGTGGACCGATTGGGGCTCAGGAGACGGCGCGCGGACCGATCAGGGCTCGGAGACGGCGCGTGGACCGATCGGGGCTTGGTGACGGCGCGTTTACCGATCGCGGCTCGGAGACGGCCCGTGGGCAGATCGGGGCTTAGGAGACGGCGCGTGGGCCGAACGGGGCTCAGGAGACGGCGCGTGGACCGGTCGGGGCTTAGGAGACGACGCCTGGACAGATCGGGGCTTAGGAGGCGGCGTGTGGAACGATCGGTGCTCAGGAGACGGCTCGTGCACCAATCGGCGCTCGGAGACGGCGCGTGGAGCGATCGGGGCTCGGAGACGGCACGTGGAACGATCGGGGCTCAGGAGACGGTGCGTGGAGGCATGGGGGCTTAGAAGACGACGCATGGACCGAGCGG
The DNA here is from genome assembly GCA_946811545.1 of Netelia fuscicornis. Classification (NCBI taxonomy): domain Eukaryota; kingdom Metazoa; phylum Arthropoda; class Insecta; order Hymenoptera; family Ichneumonidae; genus Netelia; species Netelia fuscicornis. Next base: position 34,542,849 of record OX328014.1, on the reverse strand, counting down.
GGCTCAGGAGACGGCGCGAGGAGCGATCGGGGCTCAGGAGAAGTCGCGTCAATTGATCGGGGCTCAGGAGACGACGCGGCGACTGATCGGGGCTTAGGAGACGACGTGTGGACCGATCGGGGTTTAGGAGAGGACGCGTCGACCGATCGGGGCACAGGAGACGGCGCGTGGACCGATCGGGGTTTAGTAGACGACGCGTGGACCGATCGGGGCTCGGAGACGGCGCGTGGACCGATCGGGGCTTAGGAGACGACGAGTGGACCGATCGGGGCTTAGGAGACGATACGTGGACCGATCGGGGCTCAGGAGGCGGCGCGTGAACCGATCGGGGCTTAGGAGACTACGCGTGTACCTATCGGGGCTCAGGAGACTGCGCGCGGATCGATCGTGGCTCAGGTGACGGCGCGCGGACCGACCGGGGCTCAGGAGACTCGTGTGGATCGATCGGGGCTCCGGAGGCGCCGCGTGGACCGATGGGGATCAGGAGACGGTGCGTGAACCAACCGGAGCTCAGGAGACTGCTCGTGGACCGATCGCGGCTCAGGAAGCGGCGCCTGAACCGATCGGGGCTCAGGAAGCGGCGCCTAGACCGATCGTGGCTTGGAGACGGCGCGTGGAGGCATCGGGGCTAAGAAGACGACGCATGGTCCGAGCGGGGCTCAGGAGACGGCGCGAGGAGCGATCGGGGCTCAGGAGAAGACGCGTCAATTGATCGGGGCTCAGAAATCGGCGCGTCGAGCGATCGGGGCTCAGGAGACGACGCGTGGATCGATCGCGGCTCAGGAAACGACGCGTCGACCGATCGCGGCTCAGGAGACGGCGCGCAGATCTACCTGGGCTCAGGAGCCTCGCGTGGGCCGATCATGGCTCGGCGACGGCGCGTGGACGGCTCGGGGCTCGGAGACGACGCGTGGACCGATGGGGACTCGGATACGGCGCGTGAACCGACCGGGGCTCAGGAGGTCGCGCGTGGACCGATCGCGGCTCGGTGACGGCGCGTGGACCGATCGGGGTTCAGGAGGCCGCGGGTGGACCGATCGCGGCTCGGCGACGGCGCGTTAACCGATCGGGGCTTAGGAGACGACGCGTGGACCGATCGGGGCTCAGGAGACGGCGCGTGGACGTATCGGGGCTTAGGAGACGATGCGTGAACCGATCGGGGCTCAGGAGACGGCGCGTGGACCGATCGGGGCTCGGAGACGGCGCGTGTACGGATCGAGGCTTGGAGACGGCGCGTGGACCGATCGGAGCTCCGAAACGGCCCGTGGGCAGATCGGGGCTTAGGAGACGGCGCGTGGTGGCATCGGGGCTAAGAAGACGACGCATGGACCGAGCGGGGCTCAGGAGACGGCGCGAGGAGCGATCGGGGCTCAGGAGGCGCCGCGTGGACCGATGGGGATCAGGACACGGTGCGTGGACCGATCGGGGCTCGGAGACGGCGCGTGGACCGATCGGGGCCTAGGAGACGACGCGTGGACTGATCGGGGCGTAGGAAACGACGCGTGTACCTATCGGGGCTCAGGAGACAGCGAGTGGACCTATTGGGGCTCAGGAGACGGCGCAGGGACCGATCGGGGCTCGGAGACGGCGCGTGGAACGATCGGGGCTCAGGAGACGGCGCGTTAACCGATTGGGGCTTAGGAGACGATGAGTGGACCGATCGGGGCTCGGCGACGGCGCGTGGGCCGATCGCGGCTCGGAGACGGCGCGTCGACCGATCGGGGTTCGGAGACGGTACGTGGACCGATCGAGGCACGGAGACGGCGCGTGGATCGACCGGTGCTGAGGAGGCTGCGTGTGGACCGATCGGGACTCGGCGACGACGCGTGGACTGATCGAGCCTCGGAGACAACGCGTGTATGGATCGGGTATTAGGGGACGACGCTTGGAACGATTGGGGCTCAGGAGACGGCGCGTGCACCGACCGGCGCTCGGAGACGGCGCGTGCACCGACCGGCGCTCGGAGACGGCGCGTGGAGCGATCGGGGCTCAGGAGACGACGCGTGGATCGATCGGGGCTCAGGAGACGACGCGTCGACCGATCGGGGCTCAGGAGGCGGCGCGTGGACCGATTGGGAGTCACGAGACGGCGCGTGGACCGAGTGGGGCTCGGATACGGCGCGTGAACCGACCGGGGCTCAGGAGGCCGCGCGTGGACCGATCGCAGCTCGGCGACGGCGCGTGGACCGATCGGGGCTCGGAGACGACGCGTGAACCGATCGGGGCTCAGGAGACGGCGCGTGGACTGATCGGTGCTCGGAGACGACGCGTGGACGGACCGTGGCTTAGAATGCGTCACGCGGATCGATCGGGGCTCGGAGACGGCGCGTGGACCGATCGGGGCTTCGGAGACGGTACGTGGACCGATCGAGGCTCAGGAGATGGCGCGTGGACCGATCAGGGCTTCGGAGACGGTACGTGGACCGATCGAGGCTCGGAGACGACGCGTCGACCGATCGGGGCTCAGGAGGCGGCGCGTGGACCGATTGGGAGTCACGAGACGGCGCGTGGACCGAGTGGGGCTCGGATACGGCGCGTGAACCGACCGGGGCTCAGGAGGCCGCGCGTGGACCGATCGCAGCTCGGCGACGGCGCGTGGACCGATCGGGGCTCGGAGACGACGCGTGAACCGATCGGGGCTCAGGAGACGGCGCGTGGACTGATCGGTGCTCGGAGACGACGCGTGGACGGACCGTGGCTTAGAATGCGTCACGCGGATCGATCGGGGCTCGGAGACGGCGCGTGGACCGATCGGGGCTTAGGAGACGGCGCGTGGACCGATCGAGGCTTAGGAGACGACGCGTGGACCGATTGGGGCTCAGGAGGCCGCGCGTGGACCGATCGGGGTTTGGATACGACGCGTGGACCGATCGGGGCTCGGAGACGACGCGTGGACCGATGGGGGCACGGATACGGCGCGTGAAGCAACCGGGGCTCAGGAGGCCGCGCGTGGACCGATCATGGCTCGGCGACGGCGCGTGGACCGATCGGGGTTCGGATACGACGCGTGGACCGATCGGGGCTCGGAAACAGCGCGTGGACCAACCGGGGCTCAGACGGTTGCGCGTGGACCAATTGGGGTTCGGCGACGGCGCGTGGAGCGATCGGGGCTCCGAGTCGGCGCGTTAACCGATCGGGGCTTAGGAGACGATGCGTGGACCGATCGGGGCTCGGAGACGGCACGTGGACCGACCGGGGCTCAGGAGGATACGCCTGGACCGATCGGGGCTCGGCGACGGCGCGTGGACCGATCGAGGCTCGGAGACGACGCGTGTACGGATCGAGGATTCGGGGACGACGCGTGGAACGATCCGGGCTCAGGAGACGACGCGTGGACCGATCGGGGCTCGGAAACGGCGCGTGGAACGATCGGGGCTCAGGTGACGGCGCGTGAACCGATCCCCGCTCGGAGACGGCCCGTGGACCGATCGGGGCTTAGGAGAAGGCGCTTGGACCGATCGGGGCTTAGGAGACGGCGCGTGGGCCGATCGGAGCTCGGAGACGGCGCGTGGAACGATCGGGGCTCAGGAGACGGCGCGTGAACCGATCGGCGCTCGGAGACGACGCGTGGGCCGTTCAGGGCTTAGGAGACGACGCGTCGACCGATCGGGGCTCAGGTGACGGCGCGCGGACCGACCGGGGCTCAGGAGACAGCGCGTGAAATGATCGGCGCTCGGAGATGGCGCGTGGACCGATTGGGGCTTAAGAGACGACGGGTGGACCGATCGGGGCTTAGGAGACGGCACGTGAATCGATCGGGGCACAGGAGACGGCGCGTGAGCCGGTCGGGGCTTAGGAGACGACGCCTGGACCGAACGAGGTTTAGGGGGCGGCGTGTGGAACGATCGGGGCTCAGGAAACGGCCCGTGGAGCAATCGGGGCTCAGGAGACGGCCCGTGGACGGATCGGGGCTTAGGAGACGGCGCGTCGACCGATCGGGGCTCAGGTGACGGCGCGTGAAGTTATCAACGCTCAGACACGGCACGGGGACCGATCGGGGCTTAGGATACGGCGCGTGGACCGATCGGGGCTCAGGAAGAGGCGCCTGGACCGATCGTGGCTCGGAGACGACGCGTGGAGGCATCGGGGCTAAGAAGACGACGCATGGACCGATCGGGGCTCAGGAAACGGCGTGTGGACCGATCAGAGCTCGGAGACGACGCGTGTACCTATCGGGGCTCAGGAGACTGCGCGTGGACCAATCGCGGCTCAGGAGGCAGCGCGTGGATCGATCGGGTCTCGGAGACGGCGCGTGGAACGATCGGGTCTCAGGAAACGGCGTGTGGACCGATCAGCGCTCGGAGACGCCGCGTGGACCGATTGGGGCTTAGGAGACGGCGCGTGGACCGATCGGGGCGCAGGAAGCGGCGCCTGGACCGATCGGGGCTGAGGAGACAGCGCGTCGACCGACCGGAGCTCAGGAGATTCGCGTGGATCGCCGGGGCTCCGGAGGCGGCGCGTGGAGGCATCGGGGCTTTGAAGACGACGCGTGGACCAAACGGTGCTCAGAAAACGGTGCGTGGAGCGATCGGGGCTCAGGAGACGGCGCGTGGACCGATCGGTGGTCAGGAGCCGGCGCGTGGACCGATTGGGGCTCGGATACGGCGCGTGAAACAACCGGGACTCAGGAGCCCGCGCGTGGACCGATCCCGGCTCGGCGACGGCGCGGGGACCGATGGGGGCTTAGGAGACTACGCGTTGACCGATCGGGGCTCACGTGACGGCGCGCGGACCGATCGGGGCTCAGGAAACGGCGCGTGGACCGACTGGGGCTCAGGCGGTTGCGCGTGGACCAATTGGGGTTCGGCGACGGCGCGTGGACCGATCGGGGCTCGGAGACGGCGCGTCGACCGCTCGGGGTTCGGAGACGGCGCCTGGACCGTCCGGAGCTCAGAAGCCTCGCGTAGATCGATCGGGGCTCCGGAGACGGCGCGTTAACCGATTGGGGCTTAGGAGACGATGAGTGGACCGATCGGGGCTCGAAGACGGCGCATGGACCGACTGGGGCTCAGGCGGTTGCGCATGGACCAATTGGGGTTCGGCGACGGCGCGTGGACCGATCGGGGTTCAGGAGACGGTGCGTGGACCGATTGGGCCTCGGATACGGCGCGTGAAGCATCCGGGGCTCAGGAGGCCGCGCGTGGACCGATCGCGGCTCGTGCGACGGCGCGTACACCGATCGGCGCTCGGAGACGGCGCTGACCGATCGTGGCTTAGGAGAAGGCGCGTGGAACGATCGGGGTTCAGGAGACGGCGCGTGGACCGATTGGGGCTCGGAGACGGCGCGTTAACCGATTGGGGCTTAGGAGACGATGCGTGGATCGATCGGGGCTCAGGATCCTCGCGTGGATCGATCGGGGCTCCGGAGGCGCCTCGTGGACCCATGGGGATCAGGAGACAGTGCGTGGACCCATCGGGGCTCGGAGACGGCGCGTGGACTGATCGGGGCTTAGGAGACAACGCGTGGACCGTTCGGGGTGTAGGAGACGACGCGTGTACCTATCGGGGCTCAGGAGACAGCGCGTGGACCGATCGGGGCTCGGCGACTGCGCGTCGACGTATCGGGGCTCAGGAGACGGCGCGTGGACCGATTGGAGCTTAGGAGACGGCGCGTGGACCGATTGGGGCTCGGATACGGCGCGTGAACCGATCGGGGATTAGGAGTCGACGCGTGGACCGATCGGGGCTCAGGAGACGGCGCGTGGACCGATCGGGGCTTCGGAGACGGTACGAGGACCGATCGGGGCTCGGAGACGGTACGAGGACCGACCGGAGCTCAGGAGATTCGCGTGGATCGATCAGGGCTCCGGAGGCGGCGCATGGACCGATTGGGGAGCATGAGATGGTGCGTGGACCGATCGGGGCTCGGAGACGGCGCGTGGACCGACCGGGGCTAAGGAGGGCGCGCGTGGACCGTTCGAGGCTCGTCGACGGCGCGTGGACCGATCGGGACTCGGAGACGGCGTGTGAACGTATCGGGGCTTAGGAGACGATGCGTTGTCCGATCGGGGTTCATGAGACGGCGCGTAGACCGATCGGGGCTCCGTCGGCGACGCCTGGACCAATCGGGGCCCAGGAAACGGCGCGTGGATCGATCGGTGCTCGAAGACGATGCGTGGACCGATCGGGGCTCAGGAGCCGATGCGTGAATCGATCGGGGCTCAGGAGGCGGCGCGTGGACACATCGGGGCTCGGAGACGACACGTGAACCGATCAGGGCTTAGGAGACGATGCGTGGACCGATCGGGGCTCAGGAGACGGCGCGTGGACCGATCGGTGCTCGGAGGCGGCGCGTGGACGGACCGTGACTTAGAATGCGTCACCCGGACCGATCGGGGCTCGGATACGGTCCGTGGGCAGATCGGGGCTTAGGAGACGGCGCGTGGAGGCATCGGGGCTAAGAAGACGACGCATGGACCGAGCGGGGCTCAGGACAAGGGGTGTGGACCGTTCGGAGCTCAGGAGACGGCGCGTGGACCGATCGGGGTTCGGCGATGGCGCGTGGACCCATCGGGGCTCGGAGACGACGCGTGTACGGATCGAGGTTTGGAGACGGCGCGTGGACCGATCGGAGCTCGGAGACGGCCCGTGGGCAGATGGGGGCTTAGGAGACGGCGCGTGGAGGCATCGGGGCTAAGAAGACGACGCATGGACCGAGCGGGGCTCAGGACAAGGGGTGTGGACCGTTCGGAGCTCAGGAGACGGCGCGTGGACCGATCGGGGTTCGGCGATGGCGCGTGGACCCATCGGGGCTCGGAGACGACGCGTGTACGGATCGAGGTTTGGAGACGGCGCGTGGACCGATCGGAGCTCGGAGACGGCCCGTGGGCAGATCGGGGCTTAGGAGACGGCGCGTGGACTAATTCGGGCTTAGGAGAACATACGTGGACCGATCGGGGCTCGGAGACAGCGCGTTTACCGACTGGGGCTCGAGAGGTTGCGCGTGGACCAATTGGGGTTCGCCGCGGCGTGTGGACCGACCGGAGCTCAGTAGACCGCGCGTGGACCGATCGCGGCTCGGCGACTGCGCGTGGATGGATCGGGGCTCAGGAGACAGCGCGTGGACCGATCGGGGCTCAGGAAGCGGCGCCTGGACCGATCGTGGCTCGGAGACGACGCGTGGAGGCATCGGGGCTAAGAAGACGACGCATGGACCGATCGGGGCTCAGGAGGCCGCGCATGGACCGATCATGGCTCGGCGACGGCGCGTGGAGGCATCGGGGCTTTGAAGACGACGCGTGGACCGAACGGTGCTCAGAAAACGCCGCGTGGACCGATGGGGGCTCGGAGACGCCGCTTGGACCGATCGGGGCTTAGGAGACGGCGCGTGGACCGATTGGGGCTTAGGAGACGGCGCGTGGACCGATCGGGGCTCAGGAAGCGGCGTCTGGACCGATCGGGGCTCAGGAGACGTCGCGAGGAGCGATCGGGGCTCAGGAGAAGACGCGTCAATTGATCGGGGCTCAGGAATCGGCGCGTGGAGCGATCGGGGCTCAGGGGACGACGCGTGGATCGATCGGGGCTCAGGAAACGACTCGTCGACCGATCGGGGCTCAGGAGACGGCGCGCGTACCGACCGGGACTCAGGAGTCTCGCGTGGACCGATCACTGCTCGGCGACGGCGCGTGGACGGATCGGGGCTCGGAGACGACGCGTGGACCGATGGGGGCTCGGATACGGCGCGTGAACCAACCGGGGCTCAGGAGGTCGCGCGTGGACCGATCGCGGCTCGGTGACGGCGCGTGGACCAATCGGGGCTCAGGAGGCCGCGCGTGGACCGATCGCGGCTCGGCGACGGCGCGTGGACCGATCGGTGCTCAGGAGGCCGCGCATGGACCGATCATGGCTCGGCGACGGCGCGTGGACCGATCGGTGCTCGGAGACGACGCGTGGACCGATCGGGGCTCGGAGACAGCGCGTGGACCGACTGGGGCTCAGGCGGTTGCGCGAGGACCGATCGGGGCTCGGAGACGGCGCGTTCGCCGATAGGGGCTTAGGAGACGATGCGTGGACCGATCGGGCTCGGAGACGGCGCGTGAACCGACCGGGGCTCAGGAGACGACGCGTCGACCGGTCGGTGCTTAGGAGACGAAGCCTGGACCGATCGGTGTTTAGGAGGCGGCGCGTGGAACGATCGGGGCTCAGAAGACGGCGCGTGACCCGATCGGCGCCCGGAGACGGCGCGTGGACCGATCGAGGCTTAGGAGACGACGCGTGGATCGAGCGGGGCTCGGAGATGGCGAGTGGATGGACCGTGGCTTAGAATGCGGCACGCGGACCGATCGGGGCTCGGAGAAGGCGTGTGGACCAATCGGGGATCAGGAAACGGCACGTGGAGCGATCGGGGTTGAGGAGGCGGCGCGTGGATCGATCGGGGCTCAGGAGGCGATGCGTCGACGGATCGGGGCTTAGGAGACGACGCGTGGACCGATCGGGTATTAGGGGACGACGCGTGGACCGATCGGTGCTCGGAGACGGCGCGAGGACTGACCGTGGCTTAGAATGCGGCATGCGGACCGATCGGGACTCGGAGACGGCGTGTGGACCAATCGGGGCTCGGAGACGGCGCGTTAACCGATCGGGGCTTAGGAGACGATGCGTGGACCGATTGGGCCTCGGAGACGGCGCGTGGAACGATCGGAGCAAAGGAGACGGCGCGTGAACCTATCAGCGTTCGGAGACGACGCGTGGATCGATCGGGGCTTAGGAGGCGGCGCGTGGACCGATTGGGGCTTAGGAGACGGCGCGATGACCGATCGGGGCTCAGGAAGCGACGCCTAGACCGATCGTGGCTCGGAGACGGCGCGTGGAGGCATCGTGGCTAAGAAGACGACGCAGGGACCGAGTGGGGCTCAGGAGACGGCGCGAGGAGCGATCGGGGCTCAGGAGAAGACGCGTCAATTGATCGGGGCTCAGAAATCGGCGCGTGGAGCGATCGGGGCTCAGGAGACGACGCGTGGATCGATCGGGGCTCAGGAAACGACGCGTCGACCGATGGGGGCTCAGGAGACGGCGCGCGGACCGACCGGGGCTCAGGAGCCTCGCGTGGGCCGATCATGGCTCGGCGACGGCGCGTGGACCAACCGGGGCTCAGGAGACCGCGCGTGGACCGATCATGGCTCGGCGACGGCGCGTGGACCGATCGGGGTTCGGATACGACGCGTTAACCGAGCGGAGCTTAGGAGACTACGCGTGGACCGATCGGGGCTTAGGAGACAACGCGTGGACCGATCGGGGCTTAGAAGACGACGGGTGGACCGACCGGGCTCAGGAGACGGCGCGTGGACCGACCGGGGCTCAGGAGGCGACTCGTGGACCCATCGGGGCTCGGAGACGACGTGTGGACGGATTGGGGTGTAGGCGACGACGCGTCGACCGATCGGAGCTCGGAGACGGCGCGTGGAACGATCGGGGCTCAGAAGACGACGCGTCGACCGATCGGGGCTCAGGTGACGGCGCGCGGACCGACCGGGGCTCAGGAGACGGCGCGTGAAATGATCGGCGCTCGGAGAGGGCGCGTGGACCGATTGGGACTTAAGAGACGACGGGCGAACCGATCGGGGCTTAGGAGACGGCACGTGAATCGATCGGGGCACAGGAGACGGCGAGTGCACCGGTCGGGGCTTAGGAGACGACGCGTCGACCGATCGGGGCTCAGGAGAAGGGGTGTGGACCGATCGGGGCTCGGCGATGGCGCGTGGACCGATCGGGGCTCGGCGATGGCGCGTGGGCCGATCAGGGCTCGGAGACGACGCGTGGACCGATCGGAACTCGGACACGGCCCGTGGACGGATCGGGGCTTAGGAGACGGCGCATGGACTAATTGGGGCTCAGGAGACGACGCGTGGACCGATCGGGGCTCGGAAACGACGCGTTAACCGAGCGGGACTTAGGAGACTACGCGTGGACCGATCGGGGCGTAGGAGACGACGCGTGTACCTATCGGGGCTCACGAGACAGCGTGTGGACCGATTTGGGCTCAGGAGACGGCGCGTGGATCGATCGGGGCTCGGAGACGGCGCGTGGAACGATTGGGGCTCAGGAGACAGCGCGTGAAGTTATCGGCGCTCGGAGACGGCGCGTGGACCGACCGGGGCTCAGGAGGCGACGCGTGGACCCATCGGGGCTCGGAGACGGCGTGTGGACCGATCGGGTCTTAGGAGACGATACGTGGACCGATCGGGTCTTAGGAGACGACGCGTGGACCGATCGGGCCTCGGAGACGGCGCGTGGACTGATCGGGGCTTAGGAGCCGACGCGTGGACCCATCGGGGTTCGGAGACGATGCGTGGAACGATCGGGGCTCAGGAGACGGCGCGTGATCCGATCGGCCCTCGGAGACGGTGCGAGGAGGCGTCTGGGGTTAGAAGACGACGCGTGGACCGATCGGGGCTCAGGCAACGGCGCGTTAACCGATTGGGGCTTAGGAGACGATGCGTGGTCCGATCGGGGCTCAGGAGCCTCGCGTGGATCGATCGGGGCTCGGGAGGCGCCGCGTTGACCCATAGGGATCAGGAGACAGTGCGTGGACCGATCGGGGCTCGGAGACGACGCGGGGACCGATCGGGGCTTAGGAGGGGACCCGTCGACCGATCGGGGCTCAGGAGTCGACGCGTGGAAGGGTCGGTGCTCAGGAAGCGGCGCCTGGACCGATCGGGGCTCCGAGACGACGCGTTAACCGAGCGGGGCTTAGGAGACTATGCGGGGATCGATCGGGGCTCGGAGACAGCGCGTGTACCGACTGGGGCTCAGGAGGTTGCGCGTGGACCGATCGGGGCTCGGAGAAGGCGCGTGGACCGATCGTGGCTCAGGAAGCGGCGCCTGGACCGATCGTGGCCCGGAGACGGCGCGAGAAGGAATCTGGGCTTACAAGAACTCGCGTGGATCGATCGGGGCTCGCAGACGGCGCATGAACCGACCGGGGCTCAGGAGACGGCGCGTGGACTGATCGGGGCTCGGAGACGGCGCGTTAACCGATCGGGGCTTAGGAGGCCGCGCGTGGACCGATCGAGGCTCGGCGACGGCGCGTGGACCGATCGGTACTCGGAGACGGCGTGTGAACGTATCGGGGCTTAGGAGACGATGCGTTGACCGATCGGGGCTCATGAGGCGGCGCGTAGACCGATCGGGGCTCCGGCGGCGACGCGTGGACCGATCGGGGCCCAGTAAACGGCGCGTGGATCGATCGGTGCTCGAAGACGACGCGTGGACCGACCGGGGCTCAGGAGCCGATGCGTGCATCGATCGGGGCTTAGGAGGCGGCGCGTAGACCCATCGGGGCTCGGAGACGGCGCGTGGACCGATCAGGGCTTAGGAGACGACGCGTAGACCGATCGGGGCTCAGGAGACGGCGCGTGGACCGATCGGTGCTCGAAGACGGCGCGTGGACGGACCGTGGCTTAGAATGCGTCACGCGGACCGATCGGGGCTCGGATACGGCATGTGGACGTATCGGGGCTTAGGAGACGATGCGTGAACCGATCGGGGCTCAGGAGACGGCGCGTGGAACGATCGGGGCTCGGAGACGGCGCGTGGACCGATCGGGGCTTAGGAGACGACGCGTTGACCGATCGGGGCTCAGGTGACGGCGCGCGGACCGACCGGGGCTCAGGAGACGGTGCGTGAAATGATCGGCGCTCGGAGACGGCGCGTGGACCGATTGGGGGTTAGGAGACGGCGCGTGGACCGATCGGGGCGCAGGAAGCGGCGCCTGGACCGATTGGGGCTTAGGAGACGGCGCGTGGACCGACCGGAGCTCGGACACGGCCCGTGGACGGATCGGGGCTTCGGAGACGGCGCGTGGACCAATTGGGGCCCAGGAGACGACGCGTGGATCGATCGGGGCTCGGAAACGACGCGTTAGCCAAGCGGGGCATAGGAGACGACGCGTGGACCGATCGGGGCTCAGGAGACGGCGCGTGAAGTTATCAGTGCTCAGAGACGGCGCGTGGACCGATCGGGGCTTAGGATACGGCGCGTGGACCGATCGGGGCTCAGGAAGCGGCGCCTGGACCGATCGTGGCTCGGAAACGTCGCGTGGACCGATCAGAGCTCGGAGACGACGCGTGGACCGATCGGGGCTTAGGAGACTACGCGTGGAGCGATCGGAGTGCAGGAGATGACGCGTTAACAGAGCAGTGTTTAGGAGACGATGCGTGGACCGATTGGTGCTCAGGAGGTGGCTCGTGGTCCAATTGGGGTTCGGCGACGGCGCGTGGACCGACCGGGGATTAGGAGACGACGCGTCGACCGATCGGGGCTTAGGAGACGACCCGTCGACCGATCGGGGCTTAGGAGACGACGCGTGGACCGATCGGGGCTTAGGAGGCGGCGCGTGGACCGATCGGTGCTCGGAGACGGCGCGTGGACGGACCGTGACTTAGAATGCGTCACGCGGACCGATCGGGGCTCGGATACGGCATGTGGACGTATCGGGGCTTAGGAGACGATGCGTGAACCGATCGGGGCTCAGGAGACGGCGCGTGGAACGATCGGGGCTCGGAGACGGCGCGTGTACGGATCGAGGCTTGGAGACGGCGCGTGGACCGATCGGAGCTCGCAAACGGCCCGTGGGCAGATCGGGGCTTAGGATACGGCGCGTGGTGGCATCGAGGCTAAGAAGACGACGCATGGACCGAGCGGGGCTCAGGAGACGGCGCGAGGAGCGATCGGGGCTCAGGAGAAGACGCGTCAATTGATCGGGGCTCAGGAGACGACGCGGCGACGGATCGGGGCTTAGGAGACGACGCGTTCACCGATTGGGGCTTAGGAGGCGACGTGTGGACCGATCGGGGCTTAGGAGACGGCCCGTGATTCGATCGGGGCTCAGGAGACTCGCGTGGATCGATCGGGGCTCAGGAGGCGACGCGTGGACCCATCGGGGCTCGGAGACGGCCCGTGGGCAGATCGGGGCTTAGGAGACGGCGCGTGGACTAATTCGGGCTTAGGAGAACATACGTGGACCGATCGGGGCTCGGAGACAGCGCGTTTACCGACTGGGGCTCGAGAGGTTGCGCGTGGACCAATTGGGGTTCGCCGCGGCGTGTGGACCGACCGGAGCTCAGTAGACCGCGCGTGGACCGATCGCGGCTCGGCGACTGCGCGTGGATGGATCGGGGCTCAGGAGACAGCGCGTGGACCGATCGGGGCTCAGGAAGCGGCGCCTGCACCGATCGTGGCTCGGAGACGGCGCGTGGAGGCATCGGGGCTTCGAAGACGACGCATGGACCAATCGGGGCTCGGAAACGGCACCTGGACCGATCGGAGCTCGGAGACGCCGTGTGGAACGAACGGGGCTCGGGAGACCGCGCGTGAACCGATCGGCGCTCGGAGACGGCGCGTGGATCGATCGGGGATCGGGGACGGCGCGTGGAACGACCGCGGCTCGGAGTCGACGCGTTAGCCGATCGGGGCTTAGGAGACGATGCATGGACCGATCGGGGCTCGGAGACGGCGTGTGGACCGACCGGGGTTTAGGAGAAGGCGCTTGGACCGAACGGGGCTTAGGAGACGGCGCGTGGACCGATCGGGGCTCGGAGACGGCACGTGGAACGATCGGGGCTCAGGAGACGGCGCGTCAACCGATCGGCGCTCGGAGCCGGCGCGTGGACCGATCGGGGCTTAGGAGACGGCGCGTGCACCGATCGGGGCCCGGAGACGACGCGTCGACCGACTGGGGCTCAGGCGGTTTCGCGTGGACCAATTGGGGTTCGGCGACGGCGCGTGGACCGATCGGGGCTCAGGAGGCCGCGCGTGGGCCGATCGGGGCTCAGGAGACGGCGCGTGGACCGATTGGGGCTCGGATACGGCGCGTGAACCAATCGGGCCTCAGGAGGCCGCGCGTGGACCGATCGCGGCTCGGCGACGGCGCGTGGACTGATCGGGGCTCAGGAGGCCGCGCGTGGACCGATCATGGCTCGGCGACGGCGCGTGGACCGATCGGGGCTCGGAGACGACGCGTGGACCGATCGGGGTTCGGCGACCGCGCGTGAACCGACTGGGGCTCAGGCGGTTGCGCGTGGACCAATTGGGGCTCGGCGACTGCGCGTGGACGTATCGGGACTCAGGAGACAGCGCGTGGACCGATCGGGGCGGGGAGACGGCGCGTTAACCGATCGGGGCTTAGGAGACGACGCGTTGACCGATCGGGGCTCAGGAGAAGGGGTGTGGACCGATCGGGGCTCAGTAGACGGCGCGTGGACCGATCGGGGCTCGGCGATGGCGCGTGGATCGATCGGGGCTCGGAGACGACGCGTGTACGGATCGAGGCTTGGAGACGGCGCATGGACCGACCGGAGCTCGGACACGGCCCGGGGACGGATCGGGGCTTAGGAGACGGCGCGTGGACCAATTGGGGCCCAGGAGACGACGCGTGGATCGATCGGGGCTTGGAGACGGCGCGTGGGCCGATCGGAGCTCGGAGACGGCGCGTGGAACGATCGGGGCTCAGGAGACGGCGCGTGAAGTTATCAGTGCTCAGAGATGGCGCGTGGACCGATCGGGGCTTAGGATACGGCGCGTGGACCGATCGGGGCTCAGGAAGCGGCGCCTGGACCGATCGTGGCTCGGAGACGTCGCGTGGAGGCATCGGGGCTAAGAAGACGACGCATGGACCGATCGGGGCTCAGGAAACGGCGTGTGGACCGATCAGAGCTCGGAGACGACGCGTGGACCGATCGGGGCTTAGGAGACTACGCGTGTACCTATCGGGACTCAGGAGACAGCGCGTGGACCGATCGGGGCTCAGGAGGCGGCGCGTGGATCGATCGGGGCTCGGAGACGGCGCGTGGAACGAGCGGGTCTCAGGAAGCGGCGCCTGGACCGATTGGGGCTTAGGAGACGGCGCGTGGACCGATCGGGGCGCAGGAAGCGGCGCCTGGACCGATCGTGGCTCGGAGACGGCGCGTTGACCGATCGGGGCTTAGGAGAAGGCGCTTGGACCGACCGGGGCTTAGGAGACGGCGCGTGGGCCGATCAGAGCTCGGAGACGGCGCGTGGAACGAGCGGGGCTCAGGCGACGGCGCGTGGACCGATCGGAGCTTAGGAGACGGCGCGTCGACCGACCGGAGATCGGGAGATGACGCGTGGACCGATCGGGGCTCTGGAAGCGTCGCACGGACCGATCGTGGCTCGGAGACGACGCGTGTACGGATCGGGGATTCGGGGACGACGCGTGGAACGATCTGGGCTCAGGAGACGGCGCGTGGACCGATCGGGGCTCGGAGACGGCGCGTGGACCGATCGGGGCTTAGGAGAAGGCGCGTGGACCGATCAGGGCTTAGGAGATGGCACGTGAATCGATCGGGGCTCAGGAGAAGGGGTGTGAACCGATCGGGGCTCAGGAGACGGCGCGTGAAATGATCGGCGCTCGGAGAGGGCGCGTGGACCGATCGGGGCTCGGCGATGGCGCGTGGACCGATCGGCGCTCGGCGATGGCGCGTGGACCGATAAGGGCTCGGAGACGACGCGTGTACGGATCGAGGTTTGGAGACGGCGCGTGAACCGATCGGAGCTCGGACACGGCCCGTGGACGGATCAGGGCTTAGGAGACGGCGCGTGGACTAATTGGGGCTCAGGAGACAACGCGTGGACCGATCGGGGCTCGGAAACGACGCGTTAACCGAGCGGGGCTTAGGAGACTACGCGTGGACCGATCGGGGCTTAGAAGACGACGCGTCGACCGATCGGGGCTCAGGTGACGGCGCGCGGACCGACCGGGGTTCAGGAGACGGCGCGTGGGCCGAACGGGGCTCAGGAGACGGCGCGTGGACCGGTCGGGGCTTAGGAGACGACGCCTGGACAGATCGGGGCTTAGGAGGCGGCGTGTGGAACGATCGGTGCTCAGGAGACGGCGCGTGCACCGATCGGGGCTCAGGAGACGCCGCGTGGACCGATCGGGGCTCGGAGACGGTGCGTGGAACGATCGGGGCTCAGGAGACGGCGCGTGAAATGATCAGCGCTCTGAGAAGGCGCGTGGACCGATTGTGGCTTACGAGACGGCGCGTGGATCGATCGGGGCTCGGAGACGGCGCGTGGGCCGTTCAGGGCTCAGGAGGCCGCGCGTGGACCGATCGTGGCTCGGGAGACGGGGCGTGAACCGATCGGCGCTCGGAGGCGGGGCGTGGACCGATCGGGCTTAGGAGACGGCGCGTGCACCGATCGGGGCCCGGAGACGACGCGTCGACCGACTGGGGCTCAGGCGGTTTCGCGTGGACCAATTGGGGTTCGGCGACGGCGCGTGGACCGATCGGGGCTTAGGACGCCGCGCGTGAACCGATCGCGGCTCGGTGACGGCGCGTGGACCGATCGGGGCTCAGGAGGCCGCGCGTGGGCCGATCGGGGCTCAGGAGACGGCGCGTGGACCGATTGGGGCTCGGATACGGCGCGTGAACCAATCGGGCCTCAGGAGGCCGCGCGTGGACCGATCGCGGCTCGGCGACGGCGCGTGGACTGATTGGGGCTCAGGAGGCCGCGCGTGGACCGATCATGGCTCGGCGACGGCGCGTGGACCGATCGGGGCTCGGAGACGACGCGTGGACCGATCGGGGTTCGGCGACCGCGCGTGAACCGACTGGGGCTCAGGCGGTTGCGCGTGGACCAATTGGGGCTCGGCGACTGCGCGTGGACGTATCGGGACTCAGGAGACAGCGCGTGGACCGATCGGGGCGGGGAGACGGCGCGTTAACCGATCGGTGCTTAGGAGACGACGCGTTGACCGATCGGGGCTCAGGAGAAGGGGTGTGGACCGATCGGGGCTCAGTAGACGGCGCGTGGACCGATCGGGGCTCGGCGATGGCGCGTGGATCGATCGGGGCTCGTAGACGACGCGTGTACGGATCGAGGCTTGGAGACGGCGCATGGACCGACCGGAGCTCGGACACGGCCCGTGGACGGATCGGGGCTTAGGAGACGGCGCGTGGACCAATTGGGGCCCAGGAGACGACGCGTGGATCGATCGGGGCTTGGAGACGGCGCGTGGGCCGATCGGAGCTCGGAGACGGCGCGTGGAACGATCGGGGCTCAGGAGACGGCGTGTGAACTGATCGGCGCTCGGAGACGGCGCGTGGACCGATCGGGGCTTAGGAGACGACGCGTTGACCGATCGGGGCTCAGGTGACGGCGCGCGGACCGACCGGGGCTCAGGAGACGGTGCGTGAAATGATCGGCGCTCGGAGACGGCGCGTGGACCGATTGGGGGTTAGGAGACGGCGCGTGGACCGATCGGGGCGCAAGAAGCGGCGCCTGGACCGATTGGGGCTTAGGAGACGGCGCGTGGACCGACCGGAGCTCGGACACGGCCCGTGGACGGATCGGGGCTTCGGAGACGGCGCGTGGACCAATTGGGGCCCAGGAGACGACGCGTGGATCGATCGGGGCTCGGAAACGACGCGTTAGCCGAGCGGGGCATAGGAGACGACGCGTGGACCGATCGGGGCTCAGGAGACGGCGCGTGAAGTTATCAGTGCTCAGAGACGGCGCGTGGACCGATCGGGGCTTAGGATACGGCGCGTGGACCGATCGGGGCTCAGGAAGCGGCGCCTGGACCGATCGTGGCTCGGAAACGTCGCGTGGAGGCATCGGGGCTAAGAAGACGACGCATGGACCGATCGGGGCTCAGGAAACGGCGTGTGGACCGATCAGAGCTCGGAGACGACGCGTGGACCGATCGGGGCTTAGGAGACTACGCGTGTACCTATCGGGACTCAGGAGACAGCGCGTGGACCGATCGGGGCTCAGGAGGCGGCGCGTGGATCGATCGGGGCTCGGAGACGGCGCGTGGAACGAGCGGGTCTCAGGAAGCGGCGCCTGGACCGATTGGGGCTTAGGAGACGGCGCGTGGACCGATCGGGGCGCAGGAAGCGGCGCCTGGACCGATCGTGGCTCGGAGATGGCGCGTTGACCGATCGGGGCTTAGGAGAAGGCGCTTGGACCGACCGGGGCTTAGGAGACGGCGCGTGGGCCGATCAGAGCTCGGAGACGGCGCGTGGAACGATCGGGGCTCAGGCGACGGCGCGTGGACCGATCGGGGCTTAGGAGACGGCGCGTCGACCGACCGGAGATCGGGAGATGACGCGTGGACCGATCGGGGCTCTGGAAGCGTCGCACGGACCGATCGTGGCTCGGAGACGACGCGTGTACGGATCGGGGATTCGGGGACGACGCGTGGAACGATCTGGGCTCAGGAGACGGCGCGTGGACCGATCGGGGCTCGGAGACGGCGCGTGGACCGATCGGGGCTTAGGAGAAGGCGCGTGGACCGATCAGGGCTTAGGAGATGGCACGTGAATCGATCGGGGCTCAGGAGAAGGGGTGTGAACCGATCGGGGCTCAGGAGACGGCGCGTGAAATGATCGGCGCTCGGAGAGGGCGCGTGAACCGATCGGGGCTCGGCGATGGCGCGTGGACCGATCGGGGCTCGGCGATGGCGCGTGGATCGATAAGGGCTCGGAGACGACGCGTGTACGGATCGAGGTTTGGAGACGGCGCGTGAACCGATCGGAGCTCGGACACGGCCCGTGGACGGATCAGGGCTTAGGAGACGGCGCGTGGACTAATTGGGGCTCAGGAGACAACGCGTGGACCGATCGGGGCTCGGAAACGACGCGTTAACCGAGCGGGGCTTAGGAGACTACGCGTGGACCGATCGGGGCTTAGAAGACGACGCGTCGACCGATCGGGGCTCAGGTGACGGCGCGCGGACCGACCGGGGCTCAGGAGACGGCGCGTGGGCCGAACGGGGCTCAGGAGACGGCGCGTGGACCGGTCGGGGCTTAGGAGACGACGCCTGGACAGATCGGGGCTTAGGAGGCGGCGTGTGGAACGATCGGTGCTCAGGAGACGGCGCGTGCACCGATCGGGGCTCAGGAGACGCCGCGTGGACCGATCGGGGCTCGGAGACGGTGCGTGGAACGATCGGGGCTCAGGAGACGGCGCGTGAAATGATCAGCGCTCTGAGAAGGCGCGTGGACCGATTGTGGCTTACGAGACGGCGCGTGGATCGATCGGGGCTCGGAGACGGCGCGTGGGCCGTTCAGGGCGCAGGAGGCCGCGCGTGGACCGATCGTGGCTCGGGAGACGGGGCGTGAACCGATCGGCGCTCGGAGGCGGCGCCTCGACCGATCGGGGCTTATGAGACTGCGCGTAGATCGATCGGAGATCAGGAGACGACGCGTGCACCGATCGGCGCTCTCGAAGCGGCGTGTGGAGCGATCGGGGCTCAGGAGACGATGCGTGGACCGATCGGGGCTCAGGTGACGGCGCGCGGAGCGACCGGGGCTCAGGAGACTCGTGTGGATCGATCGGGGCTCCGGAGACGACGCGTCGACCGATCGGGGCTAAGGAGGCTGCGCGTGGACCCTTCGGGGCTCGCAGAAGGCACGAGGACCGATCAGGGCTTAGGAGACGACGCGTGGACCGATCGGGGCTCGGAGACGGCGCGTGGATGGACCGTGGCTTAGAATGCGGCACGCGGACCGATCGGGGCTCGGAAACGGCATGTGGATCGATCGTGGCTCAGGAGACGGCGCGTGGACCGATGGGGATCAGGAGGCGGTGCGTGGACCGATCGGGGCACGAAGGCGGCGCGTGGACCGATCGGGGCGTAGGAGACGACGCATGTACCTATCGGGGCTCAGGAGACAGCGAGTGGACCGATTGGGGCTCAGGAGACGGCGCGTGGACAGATCGGGGCTCAGGAGACCGCGCGTGGACCGATCAGGGCTCGGAGACGGCGCGTGGACCGATCGGGGCTCGGAGACGGCGCGTGGACAGATCGGGGCTCAGGAGACCGCGCGTGGACCGATCGGGGCTCGGCGACTGCGCGTGGACGTATCGGGGCTCAGGAGACGGCGCGTGGACCGGTCGGGGCTTAGGAGACAGCGCGTGGACCGATCGGGGCTCGGGAGGCGGCGCGTGGATCGATCGGGGCTCGGAGACGGCGCGTGGAACGAGCGGGTCTCAGGAAGCGGCGCCTGGACCGATTGGGGCTTAGGAGACGGCGCGTGGACCGATCGGGGCGCAGGAAGCGGCGCCTGGACCGATCGTGGCTCGGAGACGGCGCGTTGACCGATCGGGGCTTAGGAGAAGGCGCTTGGACCGACCGGGGCTTAGGAGACGGCGCGTGGGCCGATCAGAGCTCGGAGACGGCGCGTGGAACGATCGGGGCTCAGGCGACGGCGCGTGGACCGATCGGAGCTTAGGAGACGGCGCGTCGACCGACCGGAGATCGGGAGATGACGCGTGGACCGATCGGGGCTCTGGAAGCGTCGCACGGACCGATCGTGGCTCGGAGACGACGCGTGTACGGATCGGGGATTCGGGGACGACGCGTGGAACGATCTGGGCTCAGGAGACGGCGCGTGGACCGATCGGGGCTCGGAGACGGCGCGTGGACCGATCGGGGCTTAGGAGAAGGCGCGTCGACCGATCAGGGCTTAGGGGATGGCACGTGAATCGATCGGGGCTCAGGAGAAGGGGTGTGAACCGATCGGGGCTCAGGAGACGGCGCGTGAAATGATCGGCGCTCGGAGAGGGCGCGTGGACCGATCGGGGCTCGGCGATGGCGCGTGGACCGATCGGGGCTCGGCGATGGCGCGTGGACCGATAAGGGCTCGGAGACGACGCGTGTACGGATCGAGGTTTGGAGACGGCGCGTGAACCGATCGGAGCTCGGACACGGCCCGTGGACGGATCAGGGCTTAGGAGACGGCGCGTGGACTAATTGGGGCTCAGGAGACGACGCGTGGACCGATCGGGGCTCAGAAACGACGCGTTAACCGAGCAGGGCTTAGGAGACGACGCGTGGACCGATCGGGGCGTAGGAGACAGCGTGTGGACAATTTGGGCTCAGGAGACGGCGCGTGCACCGGTCGGGGCTTAGGAGACGACGCGTCGACAGATCGGGGCTCAGGAGAAGGGGTTTGGACAGATCGGGGCTCAGGAGACGGCGCGGGGACCGATCGAGGCTCGGCGATGGCGCGTGGACCGATCGGAGCTCGGACACGGCCCGTGGACGGATCGGGGATTAGGAGACGGCGCATGGACTAATTGGGGCTCAGGAGACATCGCGTGGACCGATCGGGGCTCGGAAACGACGCGTTAACCGAGCGGGGCTTAGGAGACTACGCGTGGACCGATCGGGGCTTAGAAGACGACGCGTCGACCGATCGGGGCTCAGGTGACGGCGCGCGGACCGACCGGGGCTCAGGAGACGGGGCGTGGGCCGAACGGGGCTCAGGAGACGGCGCGTGGACCGGTCGGGGCTTAGGAGACTCGTGTGGATCGATCGGGGCTCCGGAGGCGCCGCGTGGACCGATGGGGATCAGGAGACGGTGCGTGAACCAACCGGAGCTCAGGAGACTGCTCGTGGACCGATCGGGGCTCGGAGACGAAGCGTCGACCGATCGGGGCTCAGGAGGCTGCGCGTGGACCCTTCGGGGCTCGAAGAAGGCACGAGGACCGATCAGGGCTTAGGAGACGACGCGTGGAGCGATCGGGGCTCGGAGACGGCGCGTGGATGGACCGTGGCTTAGAATGCGGCACGCGGACCGATCGGGGCTCGGAGACGGCATCTGGATCGATCGTGGCTCAGGAGACGGCGCGTGGACCGATGGGGATCAGGAGGCGGTGCGTGGACCGATCGGGCCACGAAGGCGGCGCGTGGACCGATCGGGGCGTAGCAGACGACGTGTGTACCTATCGGGGCTCAGGAGATAGCGGGTGGACAGTTCGGGGCTTAGGAGGCGGCGTGTGGAAC
Organism: Netelia fuscicornis; assembly: GCA_946811545.1. NCBI lineage: Eukaryota > Metazoa > Arthropoda > Insecta > Hymenoptera > Ichneumonidae > Netelia > Netelia fuscicornis. The sequence continues at coordinate 34,521,095 of OX328014.1, read as the reverse complement.
GATCGGTGCTCAGGAGACGGCTCGTGCACCAATCGGCGCTCGGAGACGGCGCGTGGAGCGATCGGGGCTCGGAGACGACGCGTGTACGGATCGGGGATTCGGCGATGACGCGTGGACCGATCCGGGCTCAGGAGACGGCGCGTGGACCGATCGGGGCTCGGAGACGGCGCGTGGAACGATCGGGGCTCAGGAGACGGCGCGTGGAGGCATCGGGGCTAAGGAGACGACGCATGGATCGAGCGGGGCTCAGGAGACGGCGCGAGGAGCGATCGGGGCTCGGCGACGGCTTGTGAAGCGGTTGGGGCTCAGGAGACGACGCGTGGGTCGATCGGGGCTCAGAAGACGACGCGTCGACCGATCTGGGCTCAGGAGACGGCGCGTGGATCGATCGAGGCTCGGAGACGCCGCGTGGAAAGATCGGGGCTCAGGAGACGGCGTGTGGACCGACCGGAGTTCGGAGACGACGCGTGGACCGATCGGGGCTCAGGAGACGGCGCGATGAGCGATCGGGCTCAGGAGAAGACGCGTCAATTGATCGTGGCTCCGGAGACGACGCGTCGACGGATCGGGGCTTAGGAGACGACGCGTCGATCGATCGGGGCTCAGGAGGCGGCGCGTGGACCGATTGGGAGTCACGAGACGGCGCGTAGACCGAGTGGGGCTCGGATACGGCGCGTGAACCGACCGGGGCTCAGGAGGCCGCGCGTGGACCGATCGCAGCTCGGCGACGGCGCGTGGACCGATCGGGGCTCGGAGACGACGCGTGAACCGATCGGGGCTCAGGAGACGGCGCGTGTACTGATCGGTGCTCGGAGACGGCGCGTGGACGGACAGTGGCTCAGGAGGCGGCGCGTTTACCGATCGCGGCTCGGAGACGGCCCGTGGACAGACCGGGGCTTAGGAAACGGCGCGTGGGCCGAACGGGGCTCAGGAGACGGCGCGTGGACCGGTCGGGGCTTAGGAGACGACGCCTGGACAGATCGGGGCTTAGAAGGTGGCGTGTGGAACGATCGGTGCTCAGGAGACGGTGCGTGGAGGCATGGGGGCTTAGAGGACGACGCATGGACCGAGCGGGGCTCAGGAGACGGCGCGAGGAGCGCGCGGGGCTCAGGAGAAGTCGCGTCAATTGATCGGGGCTCAGGAGACGACGCGGCGACTGATCGGGGATTAGGAGACGACGCGTGGCCCGATTGGGGCTTAGGAGACGACGTGTGGACCGATCGGGGCTTAGGAGACGGCATGTGAATCGATCGGTGCACAGGAGACGGCGGGTGAACCGGTCGGGTCTTAGGAGACGACGCGTCGACCGATTGGGGCTCAGGAGACGGCGCGCAGATCGACCGGGGCTCAGGAGCCTCGCGTGGGCCGATCATGGCTCGGCGACGGTGCGTGGACGGATCGGGGCTCGGAGACGACGCGTGGACCGATGGGGGCTCGGATACGGCGCGTGAACCAACCGGGGCTCGGAGACGACGCGTGGACCGATTGGGGCTCGGAGACAGCGCGAGGACCGACTGGGGCTCAGGCGGTTGCGCGTGGACCGATCGGGGCTTGGAGACGGCGCGTTAACCGACCGGGGCTCAGGAGACGACGCGTCGACCGGTCGGGGCTTAGGAGACGAAGCCTGGACCGATCGGGGCTTAGCAGGAGGCGCGTGGAACGATCGGGGCTCAGAATACGGCGCGTGAACCGATCGGCGCTCGGAGGCGGCGCGTCGACCGATCGGGGTTCGGAGACGGCACGAGGACCGTCTGGGGCTTAGGAGACGATGCGTGGACCGATCGGGGCTCAGGAGACTGCGCGTGGATGGATCGGGGCTTAGGGAACGACGCGTGGACCGAGCGGGGCTCAGGAGACGGCGCGAGGAGCGATCGGGGCTCAGGAGAAGTCGCGTCAATTGATCGGGGCTCAGGAGACGACGCGGCGACTGATCGGGGCTTAGGAGACGACGCGTGGCCCGATTGGGGCTTAGGAGACGACGTGTGGACCGATCGGGGCTTAGGAGACGGCGCGTGAACCGACCGGGGCTTAGGAGACGGCACGTGGTCCGATCGGGCTCGGAGCCGGCGCGTGAACCGATCGGGGCTCAGGAGGCCGCGCGTGGACCGATCGAGGCTCGGCGACGGCGCGTGGACCGGTCGGGGCTCGGAGACGACGCGTGTACGGATCAGGGCTTGGTGACGGCGCGTTTACCGATAGCAGCTCGGAGACGGCCCGTGGACAGATCGCGGCTTAGGAGACGGCGCGTGGAATGATCGGGGCTTAGGAGACGGCGCGTGGACCGGTCGAGGCTCGGAGACGACGCGTGTGCGGATCGGGGATTCGAGGACGACGGGTGAACCGATCCGGGCTCAGGAGACGGCGCGTGGACCGATCGGGGCTTAGGTGAAAACGCGTGGACCGATTGGGGCTCAGGAAGCAGCGCCTGGACCGATCGAGGCTCGGAGACGACGCGTGTACGGATCGGGGATTCGGCGATGACGCGTGGACCGATCCGGGCTCAGGAGACGGCGCGTGGACCGATCAAGGCTCGGAGACGGCGCGTGGAACGATCGGGGCTCAGGAGACGGCGCGTGGAGGCATCGGGGCTAAGAAGACGACGCATGGATCGAGCGGGGCTCAGGAGACGGCGCGAGGAGCGATCGGGGCTCGGAGACGGCGCGTGGAGGCATCGGGGCTTTGAAGACGACGCGTGGACCGAACGGTGCTCAGAAAACGGCGCGTGGACCGATCGGTGCTCGAAGACGATGCGTGGACCGATCGGGGCTCAGGAAACGGCGTGTGGAGCGGTTGGGGCTCAGGAGACGACGCGTGGGTCGATCGGGGCTCAGAAGACGACGCGTCGACCGATCGGGGCTCAGGAGACGGCGCGTGGATCGATCGAGGCTCGGAGACGCCGCGTGGAACGATCGGGGCTCAGGAGACGGCGCGTGAACCAACCGGGGCTCAGGAGGTCGCGCGTGGACCGATCGCGGCTCGGCGACGGCGCGTGGACCGATCGGGGCTCAGGAGGCCGCGCGTGGACCGATCATGGCTCGGCGACGGCGCGTGGACGAATCGGTGCTTGGAGACGACGCGTGGACCGATCGGGGCTCGGAGACAGCGCGTGGACCGACTGGGGCTCAGGCGGTTGCGCGTAGACCGATCGAGGCTCGGAGACGCCGCTTGGACCGATCGGGGCTTAGGAGACGGCGCGTGGACCGATTGGGGCTTAGGAGACGGCGCGTGGACCGATCGTGGCTCAGGAAGCGGCGCCTGGACCGATCGGGGCTCAGGAAGTGGCGCCTAGACCGATCGTGGCTCGGCGACGGCGCGTGGACCAATCGGTGCTTGGAGACGACGCGTGGACCGATCGGGGCTCGGAGACAGCGCGTGAACCGACTGGGGCTCAGGCGGTTGCGCGTGGACCGATCGCGGCTCGGAGATGGCGCGTGAACCGACCGGGGCTCAGGAGACGGCGCGTGCACCGATCGGGGCCCAGAGACGGGTCGTGGACAGATTGGGGCTTAGGAGACGGCGCGTGGACCGATCGTGGCTGGGAGACGGCACGTCCACCAATCGGGGCTCAGGAGACTGCGCGTGGATGGATCGGAGCTTACGGAACGACGCGTGGACCGATCGGAGCGCAGGAGACGGCGCGTGAACCGACCATGGCTCAGGAGGCCGCGCGTGGACCGACTGGGGCTCAGGAGGTTGCGCGTGGACCAATTAGGGTTCGGCAACGGAGCGTGGACCGATCGGGGCTCGGAGACGGCGCGTGGAACGATCGGGGCTCGGAGTCGGCGCGTTAACCGATCGGGGCTCAGGAAGCGGCGCCTGGACCGATCGTGGCTCGGAGACTGCGCGAGGAGGCATCTGGGCTTAGAAGACGACGCGTGGATCGATCGGGGCTCGGAGACGGCCCGTGAACCGACCGGGGCTCGGCGACTGCGCGTGCACGTATCGGGGTTCAGGAGACGGCGCGTGGACCGATCGAGGTTTAGCAGAGGAGGCGTCGACCGATCGGGGCTCAGGAGACAGTGAGTGGACGGATCGGGACTCAGGAGACGGCGCGTTAACCGATGGGCGCTCGGAGACGGGGCGTGGACCGATTGGGGTTTAGCAGTGGACGCGTCGACCGATCGGGGCTCAGGAGACAGCGCGTGGACGGATCGAGTCTCAGGAGACGGCGCGTGAACCAATCGGTGCTCGGAGACGGGGCGTGGACCGATCGGGGCTTAGGAGACGGTGCGTGCACCGATCGGGGCTCGGGAGACTGCGCGTGGATGGATCGGGGCTCAGGAGACGGCGCGTGGACCGATCGGAGCTCGGAGACGGCGCGTGGACCGATCGGGGCTCAGGAGGCCGCCCGAGAACCGATCGCGGCTCGGCGACGGCGCGTGGACCGATCGGGGCTCAGGAGGCCGCGCGTAGACCGATCATGGCGCGGAGACGGCGCGTAGACCGATCGGGGCTCGGAGACGACGCGTGGACTGATCGGGGCTCGAAGACAGCGCGTGGACCGACTGGGGCTCAGGCGGTTGCGCGTGGACCAATTGGGGCTCCGGAGGCGGCGCGTGGATCGATTGTGGAGCAGAAGATGGTGCGTGGAGCGATCGGCGCTCGGAGACCGCGCGTGGACCGATCGCGGCTCGGCGACGGCGGGTGGACCGATCGGGGCTCAGGAGGCCGCGCGTGGACCGATCGTGGCTCGGCGACGGCGCGTGGACCGATCGGGGCTCGGAGACCACGCGTGGACCGATCGCGGTTCGGCGACGGCGCGAGGACCGATCGGGGCTCAGGAGGCCGCGCGTGGACCCACCGGGGCTCAGGAGACGGCGCGCGGACCGATCGGGGCTCGGAAACGGCGCGTGGACCCATCGGAACTCGTAGACGACGTATGGACCGATCGGGGCTCGGAAACGGCGCGTGGACCGATCGGAGCTCGGAGACGTGGCGTGGACCGATCCGGGCTCAGGAGACAGCGCGTGAAATGATCGGCGCTTTGAGACGGCGCGTGGACCGATCGGTGCTCGGAGACGGCGCGTAGACGGACCGCGGCTTAGAATGCGGCACGCGGACCGATCGGGGATCGGACACGGCGTGTGGACCGATCGAGGGTCGGAGACGACGCGTTTACGGATCGGGGATAAGGAGACGACGCGTGGAACGATCCGGGCTCTGGAGACGGAGCGTGGACCGATCGGGGCTCGGAGACGGCGCGTGGAACGATCGGGGCTCACGAGACGGCACGTGAACCGATCGGGGCTCCGAGACGGCGCGTGGACCGATCGGGGCTTAGGAGACGGCGCGTGGACCGATCGGAACTCAGGAGATGACGCGTGGACCGATCGGGGCTCTGGAAGCGGCGCACGGACCGATCGTGGCTCGGAGACGGCGCGTGGACCGATCGGGGCTCAGGAGACGGCGCGTGGACCAATTGGGGTTCGGCGACGGCGCGTGGACCGACCGGGGATTAGGAGACGACGCGTCGACCGATCGGGGCTTAGGAGACGACCCGTCGACCGATCGGGGCTTAGGAGACGACGCGTGGACCAATCGGGGCTTAGGAGGCGGCGCGTGGACCCATCGGGGCTCGTAGACGGCGCGTTAACCGATCGGGGCTTAGGAGACGACGCGTGGACCGATCGGGGCTCAGGAGACGGCGCGTGGACGTATCGGGGCTTAGGAGACGATGCGTGAACCGATCGGGGCTCAGGAGACGGCGCGTGGACCGATCGGGGCTCGGAGACGGCGCGTGTACGGATCGAGGCTTGGAGACGGCGCGTGGACCGATCGGAGCTCGGAAACGGCCCGTGGGCAGATCGGGGCTTAGGAGACGGCGCGTGGTGGCATCGGGGCTAAGAAGACGACGCATGGACCGAGCGGGGCTCAGGAGACGGCGCGAGGAGCGATCGGGGCTCAGGAGGCGCCGCGTGGACCGATGGGGATCAGGACACGGTGCGTGGACCGATCGGGGCTCGGAGACGGCGCGTGGACCGATCGGGGCCTAGGAGACGACGCGTGGACTGATCGGGGCGTAGGAAACGACGCGTGTACCTATCGGGGCTCAGGAGACAGCGAGTGGACCTGTTGGGGCTCAGGAGACGGCGCAGGGACCGATCGGGGCTCGGAGACGGCGCGTGGAACGATCGGGGCTCAGGAGACGGCGCGTTAACCGATTGGGGCTTAGGAGACGATGAGTGGACCGATCGGGGCTCGGCGACGGCGCGTGGGCCGATAGCGGCTCGGAGACGGCGCGTCGACCGATCGGCGTTCGGAGACGGTACGTGGACCGATCGAGGCTCGGAGACGGCGCGTGGATCGACCGGTGCTGAGGAGGCTGCGTGTGGACCGATCGGGACTCGGCGACGACGCGTGGACTGATCGAGCCTCGGAGACGACGCGTGTATGGGTCGGGTATTAGGGGACGACGCTTGGAACGATTGGGGCTCAGGAGACGGCGCGTCGACCGATCGGGGCTCAGGAGGCGGCGCGTGGACCGATTGGGAGTCACGAGACGGCGCGTGGACCGAGTGGGGCTCGGATACGGCGCGTGAAACGACCGGGGCTCAGGAGGCCGCGCGTAGACCGATCGCAGCTCGGCGACGGCGCGTGGACCGATCGGGGCTCGGAGACGACGCGTGAACCGATCGGGGCTCAGGAGACGGCGCGTGGACTGATCGGTGCTCGGAGACGGCGCGTGGACGGACCGTGGCTTAGAATGCGTCACGCGGATCGATCGGGGCTCGGAGACGGCGCGTGGACCGATCGGGGCTTCGGAGACGGTACGTGGACCGATCGAGGCTCAGGAGATGGCGCGTGGACCGATCGGGGCTTCGGAGACGGTACGTGGACCGATCGAGGCTCGGAGACGGCGCGTTGACCGATCGGGGCTCAGGAGACGGCGCGTGGACTGATCGGTGCTCGGAGACGCCGTGTGGACGGACCGTGGCTTAGAATGCGTCACGCGGATCGATCGGGGCTCGGAGACGGCGCGTGGACCGATCGGGGTTCGGATACGACGCGTGGACCGATCGGGGCTCGGAAACAGCGCGTGGACCAACCGGGGCTCAGACGGTTGCGCGTGGACCAATTGGGGTTCGGCGACGGCGCGTGGAGCGATCGGGGCTCCGAGTCGGCGCGTTAACCGATCGGGGCTTAGGAGACGATGCGTGGACCGATCGGGGCTCGGAGACGGCGCGTGGACCGACCGGGGCTCAGGAGGATACGCCTGGACCGATCGGGGCTCGGCGACGGCGCGTGGACCGATCGAGGCTCGGAGACGACGCATGTACGGATCGAGGATTCGGGGACGACGCGTGGAACGATCCGGGCTCAGGAGACGACGCGTGGACCGATCGGGGCTCGGAAACGGCGCGTGGAACGATCGGGGCTCAGGTGACGGCGCGTGAACCGATCCCCGCTCGGAGACGGCCCGTGGACCGATCGGGGCTTAGGAGAAGGCGCTTGGACCGATCGGGGCTTAGGAGATGGCGCGTGGACCGATCGGAGCTCGGAGACGGCGCGTGGAACGATCGGGGCTCAGGAGACGGCGCGTGAACCGATCGGCGCTCGGAGACGACGCGTGGGCCGTTCAGGGCTTAGGAGACGACGCGTCGACCGATCGGGGCTCAGGTGACGGCACGCGGACCGACCGGGGCTCAGGAGACAGCGCGTGAAATGATCGGCGCTCGGAGATGGCGCGTGGACCGATTGGGGCTTAAGAGACGACGGGTGGACCGATCGGGGCTTAGGAGACGGCACGTGAATCGATCGGGGCACAGGAGACGGCGCGTGAGCCGGTCGGGGCTTAGGAGACGACGCCTGGACCGAACGAGGTTTAGGGGGCGGCGTGTGGAACGATCGGGGCTCAGGAAACGGCCCGTGGAGCAATCGGGGCTCAGGAGACGGCCCGTGGACGGATCGGGGCTTAGGAGACGGCGCGTCGACCGATCGGGGCTCCGGTGACGGCGCGTGGACCGATCGCGGCTCGGAGACGGCGCGTTAACCGATCGGGGCTTAGGAGACGATGCGTGAACCGATCGGGGCTTAGGTGACGATGCGTGAACCGATCGGGGCTCGGAGACGGCGCGTGGACCGACCGGGGCTCGGAGACGGCGCGTGGAACGATCGGGGCTCAGGAGACGGCGCGTGAACCGATCGGCGCTCGGAGACGGCGCGTGGACCGATCGGGGCTTAGGAGACTACGCGTTGACCGATCGGGGCTCACGTGACGGCGCGCGGACCGACCGGGGCTCAGGAGACGGCGCGTAAAATGATCGGCGCCCAGAGATGGCGCGTGGACCGATTGGGGCTTAAGAGACGACGGGTGGACCGATCGGGGCTTAGGAGACGGCGCGTGAAGTTATCAGCGCTCAGAGACGGCACGTGGACCGATCGGGGCTTAGGATACGGCGCGTGGACCGATCGGCGCTCAGGAAGCGGCGCCTGGACCGATCGGGGCTCGGAAACGACGCGTTAGCCGAGCGGGGCTTTCGAGACGATGCGTGGACCGATCGGGGCGCAGGAGACGGCGCGTGAAGTTATCAACGCTCAGAGACGGCACGGGGACCGATCGGGGCTTAGGATACGGCGCGTGGACCGATCGGGGCTCAGGAAGCGGCGCCTGGACCGATCAGAGCTCGGAGACGACGCGTGTACCTATCGGGGCTCAGGAGACAGCGCGTGGACCAATCGCGGCTCAGGAGGCAGCGCGTGGATCGATCGGGTCTCGGAGACGGCGCGTGGAACGATCGGGTCTCAGCAGACGGCGCGTGAAATGATCAGCGCTCGGAGACGCCGCGTGGACCGATTGGGGCTTAGGAGACGGCGCGTGGACGGATCGGAGCTCGGAGACGGCGCGTGGAACGATCGGGGCTCAGGAGACGGCGCGTGAACTAATCGGCGCTCGGAGACGGCTCGTGGACCGATCGGGGCTGAGGAGAAGGCGCGTGGTCCGATCGGGGCTTATGAGACGGCGCGTGGACCGATCGGGGCTCAGGAAGCGGCGCCTGGACCGATCGTGGCTCGAAGACGGCGCGTGGAGGCATCGGGGCTAAGAAGACGACGCATGGATCGAGCGGGGCTCAGGAGACGGCGCGAGGGGCGATCGGGGCTTGGAGACGGCGCGTGGAGGCATCGGGGCTTTGAAGACGACGCGTGGACCGAACGGGGCTCAGAAAACGGCGCGTGGACCGATCGGTGCTCGGAGACGATGCGTGAACCGATCGGGGCTCAGGTAACGGCGTGTGGAGCGGTTGGGGCTCAGCAGACGACGGGTGGGTCGATCGAGGCTCAAAAGACGACGCGTCGACCGATCGGGGCTCAGGAGACGGCGCGTGGATCGATCGGGGCTCGGAGACGCCGCGTGGAACGATCGGGGCTCAGGAGACGGCGCTTGAACTTATCGGCGCTCAGAGACGGCCCATGGACCGATCGGGGCTTAGGATACGGCGCGTGGACCGATCGTGGCTCAGGAAGCGATGCCTGGACCGATCGTGGCTCGGAGACGGCGTATGGACCGATCGGAGCTCGGACACGACGCGTGGACCGATCGGGGCTCAGGAGACGGCGCGAGGAGCGATCGGGCTCAGGAGAAGACGCGTCAATTGATCGTGGCTCAGGAGACGACGCGTCGACGGATCGGGGCTTAGGAGACGACGCGTGGACCGATCGGGGCTTAGGAGACGACGCGTGGACCGATCGGGGCTCAGGAGACGGCGCGTGGACCGACCGGGGCTCAGGAGGCGACGCGTGGACCCATCGGGGCTCGGAGACGGCGTGTGGACCGATCAGGGCTTAGGAGACGACGCGTGGACCGATCGGGGTTTAGGAGAGGACGCGTCGACCGATCGGGGCACAGGAGACGGCGCGTGGACCGATCGGGGCTTAGGAGACGACGCGTGGACCGATCGTGGCTCGGAGACGGCGCGAGGAGGCATCTGGGCTTAGAAGACGACGCGTGGATCGATCGCGGCTCGGAGACGGCGCGTGAACCGACCGGGGCTCAGGAGGCCGCGCGTGGACCGGTCGGGGCTCGGCGACTGCGTGTGGACGTATCAGGGATTCCGGGACGACGCGTGGACCGATCCGGGCTCAGGAGACGGCGCGTAGACCGATCATGGCTGGGAGACGGTGCGTGGGACGATCGGGGCTCGGAGCCGGTGCGTTAACCGATCGGGGCTTAGGAGACGATGCGTCGACCGATCGGGGCTCGGAGACGGCGCGTGGACCGACCGGGGCTCAGGAGACAGTGCGTGGACCGACTGGGGCTCAGGCGGTTGCGCGTGGACCAATTGGGGTTCGGCGACGGCGCGTGGACCGATCGGGGCTCGGAGACGGCGCGTCGACCGCTCGGGGTTCGGAGACGGCGCCTGGACCGTCCGGAGCTCAGAAGCCTCGCGTAGATCGATCGGGGCTCCGGAGGCGCCGCGTGGACCGATGGGGATCAGGACACGGTGCGTGGACCGATCGGGGCTCGGAGACGGCGCGTGGACCGATCGGGGCCTAGGAGACGACGCGTGGACTGATCGGGGCGTAGGAAACGACGCGTGTACCTATCGGGGCTCAGGAGACAGCGAGTGGACCTATTGGGGCTCAGGAGACGGCGCAGGGACCGATCGGGGCTCGGAGACGGCGCGTGGAACGATCGGGGCTCAGGAGACGGCGCGTTAACCGATTGGGGCTTAGGAGACGATGAGTGGACCGATCGGGGCTCGAAGACGGCGCGTGGACCGATCGGGGCTCGGAGACAGCGCGTCGACCGATCGGGGTTCGGAGACGGCGCCTGGACCAATTGGGGTTCGGCGACGGCGCGTGGGCCGATCGGGGTTCAGGAGACGGCGCGTGAACCGACCATGGCTCAGGAGGCCGCGCGTGGACCGACTGGGGCTCAGGCGGTTGCGCATGGACCAATTGGGGTTCGGCGACGGCGCGTGGACCGGTCGGGGCTTAGGAGGCCGCGCGTGAACCGATCGCGGCTCGGTGACGGCGCGTGGACCGATCGGGGCTTAGGAGGCCGCGCGTGGGCCGATCGGGGCTCAGGAGACGGCGCGTGGACCGATCGGGGCTCGGAGACGACGCGTGGACCGATCGGGGCTTAGGAGACGATGCGTGGACCGATTGGGGCTCAGGAGACGGCGCGTGGACCAGTCGGAGCTCAGGAGACGGCGCGTGAACCGATTTGGGCTCAGGAGGCCGCGCGTGGACCGATCGCGGCTCGGCGCCAGCGTGTAGACGGATCGGGTCTCAGGAGACGGCGCGTGAACCGATCGGCGCTCGGCGACGGGGCGTGGACCGATCGGGGCTTAGGAGACGGCACGTGCACCGATCGGGGCCCGGAGACGACGCGTCGACCGACTGGGGCTCAGGCGGTTTCGCGTGGACCAATTGGGGTTCGGCGACGGCGCGTGGACCGATCGGGGCTTAGGAGGCCGCGCGTGAACCGATCGCGGCTCGGTGACGGCGCGTGGACCGATCGGGGCTTAGGAGGCCGCGCGTGGGCCGACCGGGGCTCAGGAGACGGCGCGTGGACCGATCGGGGCTCGGAGACGACGCGTGGACCGATCGGGGTTCGGCGACCGCGCGTGAACCGACTGGGGCTCAGGCGGTTGCGCGTGGACCAATTGGGGTACGGCGACGGCGCGTGGACCGTTCGGGGCTCGGAGACGGCGCGTTAATCGATCGGGGCTTAGGAGACGATGCGTGGACCGATCGGGGCTTAGGAGACGGCGCGTGGACCGATCGGGGCGCAGGAAGCGGCGCCTGGACCGATCGGGGCTCTGGAAGCGGCGCACGGACCGATAGTGGCTCGGAGACGGCGCGTGGAGGCATCGGGGCTCGGAGACGACGCGTCGACCGTTCGGGGCTAAGGAAACGGCGCGTGGACCCATCGGGGCAGGGAGACGGCAGGTGGACCGATCGGGGCTCAGGAGACGGCGCGTGGAGCGATCGATGCTCAGGAGGCGGCCGTGGATCGATCGGTGCTCAGGAGACGACGCGTCGACGGATCGGGGCTCGGAGACGGCGCGTGGACCGACCGGGGCTCAGGAGGCCACGCCTGGACCGATCGGGGTTCGGCGACGGCGCGTGGACCGATCGAGGCACGGAAACGACGATTATAAGGATCGGGGATTCGGGGACGACGCGTGGACCGATCCGGGCTCAGGAGACGGCGCGTGGACCGATCGGGGCTCGGAGACGGCGCATGGAACGATCGGGGCTCCGGAGACGGCGCATTAACCGATCGGCGCACGGAGACGGCGCGTGGACCTATCGGGGCTTAGGAGAAGGCGCATGGACCAATCGTGGCTTAGGAGACAACGCGTGGACCGATCGGGGCTCAGGAGACGGCACGTGGACCGATCGGGGCTCAGGAGACGGCGCGTGGACCGATTGGGGCTCGGGAGACTGCGCGTCGATGGATCGAAGTTTAGGGAACGACGCGTGGACCGATCGTGGCTTAAGAGACGACGCGTGGACCGATCAGGGCTCAGGAGACGGCACGTGGACCGATCGGGGCTCAGGAGAAGGCGCGTGGACCGATTGGGGCTCGGGAGACTGCGCGTGGATGGATCGAAGTTTAGGGAACGACGCGTGGACCGATCGGGGCTCAGGAGACGGCGCGTGGACCGATCGGGGCTCAGGAGACGGCGCGTGGACCGATTGGGGTTCGGGAGACTGCGCGTGGATGGAACGGGGCTTAGGGAACGACACGTGGACCGATCGGAGCTCAGGAGATTCGCGTGGATCGATCGGGGCTCCGGAGGCGGCGCATGGACCGATTGGGCAGCAGGAAATGGTGCGTGGACCGATCGGGGCTCGGGAGACGGCGCGTGGACCGATTGGGGCTCAGGAGGCCGCGCGTGGACCGATCGCGGCTCGGCGCCAGCGCGTGGACGGATCGGGTCTCAGGAGACGGCGAGTGAACCGATCGGCGCTCGGCGACGGGGCGTGGACCGATCGGGGCTTAGGAGACGGCGCGTGCACCGATCGGGGCCCGGAGACGGGTCGTGGACCGATCGGGGCTCAGGAGACGGCGCGTGGACCGATTGGGGCTCGGGAGACTGCGCGTGGATGGATCGGGGTTTAGGGAACGACGCGTGGACCGATCGGGGCTCAGGAGACGGCGCGTGGACCGATCGGGGCTCGGAGACGGCGCGTAGAACGATTGGGGCTTAGGAGAAGGCGCGTGGAGCGATCGGGGCTCAGGAGACGGCGCGTGAACCGATCGGCGTTCGGAGACGGCGCGTCGACCGATCGGGGTTCGGAGTCGGCGCGTGGACCGTCTGGGGCTTAGGAGACGATGCGTGGACCGATCGGGGCTTAGTGGACGACGCGTGGACCGATCGGGGCTCAGGAGACGGCGCGTGGACCGACCGGGGCTCGGAGACGGCGCGTGGACCGATCGGGGATCGGAGACGGCACGTCAACCGATCGGGACTCAGGAGACGATCCGTGAACCGATCGCGGCTCGGAGACGGCGCGTGGACAGATCGGGGCTCAGGAGACCGCGCGTGGACCGATCGGGGCTCGGCGACTGCGCGTGGACGTATCGGGGCTCAGGAGACGGCGCGTGGGCCGATCGGGGCTCGCAGACGGCACGTTAACCGATCGGGGCTTAGGAGACGATGCGTGGACCGATCGCGGCTCGGAGATGGCGCGTGAACCGACCGGGGCTCAGGAGACGGCGCGTGCACCGATCGGGGCCCAGAGACGGGTCGTGGACAGATTGGGGCTTAGGAGACGGCGCGTGGACCGATCGTGGCTGGGAGACGGCACGTCCACCAATCGGGGCTCAGGAGACTGCGCGTGGATGGATCGGAGCTTACGGAACGACGCGTGGACCGATCGGGGTGCAGGAGACGGCGCGTGAACCGACCATGGCTCAGGAGGCCGCGCGTGGACCGACTGGGGCTCAGGAGGTTGCGCGTGGACCAATTAGGGTTCGGCAACGGAGCGTGGACCGATCGGGGCTCGGAGACGGCGCGTGGAACGATCGGGGCTCGGAGTCGGCGCGTTAACCGATCGGGGCTCAGGAAGCGGCGCCTGGACCGATCGTGGCTCGGAGACTGCGCGAGGAGGCATCTGGGCTTAGAAGACGACGCGTGGATCGATCGGGGCTCGGAGACGGCCCGTGAACCGACCGGGGCTCGGCGACTGCGCGTGCACGTATCGGGGTTCAGGAGACGGCGCGTGGACCGATCGAGGTTTAGCAGAGGACGCGTCGACCGATCGGGGCTCAGGAGACAGTGAGTGGACGGATCGGGACTCAGGAGACGGCGCGTTAACCGATGGGCGCTCGGAGACGGGGCGTGGACCGATTGGGGTTTAGCAGTGGACGCGTCGACCGATCGGGGCTCAGGAGACAGCGCGTGGACGGATCGAGTCTCAGGAGACGGCGCGTGAACCAATCGGTGCTCGGAGACGGGGCGTGGACCGATCGGGGCTTAGGAGACGGTGCGTGCACCGATCGGGGCTCGGGAGACTGCGCGTGGATGGATCGGGGCTCAGGAGACGGCGCGTGGACCGATCGGAGCTCGGAGACGTGGCGTGGACCGATCCGGGCTCAGGAGACAGCGCGTGAAATGATCGGCGCTTTGAGACGGCGCGTGGACCGATCGGTGCTCGGAGACGGCGCGTAGACGGACCGCGGCTTAGAATGCGGCACGCGGACCGATCGGGGATCGGACACGGCGTGTGGACCGATCGAGGGTCGGAGACGACGCGTTTACGGATCGGGGATAAGGAGACGACGCGTGGAACGATCCGGGCTCTGGAGACGGAGCGTGGACCGATCGGGGCTCGGAGACGGCGCGTGGAACGATCGGGGCTCACGAGACGGCACGTGAACCGATCGGGGCTCCGAGACGGCGCGTGGACCGATCGGGGCTTAGGAGACGGCGCGTGGACCGATCGGAACTCAGGAGATGACGCGTGGACCGATCGGGGCTCTGGAAGCGGCGCACGGACCGATCGTGGCTCGGAGACGGCGCGTGGACCGATCGGGGCTCAGGAGACGGCGCGTGGACCAATTGGGGTTCGGCGACGGCGCGTGGACCGACCGGGGATTAGGAGACGACGCGTCGACCGATCGGGGCTTAGGAGACGACCCGTCGACCGATCGGGGCTTAGGAGACGACGCGTGGACCAATCGGGGCTTAGGAGGCGGCGCGTGGACCCATCGGGGCTCGTAGACGGCGCGTTAACCGATCGGGGCTTAGGAGACGACGCGTGGACCGATCGGGGCTCAGGAGACGGCGCGTGGACGTATCGGGGCTTAGGAGACGATGCGTGAACCGATCGGGGCTCAGGAGACGGCGCGTGGACCGATCGGGGCTCGGAGACGGCGCGTGTACGGATCGAGGCTTGGAGACGGCGCGTGGACCGATCGGAGCTCGGAAACGGCCCGTGGGCAGATCGGGGCTTAGGAGACGGCGCGTGGTGGCATCGGGGCTAAGAAGACGACGCATGGACCGAGCGGGGCTCAGGAGACGGCGCGAGGAGCGATCGGGGCTCAGGAGGCGCCGCGTGGACCGATGGGGATCAGGACACGGTGCGTGGACCGATCGGGGCTCGGAGACGGCGCGTGGACCGATCGGGGCCTAGGAGACGACGCGTGGACTGATCGGGGCGTAGGAAACGACGCGTGTACCTATCGGGGCTCAGGAGACAGCGAGTGGACCTGTTGGGGCTCAGGAGACGGCGCAGGGACCGATCGGGGCTCGGAGACGGCGCGTGGAACGATCGGGGCTCAGGAGACGGCGCGTTAACCGATTGGGGCTTAGGAGACGATGAGTGGACCGATCGGGGCTCGGCGACGGCGCGTGGGCCGATAGCGGCTCGGAGACGGCGCGTCGACCGATCGGCGTTCGGAGACGGTACGTGGACCGATCGAGGCTCGGAGACGGCGCGTGGATCGACCGGTGCTGAGGAGGCTGCGTGTGGACCGATCGGGACTCGGCGACGACGCGTGGACTGATCGAGCCTCGGAGACGACGCGTGTATGGGTCGGGTATTAGGGGACGACGCTTGGAACGATTGGGGCTCCGGAGACGGCGCGTCGACCGATCGGGGCTCAGGAGGCGGCGCGTGGACCGATTGGGAGTCACGAGACGGCGCGTGGACCGAGTGGGGCTCGGATACGGCGCGTGAAACGACCGGGGCTCAGGAGGCCGCGCGTGGACCGATCGCAGCTCGGCGACGGCGCGTGGACCGATCGGGGCTCGGAGACGACGCGTGAACCGATCGGGGCTCAGGAGACGGCGCGTGGACTGATCGGTGCTCGGAGACGGCGCGTGGACGGACCGTGGCTTAGAATGCGTCACGCGGATCGATCGGGGCTCGGAGACGGCGCGTGGACCGATCGGGGCTTCGGAGACGGTACGTGGACCGATCGAGGCTCAGGAGATGGCGCGTGGACCGATCGGGGCTTCGGAGACGGTACGTGGACCGATCGAGGCTCGGAGACGGCGCGTTGACCGATCGGGGCTCAGGAGACGGCGCGTGGACTGATCGGTGCTCGGAGACGCCGTGTGGACGGACCGTGGCTTAGAATGCGTCACGCGGATCGATCGGGGCTCGGAGACGGCGCGTGGACCGATCGGGGTTCGGATACGACGCGTGGACCGATCGGGGCTCGGAAACAGCGCGTGGACCAACCGGGGCTCAGACGGTTGCGCGTGGACCAATTGGGGTTCGGCGACGGCGCGTGGAGCGATCGGGGCTCCGAGTCGGCGCGTTAACCGATCGGGGCTTAGGAGACGATGCGTGGACCGATCGGGGCTCGGAGACGGCGCGTGGACCGACCGGGGCTCAGGAGGATACGCCTGGACCGATCGGGGCTCGGCGACGGCGCGTGGACCGATCGAGGCTCGGAGACGACGCGTGTACGGATCGAGGATTCGGGGACGACGCGTGGAACGATCCGGGCTCAGGAGACGACGCGTGGACCGATCGGGGCTCGGAAACGGCGCGTGGAACGATCGGGGCTCAGGTGACGGCGCGTGAACCGATCCCCGCTCGGAGACGGCCCGTGGACCGATCGGGGCTTAGGAGAAGGCGCTTGGACCGATCGGGGCTTAGGAGATGGCGCGTGGACCGATCGGAGCTCGGAGACGGCGCGTGGAACGATCGGGGCTCAGGAGACGGCGCGTGAACCGATCGGCGCTCGGAGACGACGCGTGGGCCGTTCAGGGCTTAGGAGACGACGCGTCGACCGATCGGGGCTCAGGTGACGGCACGCGGACCGACCGGGGCTCAGGAGACAGCGCGTGAAATGATCGGCGCTCGGAGATGGCGCGTGGACCGATTGGGGCTTAAGAGACGACGGGTGGACCGATCGGGGCTTAGGAGACGGCACGTGAATCGATCGGGGCACAGGAGACGGCGCGTGAGCCGGTCGGGGCTTAGGAGACGACGCCTGGACCGAACGAGGTTTAGGGGGCGGCGTGTGGAACGATCGGGGCTCAGGAAACGGCCCGTGGAGCAATCGGGGCTCAGGAGACGGCCCGTGGACGGATCGGGGCTTAGGAGACGGCGCGTCGACCGATCGGGGCTCCGGTGACGGCGCGTGGACCGATCGCGGCTCGGAGACGGCGCGTTAACCGATCGGGGCTTAGGAGACGATGCGTGAACCGATCGGGGCTTAGGTGACGATGCGTGAACCGATCGGGGCTCGGAGACGGCGCGTGGACCGACCGGGGCTCGGAGACGGCGCGTGGAACGATCGGGGCTCAGGAGACGGCGCGTGAACCGATCGGCGCTCGGAGACGGCGCGTGGACCGATCGGGGCTTAGGAGACTACGCGTTGACCGATCGGGGCTCACGTGACGGCGCGCGGACCGACCGGGGCTCAGGAGACGGCGCGTAAAATGATCGGCGCCCAGAGATGGCGCGTGGACCGATTGGGGCTTAAGAGACGACGGGTGGACCGATCGGGGCTTAGGAGACGGCGCGTGAAGTTATCAGCGCTCAGAGACGGCACGTGGACCGATCGGGGCTTAGGATACGGCGCGTGGACCGATCGGCGCTCAGGAAGCGGCGCCTGGACCGATCGGGGCTCGGAAACGACGCGTTAGCCGAGCGGGGCTTTCGAGACGATGCGTGGACCGATCGGGGCGCAGGAGACGGCGCGTGAAGTTATCAACGCTCAGAGACGGCACGGGGACCGATCGGGGCTTAGGATACGGCGCGTGGACCGATCGGGGCTCAGGAAGCGGCGCCTGGACCGATCAGAGCTCGGAGACGACGCGTGTACCTATCGGGGCTCAGGAGACAGCGCGTGGACCAATCGCGGCTCAGGAGGCAGCGCGTGGATCGATCGGGTCTCGGAGACGGCGCGTGGAACGATCGGGTCTCAGCAGACGGCGCGTGAAATGATCAGCGCTCGGAGACGCCGCGTGGACCGATTGGGGCTTAGGAGACGGCGCGTGGACGGATCGGAGCTCGGAGACGGCGCGTGGAACGATCGGGGCTCAGGAGACGGCGCGTGAACTAATCGGCGCTCGGAGACGGCTCGTGGACCGATCGGGGCTGAGGAGAAGGCGCGTGGTCCGATCGGGGCTTATGAGACGGCGCGTGGACCGATCGGGGCTCAGGAAGCGGCGCCTGGACCGATCGTGGCTCGAAGACGGCGCGTGGAGGCATCGGGGCTAAGAAGACGACGCATGGATCGAGCGGGGCTCAGGAGACGGCGCGAGGGGCGATCGGGGCTTGGAGACGGCGCGTGGAGGCATCGGGGCTTTGAAGACGACGCGTGGACCGTACGGGGCTCAGAAAACGGCGCGTGGACCGATCGGTGCTCGGAGACGATGCGTGAACCGATCGGGGCTCAGGTAACGGCGTGTGGAGCGGTTGGGGCTCAGCAGACGACGGGTGGGTCGATCGAGGCTCAAAAGACGACGCGTCGACCGATCGGGGCTCAGGAGACGGCGCGTGGATCGATCGGGGCTCGGAGACGCCGCGTGGAACGATCGGGGCCCAGGAGACGGCGCTTGAACTTATCGGCGCTCAGAGACGGCCCATGGACCGATCGGGGCTTAGGATACGGCGCGTGGACCGATCGTGGCTCAGGAAGCGATGCCTGGACCGATCGTGGCTCGGAGACGGCGTATGGACCGATCGGAGCTCGGACACGACGCGTGGACCGATCGGGGCTCAGGAGACGGCGCGAGGAGCGATCGGGCTCAGGAGAAGACGCGTCAATTGATCGTGGCTCAGGAGACGACGCGTCGACGGATCGGGGCTTAGGAGACGACGCGTGGACCGATCGGGGCTTAGGAGACGACGCGTGGACCGATCGGGGCTCAGGAGACGGCGCGTGGACCGACCGGGGCTCAGGAGGCGACGCGTGGACCCATCGGGGCTCGGAGACGGCGTGTGGACCGATCAGGGCTTAGGAGACGACGCGTGGACCGATCGGGGTTTAGGAGAGGACGCGTCGACCGATCGGGGCACAGGAGACGGCGCGTGGACCGATCGGGGCTTAGGAGACGACGCGTGGACCGATCGTGGCTCGGAGACGGCGCGAGGAGGCATCTGGGCTTAGAAGACGACGCGTGGATCGATCGCGGCTCGGAGACGGCGCGTGAACCGACCGGGGCTCAGGAGGCCGCGCGTGGACCGGTCGGGGCTCGGCGACTGCGTGTGGACGTATCAGGGATTCCGGGACGACGCGTGGACCGATCCGGGCTCAGGAGACGGCGCGTAGACCGATCATGGCTGGGAGACGGTGCGTGGGACGATCGGGGCTCGGAGCCGGTGCGTTAACCGATCGGGGCTTAGGAGACGATGCGTCGACCGATCGGGGCTCGGAGACGGCGCGTGGACCGACCGGGGCTCAGGAGACAGTGCGTGGACCGACTGGGGCTCAGGCGGTTGCGCGTGGACCAATTGGGGTTCGGCGACGGCGCGTGGATCGATCGGGGCTTAGGAGACGGCGCGTGCATCTATCGGGGCCCGGAGACGGGTCGTAGACAGATGGGGGCTTAGGAGACGGTGCGTGAACCGATCGTGGTTGGGAGACGGCTCGTCCACCAATCGGGGCTTAGGAGACGACGCGTAGATCGATCGGGGCTCAGGAGACGGCGCGTGGACCGATCGGGGCTCAGGAAACGGTGCGTGGACCGACTGGGGCTCAGGCGGTTGCGCGTGGACCAATTGGGGTTCGGCGACGGCGCGTGGACCGATCGGGGCTCGGAGACGGCGCGTCGACCGCTCGGGGTTCGGAGACGGCGCCTGGACCGTCCGGAGCTCAGAAGCCTCGCGTAGATCGATCGGGGCTCCGGAGGCGCCGCGTGGACCGATGGGGATCAGGACACGGTGCGTGGACCGATCGGGGCTCGGAGACGGCGCGTGGACCGATCGGGGCCTAGGAGACGACGCGTGGACTGATCGGGGCGTAGGAAACGACGCGTGTACCTATCGGGGCTCAGGAGACAGCGAGTGGACCTATTGGGGCTCAGGAGACGGCGCAGGGACCGATCGGGGCTCGGAGACGGCGCGTGGAACGATCGGGGCTCAGGAGACGGCGCGTTAACCGATTGGGGCTTAGGAGACGATGAGTGGACCGATCGGGGCTCGAAGACGGCGCGTGGACCGATCGGGGCTCGGAGACAGCGCGTCGACCGATCGGGGTTCGGAGACGGCGCCTGGACCAATTGGGGTTCGACGACGGCGCGTGGGCCGATCGGGGTTCAGGAGACGGCGCGTGAACCGACCATGGCTCAGGAGGCCGCGCGTGGACCGACTGGGGCTCAGGCGGTTGCGCATGGACCAATTGGGGTTCGGCGACGGCGCGTGGACCGGTCGGGGCTTAGGAGGCCGCGCGTGAACCGATCGCGGCTCGGTGACGGCGCGTGGACCGATCGGGGCTTAGGAGGCCGCGCGTGGGCCGATCGGGGCTCAGGAGACGGCGCGTGGACCGATCGGGGCTCGGAGACGACGCGTGGACCGATCGGGGCTTAGGAGACGATGCGTGGACCGATTGGGGCTCAGGAGACGGCGCGTGGACCAGTCGGAGCTCAGGAGACGGCGCGTGAACCGATTTGGGCTCAGGAGGCCGCGCGTGGACCGATCGCGGCTCGGCGCCAGCGTGTAGACGGATCGGGTCTCAGGAGACGGCGCGTGAACCGATCGGCGCTCGGCGACGGGGCGTGGACCGATCGGGGCTTAGGAGACGGCACGTGCACCGATCGGGGCCCGGAGACGACGCGTCGACCGACTGGGGCTCAGGCGGTTTCGCGTGGACCAATTGGGGTTCGGCGACGGCGCGTGGACCGATCGGGGCTTAGGAGGCCGCGCGTGAACCGATCGCGGCTCGGTGACGGCGCGTGGACCGATCGGGGCTTAGGAGGCCGCGCGTGGGCCGACCGGGGCTCAGGAGACGGCGCGTGGACCGATCGGGGCTCGGAGACGACGCGTGGACCGATCGGGGTTCGGCGACCGCGCGTGAACCGACTGGGGCTCAGGCGGTTGCGCGTGGACCAATTGGGGTACGGCGACGGCGCGTGGACCGTTCGGGGCTCGGAGACGGCGCGTTAATCGATCGGGGCTTAGGAGACGATGCGTGGACCGATCGGGGCTTAGGAGACGGCGCGTGGACCGATCGGGGCGCAGGAAGCGGCGCCTGGACCGATCGGGGCTCTGGAAGCGGCGCACGGACCGATAGTGGCTCGGAGACGGCGCGTGGAGGCATCGGGGCTCGGAGACGACGCGTCGACCGTTCGGGGCTAAGGAAACGGCGCGTGGACCCATCGGGGCAGGGAGACGGCAGGTGGACCGATCGGGGCTCAGGAGACGGCGCGTGGAGCGATCGATGCTCAGGAGGCGGCCGTGGATCGATCGGTGCTCAGGAGACGACGCGTCGACGGATCGGGGCTCGGAGACGGCGCGTGGACCGACCGGGGCTCAGGAGGCCACGCCTGGACCGATCGGGGTTCGGCGACGGCGCGTGGACCGATCGAGGCACGGAAACGACGATTATAAGGATCGGGGATTCGGGGACGACGCGTGGACCGATCCGGGCTCAGGAGACGGCGCGTGGACCGATCGGGGCTCGGAGACGGCGCATGGAACGATCGGGGCTCCGGAGACGGCGCATTAACCGATCGGCGCACGGAGACGGCGCGTGGACCTATCGGGGCTTAGGAGAAGGCGCATGGACCAATCGTGGCTTAGGAGACAACGCGTGGACCGATCGGGGCTCAGGAGACGGCACGTGGACCGATCGGGGCTCAGGAGACGGCGCGTGGACCGATTGGGGCTCGGGAGACTGCGCGTCGATGGATCGAAGTTTAGGGAACGACGCGTGGACCGATCGTGGCTTAAGAGACGACGCGTGGACCGATCAGGGCTCAGGAGACGGCACGTGGACCGATCGGGGCTCAGGAGAAGGCGCGTGGACCGATTGGGGCTCGGGAGACTGCGCGTGGATGGATCGAAGTTTAGGGAACGACGCGTGGACCGATCGGGGCTCAGGAGACGGCGCGTGGACCGATCGGGGCTCAGGAGACGGCGCGTGGACCGATTGGGGTTCGGGAGACTGCGCGTGGATGGAACGGGGCTTAGGGAACGACACGTGGACCGATCGGAGCTCAGGAGATTCGCGTGGATCGATCGGGGCTCCGGAGGCGGCGCATGGACCGATTGGGCAGCAGGAAATGGTGCGTGGACCGATCGGGGCTCGGGAGACGGCGCGTGGACCGATTGGGGCTCAGGAGGCCGCGCGTGGACCGATCGCGGCTCGGCGCCAGCGCGTGGACGGATCGGGTCTCAGGAGACGGCGAGTGAACCGATCGGCGCTCGGCGACGGGGCGTGGACCGATCGGGGCTTAGGAGACGGCGCGTGCACCGATCGGGGCCCGGAGACGGGTCGTGGACCGATCGGGGCTCAGGAGACGGCGCGTGGACCGATTGGGGCTCGGGAGACTGCGCGTGGATGGATCGGGGTTTAGGGAACGACGCGTGGACCGATCGGGGCTCAGGAGACGGCGCGTGGACCGATCGGGGCTCGGAGACGGCGCGTAGAACGATTGGGGCTTAGGAGAAGGCGCGTGGAGCGATCGGGGCTCAGGAGACGGCGCGTGAACCGATCGGCGTTCGGAGACGGCGCGTCGACCGATCGGGGTTCGGAGACGGCGCGTGGACCGTCTGGGGCTTAGGAGACGATGCGTGGACCGATCGGGGCTTAGTGGACGACGCGTGGACCGATCGGGGCTCAGGAGACGGCGCGTGGACCGATCGGGGGTTAGGAGACGGCGCGTGGACCGATCGGGGCTTAGGAAGCGGCGGCTGGACCGATCGTGGCTCGGAGACGACGCGTGGACGTATCGGGGCTTAGGAGACGATGCGTGCACCGATGGGGGCTCAGGAGACGGCGCCGTGGATGGATCAGGGCTTAGGGAACGACGCGTGAACCGATCGGGGCTCAGGCGACGGCGCTTGAGTGGATCGGGGCTTAGGGAACGACGCGTGGACCGATCGGGGCTCAGGAGACGGCGCGTGGACCGATCGCGGCTGGGAGACGGCGCGCGGAACGATCGGAGCTTAGGAGACAGCGCGTGGACCGATCGGAGATCAGGAGACGACGCGTGGACCGATCGGGGCTCTGGCAGCGGCGCACGGACCGATCGTGGCTCGGAGACGGCGCGTGTAGGCATCGGGGCTTTGAAGACGACGCATGGACCGAACGGTGCTCAGAAAACGGCGCGTGGACCGATCGGTGCTCGGAGACGATGCGTGGACCGATCGGGGCTCAGGAAACGACGCGTGGAGCGATCAGGGCTCAGGTGATGACGCGTGGATCGATCGGGGCTCAGGAGACGACGCGTCGACCGATCGGGGCTCAGGAGAGGGCGCGCGGACCAACCGGGGCTCAGGAGATTCGCGTAGATCAATCGGGGCTGCGGAGGCGCCGCGTAGACGGATGGGGCTCCGGAGACGGCGCGTGGACCGATCGGCGCTCGGAGACGGCGCGAGGAGCGATCGAGGCTCAGGAGAAGACGCGTCAATTGATCGGGGCTCAGGAGACGACGCGTCGACGGATCGGGTCTTCGGAGACGACGCGTGAACCGACCGGGGATTAGGAGACGACGCGTCGACCGATCGGGGCTTAGGAGACGACGCGTGGACTGATCGGGGCTGAGGAGAAGACGCGTGGGCCGATCCGGGCTTAGGAGAGGACCCGTCGACCGATCGGGGCTCAGGAGACGACGCGTGGACCGATCGAGGTTTAGCAGAGGGCGCGTCGGACGATCGGGGCTCAGGAGACGGCGCGTGGACGGATCGGGTCTCAGGAGACGGCGCGTGACCCGATCGGCGCTCGGAGACCGGGCGTGCACCGATCGGGGCTTAGGAGATGGCGCGTGCACCAATCGGGGCCCGGCGACGGGTCGTGGACAGATTAGGGCTTAGGAGACGGCGCGTGGACCGATCGGGGCTCGGAGACGGCGCGTGGACCGATCGGGGCTTAGGAGACGACGCGTGGACCGATCGGTGCTGAGGAGACGGTGCGTGGACCGATCGGGTCTCAGGAGACGGCGCGTGGACCGATTGGGGCTCGGGAGACTGCGCGTGGATGGACCGGGGCTAAGGAGACGACGTGTGGACCGATCGGGGCATAGGAGACGACGCGTGTACCTATCGGGGCTCAGGAGACAGCGCGTGGTCCGATTGGGCCTCACGAGACGGCGCGTGGATAGATCGGGGCTCGGAGACGACGCGTGTACGGATCGGGGATTCGGGGACGAGGCGTGGACCGATCGGGGCTCAGGAGACGACGCGTCGACGCATCTGGGCTTAGGAGACGACGCGTGGACCGATCGGGGCTTAGGAGACGACGCGTGGACCGATCGGTGCTCAGGAAGCGGCGCCTAGACCGATCGTGGCTCGGAGACGGCGCGTGGAGGCATCGGGCCTAAGAAGACGACGCATGGACCGAGCGGAGCGCAGGAGACGGCGCGAAGAGCGATCGGGGCTGAGGAGAAGAGGCGTGGGCCGATCGGGGCTCAGGAGACGGCGCGTAGACCGATCGGGGCTCGGAAACGACGCGTTAACCGAGCGGGGCTTAGGAGACTATGCGTGGACCGATCGGGGCTCGGAGACAGCGCGAGTACCGACTGGGGCTCAGGAGGTTGCGCGTGGACCAATTGGGGTTCGGCGACGGCGCGTGGACCGACCGGGGCTCATAAGACCGCGCGTGAACCGATCGGGGCTCAGCGACTGCGCGTGGACCGATCGGGGCTAAGGAGACGACGTGTGGACCGATCGGGGCATAGGAGACGACGCGTGTACCTATCGGGGCTCAGGAGACAGCGCGTGGTCCGATTGGGCCTCACGAGACGGGGCGTGGACAGATCGGGGCTCGGAGACGACGCGTGTACGGATCGGGGATTCGGGGACGAGGCGTGGACCGATCGGGGCTTAGGAGACGACGCGTGGACCCATCGGGGCTCGGAGACGGCGTGTGGACGTATCGGGGCTTAGGAGACGACGCGTGGACGGATCGGGGCTCAGGAGAAGGCGCGTGAACCGATCGGCGCTCGGAGACGGCGCGTGGACCGATCGGGGCTTAGGAGACGATGCGCGGACCGATCGGGGCTCGGCGAGGGCGCGTGGACCGACCGGGGCTCAGGAGGCCACGCCTGGACCGATCGGGTCTCGGCGACGGCGCGTGGACCGATCGAGGCTCGGAGACGCCGCGTGGACCGATCGGGGTTTAGCAGAGGACGCGTCGACCGATCGGGGCTCAGGACACGGCGCGTAGACCGATCGGGGCTCGGAAACGACGCGTTAACCGACCGGGGCTCGGAGACGGCATGGTAACCGATCGGGGCTTAGGAGACAATACGTGGACCGATCGGGGCTCGGATACGGCGCGTGAACAGACCGGGGCTCCGGAGGCCGCGCGTGGAACGATCGAGGCTCAGGAGGCCACGCCTGGACCGATCGGGGCTCCGCGACGGCGCGTGGACCGATAGGGGCTTAGGAGACGGCGCGTGGACCGATCGGGGCTCGGAGACGGGGCGTGGAATGATCGTGGCTCACGAGATGGCGCGTGGACGGGTCGGGGCTTAGGAGACTCGCGTAGATCGATCGGGGCTCCGGAGGCGGCACGTGGACCGATCGGGGCTCGGAGACGGGGCGTGGAATGATCGTGGCTCACGAGATGTCGCGTGAAATGATCGGCGCTCTGAGACGGCGCGTAGACCGATTGGGGCTTACGAGACGGCGCGTGGACCGAACGGGGCTCGGAGACGACGCATGGACCGATCGGGGCTCGGAAACGGCGCGTGGACCGATCGGGGCTTAGGAGACGGCGCGTGGACCGATCGGGGCTTAGGAGCCGACGCGTGGACCGATCGTGGCTCAGGAGACGTCGCGTGGACCGATCGGTGCTCGGAGACTGCGCGTGGACGGACCGCGGCTTAGAATGCGGTACGCGGACCGATCGGGGATCGGAGACGGCACGTGGAACGATCGGGGCCCAGGAGACGGTGCGTGGAGGCATCGGGGCTTAGAAGACCACGCATGGACCGAGCGGGGCTCAGGAGACGCCGCGGAGAGCGATCAGGGCTTAGGAGACGACGCGTGGACCGATCGGGGCTCGGAGACGGCGCGTGGAATGATCGGGGCTTAGGAGACGGCGCGTGGACCGAACGGGGCTTAGGAGACAACGCGTGGACCGACCGGGGCTCAGGAAGCGGCGCCTGGACCCATCATGGCTCGGAGACGGCGCGAGGAGGCATCTGGGCTTAGAAGACGGCGCGTCGACCGATCGGTGCTCGGACACAGCGTGTGGACCGACCGGGGTTTACGAGAAGGCGCTTGGACCGAACGGGGCTTAGGAGACGGCGCGTGGACCGATCGGGGCTCGGAGACGACGCGTAGACCGATCGGTGCTCGGAGACAGCGCGTGGAACGATCGGCGCTCAGGAGACGACGCGTGGACCGATCGGGGCTCAGGCGATGGCGCGTAGACCGATCGGGGCTCCGAAACGACGCGTTAACCGAGCGGGGCTTAGGAGACCATGCGTGGACCCATCGGGGCTCGGAGACAGCGCGTGTACCGACTGGGGCTCAGGAGACCGTGCGTGAACCGATCGGGGCTCGGCGACTGCGCGTGGACGGATCGGGGCTCGGAGACGGCGCGTAGAACGATCGGGGCTCAGTAGACGGCGCGTTAACCGATTGGGGGTTAGGAGACGATGCGTGGACCGATCGGGGCTCGAAGACGGCGGGTGGACCGATCGGTGCTTTGTAGACGGCGCGTGGACCGATCGTGGCTGGGAGACGGCAGGTCCACCAATCGGGGCTTAGGAGACGACGCGTAGACCGATCGGGGCCCAGGAGACGGCGCGTGGACCGATCGGGGCTCAGGAAACGGCGCGTGGATCGACTGGGGCTCAGGCGGTTGCGCGTGGACCGATCTGGGCTCGGAGACGGCGCGTTAACCGATAGGGGCTTAGGAGACGATGCGTGGACCGATCGGGCTCGGAGACGGCGCGTGAACCGACCGGGGCTCAGGAGACGGCGCGTGGACCGATCGGGGCTCGGAGACGACGCGTGGACCGATGGGGGCTCGGATACGGCGCGTGAAGCAACCGGGACTCAGGAGGCCGCGCGTGGACCGATCATGGCTCGGCGACGGCGCGTGGACCGATCGGGGTTCGGATACGACGCGTGGACCGATCGGGGCTCGGAAACAGCGCGTGGACCAACCGGGGCTCAGACGGTTGCGCGAGGACCAATTGGGGTTCGGCGACGGCGCGTGGACCGATCCGGGCTCAGGAGACGGCGCGTGGACCGATCGGGGCTCGGAGACGGGGCGTGGAGCGATCGGGGCTCAGGAGACGGCGCGTGAACCGATCGGCGCACGGAGAAGGCGCGTGGACCGATCGGGGCTCAGGAGGATACGCCTGGACCGATCGGGGCTCGGCGACGGCGCGTGGACCGATCGGGGCTCAGGAGACGGTGCTTGGACCGATTGGGGCTCGGATACGGCGCGTGAACCAACCGGGGCTCAGGAGGCCGCGCGTGGACCGATCGCGGCACGTGCGACGGCGCGTGCACCGATCGGCGCTCGGAGACGGCGCGTGGAACGATCGGGGCTCCGAGTCGGCGCGTTAACCGATCGGGGCTTAGGAGACGATGCGTGGACCGATCGGGGTTCGGAGACGGCGCGTGGACCGATCCGCGCTCGGAGACGGCCCGTGGACCGATCGGGGCTTAGGAGAAGGCGCTTCGACCGATCGGGGCTTAGGAGACGGCGCGTGGGCCGATCGGAGCTCGGAGACGGCGCGTGGAACGATCGGGGCTCAGGAGACGGCGCGTGAACCGATCGGCGCTCGGAGACGGCGCGTGGACCGATTGGGGCTTAAGAGACGATGGGTGGACCGATCGGGGCTCGGCGATGGCGCGTGGATCGATCGGGGCTCGGAGACGACGCGTGTACGGATCGAGGCTTGGAGACGGCGCGTGGACCGACCGGAGCTCGGACACGGCCCGTGGACGGATCGGGGCTTAGGAGACGGCGCGTGGACTAATTGGGGCTCAGGAGACGACGCGTAGATCGATCGGGGCTCGGAAACGACGCGTTAGCCGAGCGGGGCTTAGGAGATGACGCCTGGACCGATCGGGGCTCAGGAGACGGCGCGTGAAGTTATCAGCGCTCAGAGACGGCGCGTGGACCGATCGAGGCTGAGGATACGGCGCGTGGACCGATCGGGGCTCAGGAAGCGGCGCCTGGACCGATCGTGGCTCGGAGACGACGCGTGGAGGAATCGGGGCTAAGAAGACGACGCATGGACCGATCGGGGCTCAGGAAACGGCGTGTGGACCGATCAGAGCTCGGAGACGACGCGTGGACCGATCGGGGCTTAGGAGACTACGCGTGTACCTATCGGGGCTCAGGAGACAGCGCGTGGACCGATCGGGGCTCAGGAGGCGGCGCGTGGATCGATCGGGGCTCGGAGACGGCGCGTGGAACGATCGGGTCTCAGGAGACGGCGCGTGAAATGATCGGCACTCGGAGACGCCGCGTGCACCGATTGGGGCTTAGGAGACGGCGCGTGGACCGATCGGGGCGCAGGAAGCGGCGCCTGGACCGATCGTGGCTTGGAGACGGCGCGTGGAGGCATCCGGGCTAAGAAGACGACGCATGAACCGAGCGGGGTTCAGGAGACGGCGCGAGGAGCGATCGGGGCTCAGGAGAAGACATGTCAATTGATCGGGGCTCCGGAGACGACGCCTGGACCGATCGGGGCTCAGGAGGCGGCACGAGAAGCGATCGGGGATCAGGAGAAGACGCGTCAATTGATCGGGGCTCAGGAGACGACGCGTCGACTAATCGGGGCTTAGGAGACGACGCGTGGACCGATCGGGGCTGAGGAGACGGCGCGTCGACCGACCGGAGCTCAGGAGATTCGCGTGGATCGATCGGGGCTCCGGAGGCGGGCGTGGACCGATTGGGGCTTAGGAGACGACGCGTGGACTGATCGGGACTCAGGAGACGGCGCGTGGCCCGATTGGGGCTCGGATACGGCGCGTGAACCGACCGGGGCCCAGGAGGCCGCGCGAGAACCGATCGCGGCTCGGCGACGGCGCGTGGACCGAACGGGCTCAGGAGGCCGCGCGTGGACCGATCGGGACTCAGGAAGCGGCGCCTGCACCGATCGTGGCTCGGAGAAGGCGCGTGGAGGCATCGGGGCTTCGAAGACGACGCATGGACCAATCGGGGCTCGGAAACGGCACCTGGACCGATCGGAGCTCGGAGACGACGGGTGGAGCGGTCGGGGCGCAGGAGAAGACGCGTGGATCGGTCGGGGCTCAGGAGACGACGCGTCGACGGATCGGCGCTTAGGAGACGACGCGTCGGCCGATCGGGGCTCAGGAGACGGCGCGTGGACCGATCGGGGCTCAGGAGACGCCGCGTGGACCGATCGGGGCTCGGAAATGGCGCGTGGAACGATCGGGGCTCAGGAGACGGCGCGTGAAATGATCGGCGCTCTGAGACGGCGCGTGGACCGATTGTGGTTTACGAGACGGCGCGTGGATCGATCGGGGCTCAGGAAGCGGCGCCTGGACCTATCGTGGCTCGGAGACGGCGCGTGGAGGCATCGGGGCTAAGAACACGACGCATGGACCGAGCGGGGCTCAGGAGACGGCGCGAGGAGCAATCGAGGCTCAGGAGAAGACGCGTCAATTGATCGGGGCTCAGGAGACGACGCGGCCACGGATCGGGGCTTAGGAGACAACGCGTGGACCGATCGGGGCTCGGAGATGGTAGGAGGACCGACCGGAGCTCAGGAGATTCGCGTGGATCGATCAGGGCTCCGGAGGCGGCGCATGGACCGATTGGGGAGCATGCGATGGTGCGTGGACCGATCGGGGCTCGGAGACGGGGCACGGACCGATCGGGGCTTAGGAGACGACGCGTGGACCGATCGCGGCTCGGAGTCGACGCGTTAGCCGATCGGGGCTTAGGAGACGATGCGTGGACCGATCGGGGCTCAGGAGACGGCACGTGGTCCGATCGGGCTCGGCGACGGCGCGTGGACCGGTCGGGACTCGGAGACGACGCGTGGACCGATGGGGACTCGGATACGGCGCGTGAACCAACCGGGGCTCAGGAGTTCGCGCGTGGACCGATCGCGGCTCGGTGACGGCGGGGGAACTGACAGGGGCTCAGGAGACGACGCGTGGACCGGTCGGGGCTTAGCAGACGAAGCCTGGACCGATCGGGGCTTAGGAGGCGGCGGGTGGAACGATCGGGGCTTAGAAGACGGCGCGTGAACCGATCGGCGCTCGGAGACGGCGCATGGACCGCTCGAGGCTTAGAAGACGACGCGTGGATCGAGCGGGGCTCGGAGACGGCGCGTGGATGGACCGTGGCTTAGAATGCGGCACGCGGACCGATCGGGGCTCGGAGACTGCGTGTGGGCCAATCGGGGCTCGGAAACGGTGCGTGGAACGATCGGGGCTCAGGAGACTCGCGTGGATCGATCGGGGCTCTAGAGGCGACGCGTGGACCCATCGCGGCTCGGAGACGGCGTGTGGACGTATCGGGGCTTAGGAGACGACGCGTGGACCGATCGGGGCTGAAAAGACGGCGCGTGGACCGATTGGGGCTCAGGAGACGGCGCGTGGACCGATTGGTCCTCGGGAGAATGCGCGTGGATGGATCGGGGCTTCGGGAACGACGCGTGGACCGATCGAGGTTCAGGAGACGGCGCGTGGACCGATCGGGGCTCGGAGACGGCGCGTGGAACGATCGGGGCTTAGGAGGCCGCGCGTGGACTGATCGGGACTCAGGAGACGGCGTGTGGACCGATCGGGGCTCAGGAGGCGGCGCGTGGACCGGTTGGGGCTTACGAGACGGCGCGTGGGTCGATCGGGGTTCAGGAAGCGGCGCCTGGACCGATCGTGGCTCGAAGACGGCGCGTGGAGGCATCGGGGCTAAAAAGACGACATATGGACCGAGCGGGGCTCAGGAGACGGCGCGAGGAGCGATCGGGGCTCAGGAGAAGACGCGTCAATTGATCGGGGCTCAGGAGACGACGCGTCGACGGATCGGGGCTTAGGAGACGACGCGTGAACCGATCAGAGCTCAGGAGAAGACGCGTGGACCGATCGGGGCTGAGGAGACGGCGCGTGAACCGATCGGGGCTCAGGAGACGGCGCGTGGACCGATTGGGGCTCGGGAGACTGCGCGTGGATGGATCGGGGCTTAGGGAACGACGCGTGGAACGATCGGGGCTCAGGAGACGGCGCGTGGACCGATCGGGGCTCACGAGACGGCGCGTCGACCGATCGGGGCTCAGGAGACGGCGCGTGGACCGATCGGAGCGCAGGAGGCGGCGCGAGGACCGACCGGGGCTCAGGAGACTCGCGTGGATCGATCGGGGCTCAAGAGGCGACGCGTGAACCCATCGCGGCTCGGAGACGGGGCCTGGACCGACCGGGGCTCAGGACACCGCGCGTGGACCCATCGGGGCTCGGAGACGGCGCGTGGAACGATCGGGGCTCGGAGTCGGCGCGTTAACCGATCGGGGCTCAGGAAGCGGCGCCTGAACCGATCGTGGCTCGGAGACGGCGCGAGGAGGCATCTGGGCTTAGAAGACGACGCGTGGATCGATCGGGGCTCGGAGACGGCGCGTGAACCGACCGGGGCTCAGGAGGCCGCGCGTGGACCTCTCGAGGCTCGGCGACGGCGCGTGGACCGATCGGGGCTCAGGAGACAGCGCGTGAAATGATCGGCGCTCGGAGATGGCGCGTGGACCGATTGGGGCTTAAGAGACGACGGGTGGACCGATCGGGGCTTAGGAGACGGCACGTGAATCGATCGGGGCACAGGAGACGGCGCGTGAGCCGGTCGGGGCTTAGGAGACGACGCCTGGACCGAACGAGGTTTAGGGGGCGGCGTGTGGAACGATCGGGGCTCAGGAAACGGCCCGTGGAGCAATCGGGGCTCAGGAGACGGCCGGTGGACGGATCGGGGCTTAGGAGACGGCGCGTCGACCGATCGGGGCTCAGGTGACGGCGCGTGGACCGATCGCGGCTCGGAGACGGCGCGTTAACCGATCGGGGCTTAGGAGACGATGCGTGAACCGATCGGGGCTTAGGAGACGATGCGTGAACCGATCGGGGCTCGGAGACGGCGCGTGGACCGACCGGGGCTCGGAGACGGCGCGTGGAACGATCGGGGCTCAGGAGACGGCGCGTGAACCGATCGGCGCTCGGAGACGGCGCGTGGACCGATCGGGGCTTAGGAGACTACGCGTTGACCGATCGGGGCTCACGTGACGGCGCGCGGACCGACCGGGGCTCAGGAGACGGCGCGTAAAATGATCGGCGCCCGGAGATGGCGCGTGGACCGATCGGGGCTTAAGAGACGACGGGTGGACCGATCGGGGCTTAGGAGACGGCGCGTGAAGTTATCAGCGCTCAGAGACGGCACGTGGACCGATCGGGGCTTAGGATACGGCGCGTGGACCGATCGGGGCTCAGGAAGCGGCGCCTGGACCGATCGGGGCTCGGAAACGACTCGTTAGCCGAGCGGGGCTTTGGAGACGACGCGTGGACCGATCGGGGCGCAGGAGACGGCGCGTGAAGTTATCAACGCTCAGAGACGGCACGGGGACCGATCGGGGCTTAGGATACGGCGCGTGGACCGATCGGGGCTCAGGAAGCGGCGCCTGGACCGATCGTGGCTCGGAGACGACGCGTGGAGGCATCGGGGCTAAGAAGACGACGCATGGACCGATCGGGGCTCAGGAAACGGCGTGTGGACCGATCAGAGCTCGGAGACGACGCGTGTACCTATCGGGGCTCAGGAGACAGCGCGTGGACCAATCGCGGCTCAGGAGGCAGCGCGTGGATCGATCGGGTCTCGGAGACGGCGCGTGGAACGATCGGGTCTCAGCAGACGGCGCGTGAAATGATCAGCGCTCGGAGACGCCGCGTGGACCGATTGGGGCTTAGGAGACGGCGCGTCGACCGATCGGGGCGCAGGAAGCGGCGCCTGGACCGATCGGGGCTGAGGAGACAGCGCGTCGACCGACCGGAGCTCAGGAGATTCGCGTGGATCACCGGGGCTCCGGAGGCGGCGCGTGGAGGCATCGGGGCTTTGAAGACGACGCGTGGACCAAACGGTGCTCAGAAAACGGTGCGTGGAGCGATCGGGGCTCAGGAGACGGCGCGTGGACCGATCGGTGGTCAGGAGCCGGCGCGTGGACCGATTGGGGCTCGGATACGGCGCGTGAAACAACCGGGACTCAGGAGCCCGCGCGTGGACCGATCCCGGCTCGGCGACGGCGCGTGGACCGATGGGGGCTTAGGAGACTACGCGTTGACCGATCGGGGCTCACGTGACGGCGCGCGGACCGATCGGGGCTCAGGAAACGGCGCGTGGACCGACTGGGGCTCAGGCGGTTGCGCGTGGACCAATTGGGGTTCGGCGACGGCGCGTGGACCGATCGGGGCTCGGAGACGGCGCGTCGACCGCTCGGGGTTCGGAGACGGCGCCTGGACCGTCCGGAGCTCAGAAGCCTCGCGTAGATCGATCGGGGCTCCGGAGACGGCGCGTTAACCGATTGGGGCTTAGGAGACGATGAGTGGACCGATCGGGGCTCGAAGACGGCGCGTGGACGGACTGGGGCTCAGGCGGTTGCGCATGGACCAATTGGGGTTCGGCGACGGCGCGTGGACCGATCGGGGCTCGGAGACGGCGCGTTAACCGATCGGGGCTTAGGAGACGATGCGAGGAGGCATCTGGGTTTACAAGAAGACGCGTGGATCGATCGGGGCTCGGAGACGGCGCGTGAACCGACCGGGGCTCAGGAGGCCGCGCATCGACTGATGGGGATCGGATATGACGGGTGGAACGATCGGAGCTCAGGAGACGGCGCGTGAACCGATCGGCGCTCGGAGACGGCGCTTGGACCGATCGGGGCTTAGGAGACGACGCGTGGACCGATTGGGGCTCGGAGACGGCGCTTGGACCGATCGGGGCTTAGGAGACAGCGCGTGGACCGATTGGGGCTCAGGACACGGCGCGTGGACCGCTCGGGGCTCGGAGACGGCGCGTGGAACGATAGGGGCTCCGGAGGCGCCGTGTGGACCGATGGGGAGCAGGAGACGGTGCGTGGACCGATCGGGGCTCGGAGACGGCGCGTAGACCGATCGGGGCTTAGGAGATGACGCGTGGACCGATCGAGGCTCAGGAGACGGGGCGCGGACTGACGGGGTTCAGGTGACTCGCGTGGATCGATCGGGGCTCCGGAGGCGCCGTGTGGACCGATGGGGACCAGGAGACGGCGCGTGGACCGATCGGGGCTTAGGAGGCCGCGCGTGGGCCGATCGGGGCTCAGGAGACGGCGCGTGGACCGATCGGGGCTCGGAGACGACGCGTGGACCGATCGGGGTTCGGCGACCGCGCGTGAACCGACTGGGGCTCGGGCGGTTGCGCGTGGACCAATTGGGGTTCGGCGACGGCGCGTGGACCGTTCGGGGCTCGGAGACGGCGCGTTAATCGATCGGGGCTTAGGAGACGATGCGTGGACCGATCGGGGCTCGGAGACGGCGCGTGGAACTATCGGGTCTCAGGAAACGGCGCGTGAAATGATCGGCGCTCGGAGACCCTACGTGGACCGATTGGGGCTTAGGAGACGGCGCGTGGACCGATCGGGGCGCAGGAAGCGGCGCCTGGACCGATCGGGGCTCTGGAAGCGGCGCACGGACCGATAGTGGCTCGGAGACGGCGCGTGGAGGCATCGGGGCTCGGAGACGACGCGTGGACCGATCGTGGCTTAGGAGACGACGCGTGGACCGATCGGGGCTCAGGAGACGGCGCGTGGACCGATTGGGGCTCGGGAGACTGCGCGTGGATGGATCGGGGTTTAGGGAACGACGCGTGGACCGATCGGGGCTCAGGAGACGGCGCGTGGACCGATCGGGGCTTAGGAGACGGCGCGTGCACCGATCGGGGCCCGGAGACGACGCGTCGACCGTTCGGGGCTAAGGAAACGGCGCGTGGAACCATCGGGGCAGGGAGACGGCAGGTGGACCGATCGGGGCTCAGGAGACGGCGCGTGGAGCGATCGATGCTCAGGAGGCGGCCGTGGATCGATCGGTGCTCAGGAGACGACGCGTCGACGGATCGGGGCTCGGAGACGGCGCGTGGACCGACCGGGGCTCAGGAGGCCACGCCTGGACCGATCGGGGTTCGGCGACGGCGCGTGGACCGATCGAGGCACGGAAACGACGATTATAAGGATCGGGGATTCGGGGACGACGCGTGGACCGATCCGGGCTCAGGAGACGGCGCGTGGACCGATCGGGGCTCGGAGACGGCGCATGGAACACTCGGGGCCCCGGAGACGGCGCATTAACCGATCGGCGCACGGAGACGGCGCGTGGACCTATCGGGGCTTAGGAGAAGGCGCATGGACCGATCGTGGCTTAGGAGACAACGCGTGGACCGATCGGGGCTCAGGAGACGGCACGTGGACCGATCGGGGCTCAGGAGACGGCGCGTGGACCGATTGGGGCTCGGGAGACTGCGTGTCGATGGATCGAAGTTTAGGGTACGACGCGTGGACCGATCGTGGCTTAAGAGACGACGCGTGGACCGATCAGGGCTCAGGAGACGGCACGTGGACCGATCGGGGCTCAGGAGACGGCGCGTGGACCGATTGGGGCTCGGGAGACTGCGCGTGGACCTATTGGGGCTCAGGAGACAGCGAGTGGACCTATTGGGGCTCAGGAGACGGCGCAGGGACCGATCGGGGCTCGGAGACGGCGCGTGGAACGATCGGGGCTCAGGAGACGGCGCGTTAACCGATTGGGGCTTAGGAGACGATGAGTGGACCGATCGGGGCTCGAAGACGGCGCGTGGACCGATCGGGGCTCGGAGACAGCGCGTCGACCGATCGGGGTTCGGAGACGGCGCGTGGACCGATCGGGGCTCAGGAAGCGGCGCCTAGACCGATCGTGGCTCGGAGACGGCGCGTGGAGGCATCGGGCCTAAGAAGACGACGCATGGACCGAGCGGGGCGCAGGAGACGGCGCGAGGAGCGATCGGGGGTCAGGAGAAGACGCGTCAATTGATCGGGGCTCAGGAGAGGACGCGTCGACGCATCGGGGCTCAGGAGACGGCGCGTGGACCGACCGGGGCTCAGGAGACTCGCGTGGATCGATCGGGGCTCAGGAGGCGACGCGTGGACCCATCGGGGCTCGGAGACGGCGTGTGGACGTATCGGGGCTTAGGAGACGACGCGTGGACGGATCGGGGCTCAGGAGAAGGCGCGTGAACCGATCGGCGCTCGGAGACGGCGCGTGGACCGATCGGGGCTTAGGAGACGATGCGCGGACCGATCGAAGGTCAGGAGGTGGCGCGTGGACCCATCGGGGCTCGTAGACGGCACGTGGACCGATCAGGGCTTAGGAGACGACTCGTGGACCGATCGGGGCTCAGGAGATAGCGCGTGGACCGGTCGGGGCTTAGGAGACTCGCGTGGATATAACGGACCTTCGGAGGCGGCGTGTGAACCGATCGGGGAGTAGGAGACGGTGCGTGGAGCGATCGGGGCGTAGGAGACGGCGCGTGGAGGCATCGGGGTTTAGAAGACGACGTATGGACCGATCGGGGCTCAGGAAACGGCGCGTGGACCGATCGGAGCTCGGAGACGGCGCGTGGACCGATCGGGGCTCAGGAGATGGCGTGTGAACCAATCGGCGCTCGGACACGGCGCGTGGACCGATCGTGGCTTAGGAGAAGGCGCGTGGACCGATCGGGGTTTAGCAGAGGACGCGTCGACCGATCGGTGCTCAGGAAGTGGCGCCTGGACCGATCGTGGCTCGGGAACGGCGCCTTGGGGCATCTGGGCTTAGAAGACGACGCGTGGACCGATCGGGGCTCAGGAAACGGCGCGTGAACCGATCGGGGCTCAGGATACGGCGTGTGGACCGATCGGGGCTTCGGAGACGGTACGTGGACCGATCGGGGCTCGGAGACGGCGAGAGGACCGACCGGGGCTCAGGAGTCGGCGCGTTGACCGACCGGAGCTCAGGAGATTCGTGTGGATCGATCGGGGCTCCGGAGGCGGCGCGTGGACCGATTGGGGAGCAGGAGATGGGCCGTGGACCGATCGGGGTTCGGAGACGGCGCGTGAACCGATCAGGGCTTAGGAGACGACGCATGGACCGTCCAGGGTTAGGAAACGACGCGTGGACCTATGGGGCTTAGGAAGCGACGCGTGGACCGATCGAGGCTCAGGAAACGGCGCATGGACCGATTGGGGCTCAGGAGGCCGCGCGTGGACCGATCACGGGTCGGCACCAGCGCGTGGACGGATCGGGGCTCAGGAGACGGCGGTGGACCGGTCGGGGCTCGGAGACGGCATGTTAAAAGATCGGGGCTTAGGAGACGATAGGTGGACCGATAGGGCTCGGATACTGCGCGTGAACCGACCGGGGCTCAGGAGGCCACGCGTTGACTGATCGGGGCTCGGAGATGACGGGTGGAACGATCGGGGCTCTGGAGACGGCGCGTGAACCGATCGTCGCTCGGAGACGGCGCTTGGACCGATCGGGGCTTAGAAGACGATTCGTGGACCGATTGGGGCTTAGGAGACGACTCGTGGACCGATCGGGTCTCAGGAGATGGCACGTGAACCAATTGGCGCTCGGACACGGCGCGTGGACCGATCGTGGCTTAGGAGAAGGCGCGTGGAACGATCGGGGCTCAGGAGACGGCGCGTGGATCGATCGGTGCTCGAAGACGACGCGTGGACCGATTGGGGCTCAGGAGACGGTGCGTGAACCAATCGGTGCTCGGAGACGGCGCGTGGACCGATCGGGGCTCCGGAGACGGCGCGTGGACCGATCGGGGCTTAGGAGACGACGCGTGGACAGATTGGGGCTTAGGAATCGGCGCGTGGACCGATCGGGACTCCGGGACGGCGCGTGGACCGATCGGGGCTCAGGAGACGGCGCGTGGATCGATCGGGGCTCAGGAGACGGCGCGTGGAGTGACCGGGGCTTAGGAGACGATAAGTGGACCGATTGGAGCTCAGGAGACGGCGCGTGGAGCGATCGGGGGTAAGAAGACGACGCATTGACCGCGCGCGGCTCAGGAGACGACGCGTGGAGCGGTCGGGGCTCGGAAACGGCGGGTGGACCGATTGGGGCTCAGGAGGCCGCGCGTGGGCCGATCGCGGCTCGGCGCCACCACGTGGACGGATCGGGGCTCAGGAGGCTGCGCGTGGTCCGATCATGGCTCGGCGACGGCGCGTGGACCGATCGCGGCTCGGAGACGGCGCGTGGAACGATCGGGGCTCAGGAGACGGTGCGTGAACCAATCGGCGCTCGGACACGGCGCGCGGACCGATCGTGGCTTACGAGAAGGCGCGTGGAACGATTGGGGCTCAGGAGACGGCGCGTGGACCGATTGGGGCTTACGAGACGGCGCGTGGACCGATTGGGGCTCAGGAAGCGGCGCCAGGACCGATCGTGGCTCCGAGACGACGCGTGGAGGCATCGGGGCTAAGAAGACAACGCATGGACCGAGCGGGGCTCAGGAGACGGCGCGAGGAGCGATCGGGGCTCAGGAGAAGACGCGTCAATTGATCGGGGCTCAGGAAGACGACGCGGCGACGGATCGGGGATTAGGAGACGACGCGTGGACCGATTGGGGCTTAGGAGACGATGTGTGGACCGATCGGGGCTTAGGAGACGGCACGTGAATCGATCGGTGCCCAGGAGACGGCGCGTGAACCGGTCGGTGCCCAGGAGACGGCGCGTGAACCGGTGGGGGCTTAGGAGACGACGCGTCGACCGATCGGGGCTCAGGGAAAGGCGTGTGGACCGATCGAGGCTCAGGAGACGGCGCCTGGACCGATCGGGGCTCGGCGACTGCGCGTGGACGGATCGGGGCTCAGGAGACGGCGCGTGGGCCGATCGGGGCTCCGAGACGGCGCGTGGACCGATCGGGGATGAGGAGAAGGCGCGTGGACCGATCGGGGCTTAGGAGATGGCGCGTAGACCGATCGGGGCTCGGAGACGGCGCGTGGAACGATCGGAGCTCGGAGATGGCGCGTGGACCGAGAGGGCTCTGGAACCGGCGCACGGACGGATCGTGGCTCGGAGACGGCGCGTGGAGGCATCGGGGCTTTGAAGACGACGCGTGGACCGAGAGGGCTCTGGAAGCGGCGCACGGACGAATCGTGGCTCGGAGACGGCGCGTGGAGGCATCGGGGCTTTGAAGACGACGCGTGGACCAAACGGTGCTCAGAAAACGGTGCGTGGAGCGATCGGGGCTCAGGAGACGGCGCGTGGACCGATCGGGGCTCAGGAGCCGGCGCGTGGACCGATTGGGGCTCGGATACGGCGCGTGAACCAACCGGGACTCAGGAGCCCGCGCGTGGACCGATCCCAGCTCGGCGACGGCGCGTTGACCGATGGGGGCTCAGGAGCCGCGCGTGGACCGATCATGTCTCGGTGACGGCGCGTGGACCGATCGGGGCTTAGGTGACGATGCGTGGACCGATTGGGGCTCAGGAAGCAGCGCCTGGACCGATCGTGGCTCTGAGACGGCACGAGGAGGCATCTGGGCTTGGAAGACGACGCGTGGATCGATCGAGGCTCGGAGACGGCGCGTGAACCGACCGGGGCTCAGGAGGCCGCGCGTGGACCGATCGAGGCTCAGGAGGCCACGCCTGGACCGATCCGGGCTCCGCGACGGCGCGTGGACCGATCGAGGCTCGGAGACGACGCGGGTACGGATCGGGGATTCGGCGATGACGCGTGGACGGATCCGGGCTCAGGAGACGGCGCGTGGACGGATCGGGGCTCAGAGACGGCGCGTGGAACGATCGGGGCTCAGGAGACGGCGCGTGAACCTATCGGCGCTCGGAGACGGCGCGTGGACCGATAGGGGCTTAGGAGACGGCGCGTGGACCGATCGGGGCTCGAAGACGGGGCGTGGAGGCATCGGGGCTAAGAAGACGACGCATGGATCGAGCGGTGCTCAGAAAACGGCGCGTGGACCGATCGGTGCTCGGAGACGATATGTGGACCGATCGGGGCTCAGGTAACGGCGTGTGGAGCGGTTGGGGCTCAGGAGACGACGCGTGGATTGATCGAGGCTCAGAAGACGACGCATCGACCGATCGGGGCTCAGGAGACGGCGCGTGGATCGATCGGGGCTCGGAGACGCCGCGTGGACCGATCCGGGCTCAGGAGACGGCGCGTGAACCGATTGGCGCTCGGAGACGGCGCGTGGACCGATCGGGGCTTAGGAGACGGCGCGTGGACCGATCGGGGCTCGGAGACATCGCGTGGAATGATCGGGGCTCAGGAGACGGCGCGTGAACCGATCGGGGTTTGGATACGACGCGTGGACCGATCGGGGCTCGGAGACAGCGCGTGGACCAACCGGGACTCAGGCGGTTGCGCGGGGACCTATTGGGGTTCGGCGACGGCGCGTGGACCGATCCGGGCTCAGGAGACGGCGCCTGGACCGATCGGGGCTCGGAGACGGCGCGTGGAGCGATCGGGGCTCAGGAGAAGGCGCGTGAACCGATTGGCGCTCGGAGACGGCGCGTGGACCGATCGGGGCTTAGGAGACGATGCGTGGACCGACCGGGCCTCGGAGACGGCGCGTGGACCGACCGGGGCTCAGGAGACGGCGCGTGGACCGATCGGGGCGCGGAGACGGCGCGTGGACCGACCGGGGCTAAGGAGGACGCGCGTGGACCGATCGAGGCTTAAGAGCCGACGCGTGGACCGATTGGGGCTCAGGAGACGGCGCGTGGACCGATCGGGGCTCGGAGACGGCGCGTGAAACGATCGGAGCACAGGAGATGGCGCGTGAACCGATCGGCGCTCGGAGACGGCGCGTGGATCAATCGGGGCTTAGGAGACGGCGCGTGGACCTATCGGGGCTTAGGAGAAGACGCGTGGGCCGATCGGGGCTCAGGAAGCGTCGCCTGGGCCGATCGTGACTCGGAGACGTCGCGTGGAGGTATCGGGGCTTAAAAGACCGATCGGGTATTAGGGGACGACGCGTGGACCGATCGGTGCTCGGAGACGGCGCGAGGACTGACCGTGGCTTAGAATGCGGCATGCGGACCGATCGGGACTCGGAGACGGCGTGTGGACCAATCGGGGCTCGGAGACGGCGCGTTAACCGATCGGGGCTTAGGAGACGATGCGTGGACCGATTGGGCCTCGGAGACGGCGCGTGGAACGATCGGAGCAAAGGAGACGGCGCGTGAACCGATCGGCGTTCGGAGACGACGCGTGGATCGATCGGGGCTTAGGAGGCGGCGCGTGGACCGATTGGGGCTTAGGAGACGGCGCGATGACCGATCGGGGCTCAGGAAGCGACGCCTAGACCGATCGTGGCTCGGAGACGGCGCGTGGAGGCATCGGGGCTAAGAAGACGACGCAGGGACCGAGTGGGGCTCAGGAGACGGCGCGAGGAGCGATCGGGGCTCAGGAGAAGACACGTCAATTGAT
This sequence comes from Netelia fuscicornis, assembly GCA_946811545.1. Taxonomy (NCBI): domain Eukaryota; kingdom Metazoa; phylum Arthropoda; class Insecta; order Hymenoptera; family Ichneumonidae; genus Netelia; species Netelia fuscicornis. Next base: position 34,479,098 of record OX328014.1, on the reverse strand, counting down.
CGGGGCTCCGGAGACGACGCCTCGACGGATCGGGGCTCAGGAGGCGGCACGAGAAGCGATCGGGGCTCAGGAGAAGACGCGTCATATGAACAGGGCTCAGGAGACGACGCGTCGACGAATCGGGGCTTAGGAGACGACGCGTGGACGGATCGGGGCTCAGGAGACGGCGCGTCGACCGACCGGAGCTCCGGTGATTCGCGTGGATCGATCGGGGCTCCGTAGGCGGCGCGTGGACCGATTGGGGCTTAGGAGACGACGCGTGGACCGATCGGGTCTCAGGAGGCCACGCGTGGACAGATCATGACTCGGCGACGGCGCGTGGACCGATCGGGGCTCGGAGACGACGCGTGGACCGATCGGGGCTCAGGAGACGGCGCGTGGACCGATCGGGGCTTAGGACACGTTTCGTGGACCGATCGGGGCTCGGAGACGGCGCGTGGACCGACCGGGGCTCGGAGAGGACGCGTGGGCCGATCGGGGCTCGGAGACAGCGCGTGGACCGACTGGGGCTCAGGCGGTTGCGCGTGGACCGATCGGGGCTTGGAGACGGCGCGTTAACCGACCGGGGCTCAGGAGACGACGCGTCGACCGGTCGGGGCTTAGGAGACGAAGCCTGGACCGATCGGGGCTTAGGAGGCGGCGCGTGGAACGATCGGGGCTCAGAATACGGGGCGTGAACCGATCGGCGCTCGGAGGCGGCGCGTCGACCGATCGGGGTTCGGAGACGGCACGAGGACCATCTGGGGCTTAGGAGACGATGCGTGGACCGATCGGGCCTCGGCGACGGCGCGTGGAACGATCGGAGCAAAGGAGACGGCGCGTGAACAGATCGGCGCTCGGAGACGGCGCGTGGATCGATTGGGGCTTAGGAGAAGGCGCGAGGCCCGATCGGGGATCAGGAAGCGACGCAGAGACCGATCGTGGCTCGGAGACGGCGCGTGGACCGATCGGGGCTCGGCCATGGCGCGTGGACCGATCGGCGCTCGGCGATGGCGCGTGTACCGATCAGGGCTCGGAGACGACGCGTGTACGGATCGAGGTTTGGAGACGGCGCGTGAACCGATCGGAGCTCGGACACGGCCCGTGGACGGATCAGGGCTTAGGAGACGGCGCGTGGACTAATTGGGGCTTAGGAGACGACGCGTGGACCGATCGGGGCTCGGAAACGACGCGTTAACCGAGCGGGGCTTAGGAGACTACGCGTGGACCGATCGGGGCTTAGGAGACAACGCGTGGACCGATCGGGGCTTAGAAGACGACGGGTGGACCGATCGGGGCTCAGGAGACGGCGCGTGGACCGACCGGGGCTCAGGAGGCGACACGTGGACCCATCGGGGCTCGGAGACGACGTGTGGACGGATTGGGGTGTAGGCGACGACGCGTCGACCGATCGGAGCTCGGAGACGGCGCGTGGAACGATCGGGGCTCAGAAGACGACGCGTCGACCGATCGGGGCTCAGGTGACGGCGCGCGGACCGACCGGGGCTCAGGAGACGGCGCGTAAAATGATCGGCGCTCGGAGAGGGCGCGTTGACCGATTGGGACTTAAGAGACGACGGGCGAACCGATCGGGGCTTAGGAGACGGCACGTGAATCGATCGGGGCACAGGAGACGGCGCGTGCACCGGTCGGGGCTTAGGAGACGACGCGTCGACCGATCGGGGCTCGGCGATGGCGCGTGGGCCGATCAGGGCTCGGAGACGACGCGTGGACCGATCGGAGCTCGGACACGGCCCGTGGACGGATCGGGGCTTAGGAGACGGCGCATGGACTAATTGGGGCTCAGGAGACGACGCGTGGACCGATCGGGGCTCGGAAACGACGCGTTAACCGAGCGGGGCTTAGGAGACTACGCGTGGACCGATCGGGGCGTAGGAGACGACGCGTGTACCTATCGGGGCTCACGAGACAGCGTGTGGACCGATTTGGGCTCAGGAGACGGCGCGTGGATCGATCGGGGCTCGGAGACGGCGCGTGGAACGATCGGGGCACAGGAGACGGCGCGTGAAGTTATCGGCGCTCGGAGACGGCGCGTGGACCGACCGGGGCTCAGGAGGCGACGCGTGGACCCATCGGGGCTCGGAGACGGCGTGTGGACCGATCGGGTCTTAGGAGACGATACGTGGACCGATCGGGTCTTAGGAGACGACGCGTGGACCGATCGGGCCTCGGAGACGGCGCGTGGACTGATCGGGGCTTAGGAGCCGACGCGTGGACGCATCGGGGTTCGGAGACGATGCGTGGAACGATCGGGGCTCAGGAGACGGCGCGTGAACCGATCGGCCCTCGGAGACGGTGCGAGGAGGCGTCTGGGGTTAGAAGACGACGCGTGGACCGATCGGGGCTCAGGCAACGGCGCGTTAACCGATTGGGGCTTAGGAGACGATGCGTGGTCCGATCGGGGCTCAGGAGCCTCGCGTGGATCGATCGGGGCTCCGGAGGCGCCGCGTTGACCCATAGGGATCAGGAGACAGTGCGTGGACCGATCGGGGCTCGGAGACGGCGCGTGGACTGATCGGGGCCCGGAGACGGCGCGTGTAACGATCGGGGCTCAGGAGACGGCACGTGGACCGATCGGGGCCCCGGAGGCGCCGCGTGGACCCATGGGCATCAGGAGACAGTGCGTGGACCGATCGGGGCTCGGAGACGGCGCGTGGACCGATCGGGGCTTAGGAGACGACGCGTGGACCGATTGGGGTGTAGGCGACGACGCGTTTACCTATCGGGGCTCAGGAGACAGCGCGTGGACCGATCAGGGCTCGGCGACTGCGCGTGGACGTATCGGGGCTCAGGAGACGGCGCGTGGACAGATCGGGGCTCGGGGACGGCGCGTTAACCGATTGGGGCTTAGGAGAGCATGCGTGGACCGATCGGGGCTCGAAGACGGCGCGTGGACCGATGGGGTCTCAGGAGGCCGCGCGTGGACAGATCATGACTCGGCGACGGCGCGTGGACCGATCGGGGCTCGGAGACGACGCGTGGACCGATCGGGGCTCGGAGACAGCGCGTGGACCGACTGGGGCTCAGGCGGTTTCGCGTGGACCAATTGGGGTTCGGCGACGGCGCGTGGACCGATCGAGGCTCGGAGACGACGCGTGTACGGATCGGGGATTCGGGGACGACGCGTGGAACGATCCGGGCTCAGGAGACGGTGCGTTGACCGATCGGGGCTCGGAGACGGCGCGTGGACCGACCGGGGCTTAGGAGAAGGCGCTTGGACCGATCGGGGCTTAGGAGACGGCGCGTGGGCCGATCGGAGCTCGGAGACGGCGCGACGAACGATCGGGGCTCAGGAGACGGCGCGTGAACCGATCGGCGCTCGGAGACGGCGCGCGGACCGATCGGGGCTCAGGAGAAGACGCGTGGGTCGACCGGGGCTCAGAAGACGATGCGTCGACCGATCGGGGCTCAGGTGACGGCGCGCGGACCGACCGGGGCTCAGGAGACGGCGCGTGAAATGATCGGCGCTCGGAGAGGGCGCGTGGACCGATTGGGACTTAAGAGACGACGGGTGAACCGATCGGGGCTTAAGAGACGGCACGTGAATCGATCGGGGCTCAGGAGAAGGGGTGTGGACCGATCGGGGCTCAGGAGAAGGGGTGTGGACCGATCGGGGCTCAGGAGACGGCGCGTTAAATAATCGGCGCTCGGAGAGGGCGCGTGGACCGATCGGGGCTCGGCGATGGCGCGTGGACCGATCAGGGCTCGGAGACGACGCGTGTACGGATCGAGGTTTGGAGACGGCGCGTGAACCGATCGGAGCTCGGACACGGCCCGTGGACGGATCAGGGCTTAGGAGACGGCGCGTGGACTAATTGGGGCTTAGGAGACGACGCGTGGACCGATCGGGGCTCGGAAACGACGCGTTAACCGAGCGGAGCTTAGGAGACTACGCGTGGACCGATCGGGGCTTAGGAGACAACGCGTGGACCGATCGGGGCTTAGAAGACGACGGGTGGACCGATCGGGGCTCAGGAGACGGCGCGTGGACCGACCGGGGCTCAGGAGGCGACTCGTGGACCCATCGGGGCTCGGAGACGACGTGTGGACGGATTGGGGTGTAGGCGACGACGCGTCGACCGATCGGAGCTCGGAGACGGCGCGTGGAACGATCGGGGCTCAGAAGACGACGCGTCGACCGATCCGGGCTCAGGTGACGGCGCGCGGACCGACCGGGGCTCAGGAGACGGCGCGTGAAATGATCGGCGCTCGGAGAGGGCGCGTGGACCGATTGGGACTTAAGAGACGACGGGCGAACCGATCGGGGCTTAGGAGACGGCACGTGAATCGATCGGGGCACAGGAGACGGCGAGTGCACCAGTCGGGGCTTAGGAGACGACGCGTCGACCGATCGGGGCTCAGGAGAAGGGGTGTGGACCGATCGGGGCTCGGCGATGGCGCGTGGACCGATCGGGGCTCGGCGATGGCGCGTGGGCCGATCAGGGCTCGGAGACGACGCGTGGACCGATCGGAACTCGGACACGGCCCGTGGACGGATCGGGGCTTAGGAGACGGCGCATGGACTAATTGGGGCTCAGGAGACGACGCGTGGACCGATCGGGGCTCGGAAACGACGCGTTAACCGAGCGGGACTTAGGAGACTACGCGTGGACCGATCGGGGCGTAGGAGACGACGCGTGTACCTATCGGGGCTCACGAGACAGCGTGTGGACCGATTTGGGCTCAGGAGACGGCGCGTGGATCGATCGGGGCTCGGAGACGGCGCGTGGAACGATCGGGGCTCAGGAGACGGCGCGTGAGGTTATCGGCGCTCGGAGACGGCGCGTGGACCGACCGGGGCTCAGGAGGCGACGCGTGGACCCATCGGGGCTCGGAGACGGCGTGTGGACCGATCGGGTCTTAGGAGACGATACGTGGACCGATCGGGTCTTAGGAGACGACGCGTGGACCGATCGGGCCTCGGAGACGGCGCGTGGACTGATCGGGGCTTAGGAGCCGACGCGTGGACCCATCGGGGTTCGGAGACGATGCGTGGAACGATCGGGGCTCAGGAGACGGCGCGTGAACCGATCGGCCCTCGGAGACGGTGCGAGGAGGCGTCTGGGGTTAGAAGACGACGCGTGGACCGATCGGGGCTCAGGCAACGGCGCGTTAACCGATTGGGGCTTAGGAGACGATGCGTGGTCCGATCGGGGCTCAGGAGCCTCGCGTGGATCGATCGGGGCTCGGGAGGCGCCGCGTTGACCCATAGGGATCAGGAGACAGTGCGTGGACCGATCGGGGCTCGGAGACGACGCGTGGACCGATCGGGACTTAGGAGGGGACCCGTCGACCGATCGGGGCTCAGGAGTCGACGCGTGGACGGATCGGTGCTCAGGAAGCGGCGCCTGGACCGATCGGGGCTCCGAGACGACGCGTTAACCGAGCGGGGCTTAGGAGACTATGCGGGGATCGATCGGGGCTCGGAGACAGCGCGTGTACCGACTGGGGCTCAGGAGGTTGCGCGTGGACCGATCGGGGCTCGGAGAAGGCGCGTGGACCGATCGTGGCTCAGGAAGCGGCGCCTGGACCGATCGGAGCTCGGAAACGGCCCGTGGGCAGATCGGGGCTTAGGATACGGCGCGTGGTGGCATCGGGGCTAGGAAGACGACGCATGGACCGAGCGGGGCTCAGGAGACCGCGCGAGGAGCGATCGGGGCTCAGGAGAAGACGCGTCAATTGATCGGGGCTCAGGAGACGACGCGTGGACCGATCGGGGCTCGGAGACGGCGCGTGGAACGATCAGGGCTCAGGAGACGGCGCGTGAAATGATCGGCGCTCTGAGACGGCGCGTGGACCGATTGTGGCTTACGAGACGGCGCGTGGATCGATCGGGGCTCAGGAAGCGGCGCCTGGACCTATCGTGGCTCGGAGACGGCGCGTGGAGGCATCGGGGCTAAGAACACGACGCATGGACCGAGCGGGGCTCAGGAAACGGCGCGAGGGGCGATCGGGGCTCAGGAGAAGACGCGTCAATTGATCGGGGCTCAGGAGACGACGCGGCGACGGTTCGGGGCTTAGGAGACGACGGATGGACCGATCAGGGCTCAGGAAACGGCGCGTGGACCGAACGGTGCTCGGAGACGGCGCGTGGACCGATCGGCGCTCAGGAGACGGCGCGTGGAGCGATCGGAGTGCAGGAGATGACGCGTTAACAGAGCAGTGTTTAGGAGACGATGCGTGGACCGATTGGTGCTCGGAGACAGCGCGTGGACCGATTGGGGCTCAGGAGGTGGCTCGTGGTCCAATTGGGGTTCGGCGACGGCGCGTGGACCGACCGGGGCTCGGAGACGGCGCGTGTACGGATCGAGGCTTGGAGACGGCGCGTGGACCGATCGGAGCTCGGAAACGGCCCGTGGGCAGATCGGGGCTTAGGATACGGCGCGTGGTGGCATCGGGGCTAAGAAGACGACGCATGGACCGAGCGGGGCTCAGGAGACGGCGCGAGGAGCGATCGGGGCTCAGGAGAAGTCGCGTCAATTGATCGGGGCTCAGGAGACGACGCGGCGACGGATCGGGGCTTAGGAGACGACGCGTTCACCGATTGGGGCTTAGGAGGCGACGTGTGGACCGATCGGGGCTTAGGAGACGGCCCGTGATTCGATCGGTGCACAGGAGACGGCGCGTGAACCGGTCGGGGCTTAGGAGACGACGCGTCGACCGATCGGGGCTCAGGACAAGGGGTGTGGACCGTTCGGAGCTCAGGAAACGGCGCGTCGACCGATCGGGGTTCGGCGATGGCGCGTGGAGCGATCGGGGCTCGGAGACGACGCGTGTACGGATCGAGGCTTGGAGACGGCGCTTGGACCGATCGGGGATCGGCGACTGCGCGTGGATGGATCGGGGCTCAGGAGACGGCGCGTGGACCGATCGGGGTGGGGAGACGGCGCGTGGACCGATCGGAGCTCCGGAAGCGGCGCGTGGACCGAACGGTGCTCGGAGACGACGCGTGAACCGATCGGCGCTCAGGAGACGGCGCGTGGAGCGATCGGAGCGCAGGAGACGACGCGTTAACAGAGCGGGGCTTAGGAGACGATGCGTGGACCGATCGGGTCTCGGAGACGGCGCGTGGACCGACCGGGGCTAAGGAGGCCGCGCGTGGACCGATCGAGGCTCGTCGACGGCGCGTGGACCGATCGGGACTCGGAGACGGCGTGTGAACGTATCGGGGCTTAGGAGACGATGCGTTGTCCGATCGGGGTTCATGAGACGGCGCGTAGACCGATCGGGGCTCCGTCGGCGACGCCTGGACCGATCGGGGCCCAGGAAACGGCGCGTGGATCGATCGGTGCTCGAAGACGATGCGTGGGCCGATCGGGGCTCAGGAGCCGATGCGTGGATCGATCGGGGCTCAGGAGGCGGCGCGTGGACACATCGGGGCTCGGAGACGACACGTGAACCGATCAGGGCTTAGGAGACGACGCGTGGACCGATCGGGGCTCAGGAGACGGCGCGTGGACCGATCGGTGCTCGGAGACGGCGCGTGGACGGACCGTGACTTAGAATGCGTCACGCGGACCGATCGGGGCTCGGATACGGTCCGTGGGCAGATGGGGGCTTAGGAGACGGCGCGTGGAGGCATCGGGGCTAAGAAGACGACGCATGGACCGAGCGGGGTTCAGGACAAGGGGTGTGGACCGTTCGGAGCTCAGGAGACGGCGCGTGGACCGATCGGGGTTCGGCGATGGCGCGTGGACCCATCGGGGCTCGGAGACGACGCGTGTACGGATCGAGGTTTGGAGACGGCGCGTGAACCGATCGGAGCTCGGACACGGCCCGTGGACGGATCAGGGCTTAGGAGACGGCGCGTGGACTAATTGGGGCTCAGGAGACGACGCGTGGACCGATCGGGGCTCAGAAACGACGCGTTAACCGAGCAGGGCTTAGGAGACGACGCGTGGACCGATTGGGGCGTAGGAGACAGCGTGTGGACAATTTGGGCTCAGGAGACGGCGCGTGCACCGGTCGGGGCTTAGGAGACGACGCGTCGACAGATCGGGGCTCAGGAGAAGGGGTTTGGACAGATCGGGGCTCAGGAGACGGTGCGGGGACCGATCGAGGCTCGGCGATGGCGCGTGGACCGATCGGAGCTCGGACACGGCCCATGGACGGATCGGGGATTAGGAGACGGCGCATGGACTAATTGGGGCTCAGGAGACAACGCGTGGACAGATCGGGGCTAGGAAACGACGCGTTAACCGAGCGGGGCTTAGGAGACTACGCGTGGACCGATCGGGGCTTAGAAGACGACGCGTCGACCGATCGGGGCTCAGGTGACGGCGCGCGGACCGACCGGGGCTCAGGAGACGGGGCGTGGGCCGAACGGGGCTCAGGAGACGGCGCGTGGACCGGTCGGGGCTTAGGAGACGACGCCTGGACAGATCGGGGCTTAGGAGGCGGCGTGTGGAACGATCGGTGCTCAGGAGACGGCGCGTGCACCGATCGGGGCTCAGGAGACGGCGCGTGGACCGATGGGGATCAGGAGGCGGTGCGTGGACCGATCGGGGCACGAAGGCGGCGCGTGGACCGATCGGGGCGTAGGAGACGACGCGTGTACCTATCGGGGCTCAGGAGACGGCGCGTGGACCGGTCGGGGCTTAGGAGACGACGCCTGGACAGATCGGGGCTTAGGAGGCGGCGTGTGGAACGATCGGTGCTCAGGAGACGGCGCGTGCACCGATCGGGGCTCAGGAGACGGCGCGTGGACCGATGGGGATCAGGAGGCGGTGCGTGGACCGATCGGGGCACGAAGGCGGCGCGTGGACCGATCGGGGCGTAGGAGACGACGCGTGTACCTATCGGGGCTCAGGAGACAGCGAGTGGACCGATTGGGGCTCAGGAGACGGCGCGCGGACCGATCAGGGCTCGGAGACGGCGCGTGGACCGATCGGGGCTTGGTGACGGCGCGTTTACCGATCGCGGCTCGGAGACGGCCCGTGGGCAGATCGGGGCTTAGGAGACGGCGCGTGGGCCGAACGGGGCTCAGGAGACGGCGCGTGGACCGGTCGGGGCTTAGGAGACGACGCCTGGACAGATCGGGGCTTAGGAGGCGGCGTGTGGAACGATCGGTGCTCAGGAGACGGCTCGTGCACCAATCGGCGCTCGGAGACGGCGCGTGGAGCGATCGGGGCTCGGAGACGGCACGTGGAACGATCGGGGCTCAGGAGACGGTGCGTGGAGGCATGGGGGCTTAGAAGACGACGCATGGACCGAGCGGGGCTCAGGAGACGGCGCGAGGAGCGATCGGGGCTCAGGAGAAGTCGCGTCAATTGATCGGGGCTCAGGAGACGACGCGGCGACTGATCGGGGCTTAGGAGACGACGTGTGGACCGATCGGGGTTTAGGAGAGGACGCGTCGACCGATCGGGGCACAGGAGACGGCGCGTGGACCGATCGGGGTTTAGTAGACGACGCGTGGACCGATCGGGGCTCGGAGACGGCGCGTGGACCGATCGGGGCTTAGGAGACGACGAGTGGACCGATCGGGGCTTAGGAGACGATACGTGGACCGATCGGGGCTCAGGAGGCGGCGCGTGAACCGATCGGGGCTTAGGAGACTACGCGTGTACCTATCGGGGCTCAGGAGACTGCGCGCGGATCGATCGTGGCTCAGGTGACGGCGCGCGGACCGACCGGGGCTCAGGAGACTCGTGTGGATCGATCGGGGCTCCGGAGGCGCCGCGTGGACCGATGGGGATCAGGAGACGGTGCGTGAACCAACCGGAGCTCAGGAGACTGCTCGTGGACCGATCGCGGCTCAGGAGACGGCGCGCAGATCTACCTGGGCTCAGGAGCCTCGCGTGGGCCGATCATGGCTCGGCGACGGCGCGTGGACGGATCGGGGCTCGGAGACGACGCGTGGACCGATGGGGACTCGGATACGGCGCGTGAACCAACCGGGGCTCAGGAGGTCGCGCGTGGACCGATCGCGGCTCGGTGACGGCGCGTGGACCGATCGGGGCTCAGGAGACGGCGCGTGGACCGGTCGGGGCTTAGGAGACTCACGTTGATCGATTGGGGCTCCGGAGGCGGCGCGTGGACCGATCGGGGCTTAGGAGACTACGCGTGTACCTATCGGGGCTCAGGAGACTGCGCGTGGATCGATCGGGGCTCGGATACGGCGCGTGAACCGACCGGGGCTCAGGAGACGGCACGTGGTCCGATCGGGCTCGGAGCCGGCGCGTGAACCAATCGGGGCTCAGGAGGCCGCGCGTGGACCGATCGAGGCTCGGCGACGGCGCGTGGACCGGTCGGGGCTCGGAGACGACGCGTGTACGGATCAGGGCTTGGTGACGGCGCGTTTACCGATAGCAGCTCGGAGACGGCCCGTGGGCGGATCGCAGCTTAGGAGACGGCGCGTGGACCGATCGGGGCTCAGGAAGCGGCGCCTGAACCGATCGGGGCTCAGGAAGCGGCGCCTAGACCGATCGTGGCTTGGAGACGGCGCGTGGAGGCATCGGGGCTAAGAAGACGACGCATGGTCCGAGCGGGGCTCAGGAGACGGCGCGAGGAGCGATCGGGGCTCAGGAGAAGACGCGTCAATTGATCGGGGCTCAGAAATCGGCGCGTCGAGCGATCGGGGCTCAGGAGACGACGCGTGGATCGATCGCGGCTCAGGAAACGACGCGTCGACCGATCGCGGCTCAGGAGACGGCGCGCAGATCTACCTGGGCTCAGGAGCCTCGCGTGGGCCGATCATGGCTCGGCGACGGCGCGTGGACGGCTCGGGGCTCGGAGACGACGCGTGGACCGATGGGGACTCGGATACGGCGCGTGAACCGACCGGGGCTCAGGAGGTCGCGCGTGGACCGATCGCGGCTCGGTGACGGCGCGTGGACCGATCGGGGTTCAGGAGGCCGCGGGTGGACCGATCGCGGCTCGGCGACGGCGCGTTAACCGATCGGGGCTTAGGAGACGACGCGTGGACCGATCGGGGCTCAGGAGACGGCGCGTGGACGTATCGGGGCTTAGGAGACGATGCGTGAACCGATCGGGGCTCAGGAGACGGCGCGTGGACCGATCGGGGCTCGGAGACGGCGCGTGTACGGATCGAGGCTTGGAGACGGCGCGTGGACCGATCGGAGCTCCGAAACGGCCCGTGGGCAGATCGGGGCTTAGGAGACGGCGCGTGGTGGCATCGGGGCTAAGAAGACGACGCATGGACCGAGCGGGGCTCAGGAGACGGCGCGAGGAGCGATCGGGGCTCAGGAGGCGCCGCGTGGACCGATGGGGATCAGGACACGGTGCGTGGACCGATCGGGGCTCGGAGACGGCGCGTGGACCGATCGGGGCCTAGGAGACGACGCGTGGACTGATCGGGGCGTAGGAAACGACGCGTGTACCTATCGGGGCTCAGGAGACAGCGAGTGGACCTATTGGGGCTCAGGAGACGGCGCAGGGACCGATCGGGGCTCGGAGACGGCGCGTGGAACGATCGGGGCTCAGGAGACGGCGCGTTAACCGATTGGGGCTTAGGAGACGATGAGTGGACCGATCGGGGCTCGGCGACGGCGCGTGGGCCGATCGCGGCTCGGAGACGGCGCGTCGACCGATCGGGGTTCGGAGACGGTACGTGGACCGATCGAGGCTCGGAGACGGCGCGTGGATCGACCGGTGCTGAGGAGGCTGCGTGTGGACCGATCGGGACTCGGCGACGACGCGTGGACTGATCGAGCCTCGGAGACAACGCGTGTATGGATCGGGTATTAGGGGACGACGCTTGGAACGATTGGGGCTCAGGAGACGGCGCGTGCACCGACCGGCGCTCGGAGACGGCGCGTGCACCGACCGGCGCTCGGAGACGGCGCGTGGAGCGATCGGGGCTCAGGAGACGACGCGTGGATCGATCGGGGCTCAGGAGACGACGCGTCGACCGATCGGGGCTCAGGAGGCGGCGCGTGGACCGATTGGGAGTCACGAGACGGCGCGTGGACCGAGTGGGGCTCGGATACGGCGCGTGAACCGACCGGGGCTCAGGAGGCCGCGCGTGGACCGATCGCAGCTCGGCGACGGCGCGTGGACCGATCGGGGCTCGGAGACGACGCGTGAACCGATCGGGGCTCAGGAGACGGCGCGTGGACTGATCGGTGCTCGGAGACGACGCGTGGACGGACCGTGGCTTAGAATGCGTCACGCGGATCGATCGGGGCTCGGAGACGGCGCGTGGACCGATCGGGGCTTCGGAGACGGTACGTGGACCGATCGAGGCTCAGGAGATGGCGCGTGGACCGATCAGGGCTTCGGAGACGGTACGTGGACCGATCGAGGCTCGGAGACGACGCGTCGACCGATCGGGGCTCAGGAGGCGGCGCGTGGACCGATTGGGAGTCACGAGACGGCGCGTGGACCGAGTGGGGCTCGGATACGGCGCGTGAACCGACCGGGGCTCAGGAGGCCGCGCGTGGACCGATCGCAGCTCGGCGACGGCGCGTGGACCGATCGGGGCTCGGAGACGACGCGTGAACCGATCGGGGCTCAGGAGACGGCGCGTGGACTGATCGGTGCTCGGAGACGACGCGTGGACGGACCGTGGCTTAGAATGCGTCACGCGGATCGATCGGGGCTCGGAGACGGCGCGTGGACCGATCGGGGCTTAGGAGACGGCGCGTGGACCGATCGAGGCTTAGGAGACGACGCGTGGACCGATTGGGGCTCAGGAGGCCGCGCGTGGACCGATCGGGGTTTGGATACGACGCGTGGACCGATCGGGGCTCGGAGACGACGCGTGGACCGATGGGGGCACGGATACGGCGCGTGAAGCAACCGGGGCTCAGGAGGCCGCGCGTGGACCGATCATGGCTCGGCGACGGCGCGTGGACCGATCGGGGTTCGGATACGACGCGTGGACCGATCGGGGCTCGGAAACAGCGCGTGGACCAACCGGGGCTCAGACGGTTGCGCGTGGACCAATTGGGGTTCGGCGACGGCGCGTGGAGCGATCGGGGCTCCGAGTCGGCGCGTTAACCGATCGGGGCTTAGGAGACGATGCGTGGACCGATCGGGGCTCGGAGACGGCACGTGGACCGACCGGGGCTCAGGAGGATACGCCTGGACCGATCGGGGCTCGGCGACGGCGCGTGGACCGATCGAGGCTCGGAGACGACGCGTGTACGGATCGAGGATTCGGGGACGACGCGTGGAACGATCCGGGCTCAGGAGACGACGCGTGGACCGATCGGGGCTCGGAAACGGCGCGTGGAACGATCGGGGCTCAGGTGACGGCGCGTGAACCGATCCCCGCTCGGAGACGGCCCGTGGACCGATCGGGGCTTAGGAGAAGGCGCTTGGACCGATCGGGGCTTAGGAGACGGCGCGTGGGCCGATCGGAGCTCGGAGACGGCGCGTGGAACGATCGGGGCTCAGGAGACGGCGCGTGAACCG